>JARHVA010006516.1:0-245000 GCA_037957365.1 Torreya grandis | reverse complement strand
TATAAAATTTAAGAAATTGAAAAATCATGTTGAAATACCCAAGTCAGCACCCAAAGCTCTCAAATCTACAATTTTATCTACCATGGTTTTTGAATGATGAGGAGATAGAGTATGTTATTCATTATAAAAATTGGTTCTCTTCTAATGTACTTATTTGTATATTTGTAAACTTCTAGACAAAACTTCAAGATATCCATAAGTGGATATAATAAATTTTGAAACCATTACTACAAGGTAAAATCAAAATTTACCGAAGTGTGAAAATATTATTTATTATTTTTTTATTATTTAAAGGAAAAGGAAAGGATTCAATACTAATTTTGGATTTAGAGTCATCATCCCTTGATCCTAAAACCTTAGTCTCATCTCTTTAATCCTCTCACTAGTCCTATTGATGAAGGACCTATCTGTGTATGTATTCCTTTACTTCTACAATTTTATAATGAATATAGTTAAAAACACATTGTTATTCCATTAGTAAATATCTAATAATGCATAATAACACCATGAATTTTATCCATATGACTTTTACCAGAATATTAGTTAATATTGACACCTCAAAGGACCTTCCTAAAAATATTGTTCTACAAATTGGTCACTACTAATGATCAAAACCTATTGATTATGAAGGAATCTTATTATGATTCAAAATTTACTTTGACATAGTCCATATAATAAAATATTATAGAATCATTAGAATAAATAAGGAAGCTTTTTGGTGGAATGATTTTAACCATTCACATCTTGCGGTCGATGTTTTGGATTATGAGTATAGAGAGTTTGATCCACTTTCAGTTACACCTAAATCATCTATTCATAATATAATCCCTTTTAATATTATTCATACTGAGGGATTTTCTATGGTTATCTATAACTCTCTTACAGATCTAGTTTTGGCTCTAGTTCAAATAATTCCTAGGGAAGATAATTTTGATAGTGTATTATCTTGGTCAAAATAATTGAGTATAGTTTAAATGGATAATGCATCACAACCTTTGATTAAAATTTTAAATAATATAGATTAAGTAAAAAGTGGAGAGTGTATGATAGTGAATAATAGAAGGAAGGGTAGACTAATTTTTTTTTTCATATGACCCTAATATCTCATAAGGATAATGATTTGGGTGGGTCTTACTATTGTTTGTTTGTTGTTTTATTATTAATTTTCCAATTAGCTTGTCTTTGGCTTGTGTGGTCTTGTTTGGTGTTTGTTTTTTTTGTCCTAATAGTTATATCTGTTAGTTCTACCATATCAATTTGTTTCATGTATAGGTTTTGTGAACCTGTTTCAAAAAAACCCACCCTTTACTATTAATAAAAAAATAAAATAGATCATTTGGTCTTGGATTGTGTTTTATTTGCAAATGGATCTACTTAATATTTGATTTTTTTTAATTTTTTCAAGATAATATACCACCATATCATCTCCTTTCATATGATTGGTACTTAATTATAGGATGTATTTGATGATTTTAGATACCCTTCTTCCTTCTTATTAGATTTAATTTTTTTTCAAGCTTCAATGGGGGGTTCCTAATTTCTTATATGAATCTTAAATTCATATTTAATGCTTCTTAAGATGATATACATGGATTATTGAGACATTTTATAATAAGCAATAGTGTTTTCAAAAGTCTTTTCATATCTAAAGGAGTTTTTTTTCAATTCCTTTTATAAGTGACCATAGTTTTCTAGCCATAAACTTAGATTTAAGTCTAATTTTATAAATGTTGTAATTTTATCCCTTAAGCATGTGGGATTTGTCAAAAATTAATTTTTTAGAAGCCATTTTTACTTAAGACTTAAAAACAAATTTAAAAACATTTTTTTAAAATATGTGCACACACACACACACAAACACATGTATATACATATATATTTATATCAATAGACATAAATTCATACATACATACACACATATACATACATACATACAAAGATACAGAGAGATACAGAGAGAGAGAGAGAGAGAGAGAGAGAGAGAGAGAGAGAGAGAGAGAGAGAGAGAGAGAGAGAGAGAGAGAGAGAGAGAGAGAGAGAGAGAGAGAGAGAGAGAGAGAGAGAGAGAGAGAGAGAATTTTTTATATACTGACTCTCCTTATGTTGTATCAAGAGTGATGCCAAAAAGTAAGCTTATGCCTATAAAAATAGAAAAAAAGATAATTCCTTGATATATATATATATATATATGTATGTGTATGTATATATTATA
Organism: Torreya grandis; assembly: GCA_037957365.1. Classification (NCBI taxonomy): domain Eukaryota; kingdom Viridiplantae; phylum Streptophyta; class Pinopsida; order Cupressales; family Taxaceae; genus Torreya; species Torreya grandis. Next base: position 242,788 of record JARHVA010006516.1, on the reverse strand, counting down.
TATATATATATATATATATATATATATATATATATATGAAATAAGGTTATAGGTATGACACTTCACCAAATAATCTCTATATATGAAATCTTACCTTACCAACCTGTCATTAACTCAAAAATTAAGTATCACAAGTACATCATGAAATTGCATAAATTATTTATTTATGAAAAACTTCATTCTATGTTACTTATTGCATCACAAGAACATTATTTGATGAAGCACTTGACTAAAAATTATAGAGTAAAATTATGCCTAGAATTAAATCTTTATTTATTACAATCCTTTAGTACTCAATTATTCAATCACATTACAATCACAAAGATAAACATGATGAGAATTTTGTAATTTTAATTAACTATGATAAAGGAATGTGTATGATCATATGTTTAATAACTTTTATTATAACACTTAATGTCATGAACATATTATTTATTCTTATAACATCCATATCAAAAACTTGGTTTATTCAACCATCAAAATAATACACTACTCTACTCATATAATTCTATAACTACACTACAATATAACTTCATTTGTAATCTTATCAAGCCCAAACTTTTTTTTATAACATAAATAATTTATACCATTCAACATGTCTTGTAGCTTCCAAATGTATGTTATGACAACACACAGTTGGAAATAATTTCCATATAAAGTAATATTCCAAAATAAACATGTGTGTATGTAAACCAAAAAACAATGTTATTAAGCATTAAAATAAATACAAATCAATCCTTAATGTTTATAGTAAAAACTAACACGTTTATGCCTCATAAATGAAGATCATAATTCATATATGAAATGTGATTTGCACTAAACATGACTTAAGTTAGTGTTACTAAATTTCTATCAAGAATATCAATAACAATCTCTGAATAATTTGATAGAAGCTAAAATAAGTACCACAATGGCTACATCCATACATGTCTATATCAAATGTCACATTAATGTTTTGTAGGACCAATGAAAATTGTTAACATGATATTATATTTTTTAATGATAATAAAATAAGTGTCCAAAATTTAATCTTGGAGACTAACTCCACCTCCTCAACCTAGTAGATAAACTATTTAGGGTTGAGGATAGTGCCAAAATGTGCTAAAGGACATCAAGATATGAAGTTAAATTTTTATGAGTCAACCACTAATAAAAATATATACTTTTTTTAAATAATGTATGTGATACAACATATACTATAGAGTGCATCAATGATAGTACTTCTGATAAGTGTGTCTTCAAGATGGCTAGGTTAGTAAAACAAATTGGCCCAATGTGTGGCAATAATAAGTAGAACAAAGAGTGACTTAGTGATGGTTTAGAATCTAATAAATATTGTTCATGAAAATGGATAGGTTTATGTATATTTAGAGATTTCAAACTTAATTCTCAAACTTTAGGGATTTTAACATCATAAAATATAAGACATAATTTTCAAAATTAATATAGGCATGCCTACGATATCATAGCCCATGAAAAATATGAATTTTTAGGATAGATAAAAGTAAAAAATAATAAATTTATTATATGTCTAATTCAACATTTTTTTCAAATAATTTGAATACTTTTTGTACTAATCTCATTCAGGGATTTCATCAAATAGTTTGACTCCATTTGTAAATAATTTCATTTTTATGTCTATGTCTATTATAAAATACAACCCAATTTATTTGAATATTTTTTAACTATAATTACATACCTTTATTCAATGTTCCATGATTGAGACAACCTTATTCAATGTTTCAAAAGCTCCCAATTTAAAAAACGTTGGGAATATGAGTGAGAGATTTAGATAACATCATGTAGTATCCTTGATAGAGTTATTTAATGGACTATTTCATGCTTTCATAACTATTAAGATAAATTATATCTATTTTATCATGTTGGAATATGATCCATAATAAAATATATATTGTTTAAATAATTGATTTTTAAAAAAAATGTAGTAGATATGCAACAATCAATGTAATTAAAATAAAACACAATAGATATTTCTCAAACATAGATATAACATGAGAAAACATCTTAAGAGGTAAAAAATATAAAAGGAAAATAACAATCCATTATATTAAGAAATATTATAAGATCCAATGTCTTCTCCTCTTCAATTATTCTATCTTACAAATCTCCATAAAAACTCTCAAGGACTTATAACTTCATTGTTTGACCCTAAAATATAATCTAGATTAAAAGAGTATATATAAATTAAATGACACATGGATGATAATAATATATATAGTAGTCCAATTAGAGTCTAAACTTAGATATAAGCATACACTAAATTTATTATGTTGAGATAGTCTAAATATGGAAAGTAAAACTATGCTACATATAAAAATGATAAAAAAGTGAAGTACATAGCTTGTTATGATGATAATGCAATTATAGATCTAGAATAGGATAGAAGAATATTATAGAACAATCATTAGATTATATTTTTGATGCTTTTGGCTCTCTAGATAGTGACATCATCTTGGGATGGTTATATCGATGCTACTGTCTAAGTTTTTTTACTAGTACCCTATGTGAAATATCTACTAAAATGGGATGCTAGCACCTAAATGATTATGGGTTCTGATTTAACTTTAATCTAGTGCATTAATATTTGAGTAATGGATATTTTCTACAAATGAAACATAATAACGCTATATTTTAATATTTAATGTGACCTTGGGTTAAAATGGATTAGTGGTCACATAGTATTGAGTTCACCCCTATGACCCCTTTTTCAAATGATGCTACCTAGATAGTCAATAGTCTGAAGAGGGACTTAGACTGATATAGTTCTCCCCTATGTGTTGTGTCTTATTTGAATCATACAATATGTGAAAATCAAGTACATAGTGACTTAACTTGTAACTCAACAAATTATGATCTTAGCTACTCCTTTAGTACTTCAAAGCTATAGATGTGTTGTATTTATGACTGGTATGTGAATAATGGCTATTTTTTAAACTAAATTATTTATAAAGTGATTTTAATAAGTTCCTTGGTCTCTCTGGTATTTTTATAGGCATTCATAGGTGAGTAATGAATAAAGGCTAATCTTATATTTACATCAATCCCTTTGGAGTAATAACACACATTAAAAAAAATTAGGTTGACCATTACAATTGATTTAATCTATAGATTTGATGGATTTAGGGCATTGTACACTTACATTACGATATGATAGTACCATCTATATTACTATTTAACATAGATGTTAGTTTCTACAAAATAGAAGAATAAGTTTAGGTTCAAAACTTGTAGAGATGAAAGATAAACACATTTTAAGTATTTTGGGCAAGATAGTAGACCTAGGTCATTAACATAAGACTATTATTACTAAGAGATATATGTTAAATGAGCATTAATATAGAGTATATGTGAGACTTTCAGAAGTGAGAAAGATAGAGAACTGATAGGAAAAACCAAAGTATGCTTTTTCCAAATGTACAAGATTAAGGTGTTATATAATCAAAATATATTATCTATATTTTTGCCCCTTTTAATATAGTAATAAAATTGTTATTTTTAATTAAAGGAATGTGTATCTAGGTGTTTATACATTGAATTTACTCATCAACTTCAAAAATTTAGGACCTAAACCCCCAAACTATTTAGGGAGGCACACCTTCTCTCAATCAACTACTGTAAATATTTACTTCTCCTCAATCCCCCATCCATAAGAATATTTTTTGAATCCTTTTTATCTTATACTAAGTCACTACTTGATTATTGAAAAGAGACATGACATAAACTATAATGCTCTAGAAAACACTTTTTATAAACATAACCTTACCTACTTACCACATAATATGTCCCTTTTTACCAAATAAATTATTCTAGAATCTATTTATATGAGGGTTATAAAGAGAAAGAGACATGGGGATTGTAAATAGATACATACCCAAATAATTGGAGGAAAATAAATAATCTGACATCCCAACATCTAAACTATTTTATGTTGTCTAGCAGAGGACTATTTATAAAAAAATTAATAATTATCAAATTTATCCTTATCTTTAAACATTTTTCATAGATATCAAGAATATGTTTCAATTCTTTTGATTCCTTAATTAAATAAAATAAAATAAGGTTAGGATGTGAAAAACATATATGTTCAAACTTAAATGGGGTTATCTCTTTCTTACCTCTATCATACATATTAATAATAAGAGGATTATAATCATACATAATTATAGGCATTGATGACAAATAAAAATCTTAATTTAACAACCAATTAACAGAGACAAGAACATGATCAAATATAACCTAAATATGGTTATCTCCTAACCTCATATTATACGAAGTAAACTGATAACCTCTCAAATCAAAATACATCAAACCATTTTTATAAACAAAAATTTATAACTCCATACATTTTATAAATAACCTAAAGCCTCATTTATTATAAAAAGGACTGATAAGGAGTATTCAAATATCCAACCAACATCTAAAAAATATCCCCACAATTCTACCTAAACAATCTAAGCTCATTCTATAATATTTTATGTGCTAGAGGCAAAATGTGAGAATAGACATTGGAGAGAATTCAACTAAATTCTTGATTTCTATCTAAAAAAATAATAACCAAGTGATGATATTATATTTAGTAAGACATCACTTTTATCATGTTGTCATCCAAATAAATTTCAATCCCATGATAATTCCCTAAAGAATTGACACTAATAACCTGAGCCTCCTTACAAACTTTAATCTTCATTTCCTCAACAAAATTCTCATCCATATTTGTCTCATTAACTACTAAAATACTTGGTAAATTGTTTATATGAACATCTATAAAGATTATATGCTTATTTAAGTGGTTCATCCCTCTAATATTCTAAATAATAATATTCATTTACACCATATAGGAGGACCTTTGTAACTTTTAACTTGAATCATGTAATAAGTACCATCTACTACTTCCCTCTAAATTTTGTTCTCCTACATTCTATTTATGATACTTTCCCCACTTTTTTATAAGAGCCTATATATAATTATATTTGAGAACCCTTTTGTTTTCGAGTAACTTGAACTTCATTTTACTTTTTTAAACAAGAAGGAAAAATAACCATAGCATAGTTAATATATTATATTATAAACTAATTAATGTATTGTAGGACCGTGCACATAATTAGTGTAAGGTAAAAACATAGGATCATAAATTTTAAGGGACAATTAGTGGATGGATATGCATAAATGATTATATATCTAGATATGTGATGCCTCTCTTGCATATAGCATAAAATTTTTGATTACATGTTGTATTCAGGAACATAACAAGGATGAAAAGGTATAGGTCATGCCCAAATGAAGAATTTAAAGGATAATTTCACCATGAGTTATGAAATATATATAAATATGTTAGTGATTTTAAGGGAAATAAAAATACAATCATCAGTAGGTAATTAACCTTGACTAGTAGTATAAATTGATCCCTACACATGATTTCACCACATGGAATTTTCAAAAAATTTGAATGAGATGAAAATCCCAAATCACACAAAACCTTAGGACACATGGAATTGTATATAAATATCAGTATGTTTTCATTTTCTTAGCAATTGATACAAAATAGAACATGGATTAATTACTAATAATTTTGGAGATATGATACTGAAGGATGACAAATTTTATAATAAGGGTTTTCATAATAAATATTTTCCATTAGTGGTTTCTTAAATTTACAACCATTCAAGTAGGGAAGGATTTTTATTAGACTAGTGATTAATGAAATTAAGATACCATATGGATATGGTGATATTATTGGAATACACTCCAGAATCCAATATGTGTTGTTTAAATATTTATAAAATATATAAATGTTGTATAGATGCATCACTAAATGTAATAAAAACACATCACATTAACATATTACTCAAAGTTATCTAATATTACATTATAGTTGTGACCGCTCTTATTCACAACCTCTTAATTATAAAGGTATCTCATTTTAATGTCAAAGTTGTTTTGACATAGGCCATCTAACTAAAGATTTTATAATCATTCGAATAAATAAGGAAGATTCTTGGTGGAAATATTTTATCCCTTTTCATATTATTGTAGAGATTTCATATTCTAAGGATAGTGATTTTGATTTTCCTCTAGATTCACGTTATCATCTTCACTCAAAATGAAATTTATGTAGTTATCCCTAGTTCTCTTGTAGATCTAGTTTTGGTTCCATTTCAATATATTTATAAGGAATATAATATTTTATTGTGATTTTCCCTAACCAAAACAATTAAATATAGATTTAAAAAATGATGCATCTCAGCCCTTAATTGAAAACATAGAGAAACTATATTTTGTAAAAGGTGGAGAGTGGATAGTAGTGAGAAATCAAAAGAAAGGTAGAGGAAATAATTATTTTCATATGATCATAAGCTCCCATAACAATAAATATATAGGTGGGTTTTAGTGTTGCTTCTTTATTATTTTTTTGTTTTTGTTTTTTTAAGGGTTTGTTCTTGGCTTGTGTGGCCTTCATTAGCGATTATTATTTCTATCCTAAATTTTCTATTTGGTATTTATTATATAGGTTTTGGGGCCCTATTTCAATAAATATCCACCCTTTACCAATAAAAAAACATATTACTAAAAGATAAATATAGCATGGGGAAATCTCTTAAGAGGTAAAAAACACAAAAATAAAATCATAATCCATTATAATGTTATGCATATTTCCATGATGATAAGGAAATCAAAGGAAAATTTATGGATTCATCATGTAATTATTATTAATAAACTAGAAAATCCAATATATTAAAAAATATTATAGAATCCAGTATCTCCTCTTTCTTCTAACTTATTATCACTCAAAAGTATTGGTTTGTTATTGGCTTGTGTGGCCTTCATTGGTGATTCGTATTTCTATCCTAAATGTTCTATTTGGTATTTATTATATAGGGTTTTGGGCCCTATTTCAATAAAAATCCACCCTTTACCAATAAAAAAACATATTACTAAAAGATAAATATAGCATGGGGAAATCTCTTAAGAGGTAAAAAACACAAAAATAAAATCATAATCCATTATAATGTTATGCATATTTCCATGATGATAATGAAATCAAAGGAAAATTTATGGATTAATCATGTAAATATTATTAATAACCTATAAAATCCAATATATTAAAAAATATTATAGAATCCAGTATCTCCTCTTTCTTCTCACTTATTATCACTAAAAAATATACACAATATGTCTTAAAGAGTTACAACCTGACACATATGCTAGTAAATAATTTACACACATACATTTTTTTCCCAATAATCGATTAAACTATATTATATTTCCTTCTAATGCATTCCATAATGTAGAAAAGGTGGTCAATCCATCAATTCATCAAGTCACACCCTCATTCAATTATCTAAGTTAGTTCTGGACTTATTACAACTAGGCACAAACATAGTATATTCTTGTAGCATGAACACATTTATCACTTGAATACACTAACATCAATTCACATAATTAATAAGCCTTATGCACTCACACAAAGTGAAGAAAAAAAATAATCAAGGCCCGCATTGGACTGGTTATGCCATGGTGTAAGATTTCAATTATATGACTTGGTCCTTTCAACATATGTGTTTTGTAGATTCATTGGTGCAATAATTTTTTGGGTGAAGTCTGATGGTCTATTGCCACAAGCCTATTTGGTGAACTATTTCTAGGCATAAGAGTGTAAGCCTTTAATTAATTAATCTAAGTGTCATATATGCACTAGACAAGTGAAGGGGGTGATTTAGATCAAGTTCCTATGCTTAGGCTAGGTGCTTATTCGAAAGGGTACTAAAGCTTATATGCATGAAGCTCTTTATACTTAGGATATTTCAATAGAGTATGATGACATCATCAAATAACATAGGGATTCCATTAATGCTCTAAAATAGAAGCTTGCAAATAAAGTGCTTAACATAATTATATTCAAATTATAACATTATAACCCTTTTACATATCACTTAATAATTTAAATGAAGCATAATTTATATACAATATCAATTATAATAACCCCATTTTTAAATATTAAGGTTTAATATAACAGACTTCATACATAAAAAATAAAACATATACTTCATTAAAGCTATTCAAGTACCCATAGGCTCATATGCAAGCTTGGGCATCTATAATATGTACCTTAATAACATTTAATCTATTCTTAATACTAATGGTGGCCATTGATTTTAGATTAAATTTCTCTAGAGCTTCACTATATCAAATCATGTCTCTCTTTTCACTAGTTTGAGCTCACTTTATAGGCCATAAGAACACTTTCTATCAAGGTGGAGCTATGCACATCAATTTTTGAGATGGATATTTAGCAATCATTCTACCAACTCCATTACCTTACACCCTTTACACTAAAATCACCATGTGTAACCACTCTTTGAATATGCCCTAAAAATTTGGGCACCAATTAACTACCTACCAGCTACCATAAGATGTACATTAATTCCTCTAATTGGTGTAAAAGATATAAAAATAGTAACCATTCTAAATGATCACCTCACATTGAGGTATTTGTTGAGTTGTCATGGATCCCATAGTTAATCAAAATATGGCCCCAACATTATCCCATTCAAAATTTATAGTTCATCCTTGGACTAGGCTGTCAAAGCCTTAGTCATGTAGAACTTGGGTGCATTCTCCCTTATCTCAGTTTGAAGTCCTTAAATCCCTTGATAGTGAGTTTGATTTCCTCAATGGCACTATTTATTTATATGGAGGTGGTGCTAAGTATGAGCACATAATTTTTTTAATTCCTTTCTAAAAGTCTCTAGCCTTTCCTTTACATTTATCATTCTATTTCCATAATTAGTCCTTGATTATAGGCCTTAGTATACAAGGCATATAAGAGTTATTCCAAGTTATGCTCTTGGTCCTTTATATAAGTGATCAATACATTAACCTCATCCATTATCTATACATGTTATACATTTCTCATAGATTACATCTACATCATCAGCTCCTCCTTCTCCCCCTTTACTTGATTAAGGCATGCATCTATAACTGACACTTTATCCAAAAAGTTCATGAATATGGCATTGGCTACATCTTCACCTTATTCTATATTTGTGAAGAGGTCCTCTACATCTTAAATCTTGGTAGTTATCTCTTTCTTAAGCATTGTGTAGGGATCTTCCTCTTCTTCTTTTGGTACCAGCTCTAGTATCATCCTTGGGAGAATCTACTCCACTAAAACACATAATTTATTGACGTTTGAGAGGTTTTATGTATCAATACTGACCAAAATGATGGTTTGGCTATCTTTATGCACTTGTATATCTGTTATATTTTGAGCTTCATGGCCTACACTTCATCTTCAACATCCTTACAAAGTTTCTTCCATTTATTTTCTCTACCATCATTGATGATGTTCTTTCTCACAACTTAAATATCCATCCAATTAAGTGCATTCAAAACCTAAATAGGTTCATGGCATGTGGATTTATTAAAAGGCATTCATGCCCTTATTCAAGTTTATACATGCCTAATATGGCCTCTTGAGGTGCCTCAAAGTGAGACTAGTCTATATAGCTGTCAAACATAAACATAAGCTATTTGTGTGTCCTATACTTGGTGGATTTAAGGTACATGTATTCAAAAATATATAAATCATCCTCCACCCACCCCTTATGAAAATTTTCCCTCATAATCAAATCGTGAAATTGAATAACTTGTTCAATACAAAATTATACTCCAAATCCGTAAAATGTCCAATGTTTATGTTGATAATATGGTCAATTATCACTCTTATTTATTCACATGGGGGATACAGTGCATGAAATAGAACTATAATTTCAAAGTGGTTAGGTGCATCTAGCACATATTAAATTAACAAATCTTGTAGGAACCTAGTGCATTCCACACTTGTCAACTATTGAGCTCAATCTATTAGTTCATTATTTCTCTCTTCTTCACACTACTACAATTTAAGAGATCTTTCCCCATGCCCTTCCCACTCACTATATGTTCTCTCAAAAATTCTAGGTTTTAGATATTACATCATCTTATGCCTTCTCTTGTTATAAGTCTATCTCTTGAGCTCTCGAGTTTTAATCTGATCATCCCCTTCTATTATGCTTCACTTAAACATCCCCTTCTTATTAGAGGTACAATCACTAAGAGGGGGGTGAATATGTGATACTAGATATTCAATCCAATTCTAAACTCCTTAAAACCTTAACTATTAAACACATACAATCATGAATCATACACATCATTCATAATAATGAACATTAAGATACAACAAGATCAAGTATGAAATAAATGATATATGTGGGAAACCCTCTTGGGGGATAAAACCCACTAAAACCTATAAGATGAAATATAGTCCTATAGTAAAAATATCCAAAATTTATACCAACACCAACTGATTAAGGAACATCCATCCCTTAGTTTAGTTAGACACCAATCCCACAAGGAACTATTTCCCTTATCTAGCTAAGCACCCATAATAACTAAACCTTTAGCAAGATTTATCTTGCAAAGAGGAACCAACCCCATTGGAAACTAAACACCCACTAATTTACCTTAAAGATATCATATTAAACAAATTCTTTTTGTATTCAACTTATGGCAACCACCTTTTACCACACTCTTCACCTCCATTCTCTCTCAAGATGCCTTTAGGACTAACTCGCTCAAACTACCTCTTTTAGGCACATTAGGTCTAATGACCTATGTGTCATCCTACATCAACTTGATCAAACAAGAATAACCAATACTCTTTACTCTCTATTATTCCTAAATTACCTTTACCTTCTCTTTCAAATTTTCTCTCCTTTTCTTGTATATACACATCCACAACACACACAAATAGGCCAATAATTTCTTGAGTTTATACCACTCTCTTGGTATAACCCATCTTGGTTAGCCAAGATGATTACCATAATTATTATATATTTTAAATATGTCCTCATAAATGTTAAATGTATGAATAACACACTCCTTAGTTTGGCCAATACCTCATTATCCCCAAACCATCATTAGGTCTTGGTGAGACCTAAAATAATTAGGTGTTCATACTCACATGTTACATGTGAGACTATTTGGATCACATTCATCCTTTACCCATTATTTTAACATATCAAACCTATCTCCAATATCCCATTTATCACTCTCATATGGGTCCATGCCACCTGGAACACCAACTCTACACTTGAACCAACTAGTTAGGTCTCTTTGCACTTCAGGTCTTCATACAAAAAAACACAGTCTCAAATTTATGAAATAACTACTCAAATATTTCACATAGCCATATAGATCACTTGGGTGAAACCTTTAAGACCTCTGTAATTCCTTCATATTATTTATATTACTTCAAAATAAGATATTGACACTTAAAATAACTCTCTCAAAAAAACTACTCAATCTAGTTATATATAATCAAAATAAAGTCAAGCTATTTTGACTCTCCATATCTAAGCAGGGGCATATCATGAGTAATAATAATTTAAAATAATCCTTAGATACTTATATAACATATATTTACTCATTTTATTCTTAAATTATTGATAGAACATCTTCAACTTACCTCTACAATATGGTCACTCAAACTACCAATGTATTTGATAAACACAATCAAATTTTAAGCCTTTATTCATACTAAATATGGATTGTTCAAATATATAAAATCCATATATATGGTCCTAATGGAGTTTTCAACACTCTCCAATATTTATTTCATGCTAAAACATTGAAATACCATAAATAACTCTTAAATTATTCTTCTCGGGTCACTTGCAAAACATGGTCAAACACATAGTCAACTTTGGAGCTCAATATCCTTGGATATACAAAAATTAAAACCTTATAACTAGGTAATATATATTTTCATTTAATTCCTCTACAACTTATCCTTTTACATCACCAAAAAATTCCTTTTAGATCAAAATATATTAGCAAAATACTATGAACTAGTTTTTTCCTTTGCTAATTCAAATTTCAACGGTCACTAGTCAAAGCAAAACATCTGACACTTGTCATCATCTCATGCTCCTTGAAAGATAGATAAATTAAAATCTATTAATATCCTTATAATTCTCTAAAATTTAACTATTTATCCCTAACCATTAATCCTTCAGACATGCTTCTATGATTAAAACACTTGGCACCCCCACGTGCCTTTTGACTACATTGCTATCAGTCCTTACTCTTGTGCCACTTGGAAGTCCCATTTGCCATTGATATTTTGTAAAATTATCATGATTGAGACACATTTCATTAGTGAATTAAATATAAATAGCCTCTGATATATTGACTTCATGCATTCTATTAGATCATAATCTGGATGTTGAATTCTCACTATTAGATCTATCTTGACTAGTTGACCTCAAATTTCAACTTAGTAAAAATTGATGGTCTCTAGCACATCATAGTCTAAAAGATAAAATTTTAAGGTTTATAACATTATATAAAAAAATTTAATATTCTAAATATTTAGAGTACCTTCTTATCACTATAGACAACATCTCCATGTAAACCTTTAACCAATATTGACTTTATTTGTGCTTGTTCTAAAGACACAAACTTGTTAGTTCATTCAACCCTGCATAATGTGCAATGATGGTTTGGCTTGTCTTAAGATATAATATGTGTGTTTCTCTTTCCAAATGATCAAATTACACATTATAACTTCACTAATAAATCTATGGATGCCTCACAGCATCTTCTTTATCCTTACTAATCTTCACATATGCCATATACTCGCCAAGCTATTAGTTTGATCACTTTGTCATTAATGAACTATGAATCATGACCAATATTGACATCAATGAAAACTATGAAATTATTAATACAATAGTATACTATGTCCAACAATCATACCCTTTTTCATTAATGGTAAACCACACTTAGAATGTCTTCTCTCAATCTGAACAACTCCTCCATTTTGATCCTTCTCCCCCTTTGAAGTTGTTGACAAAGGGTATCTTACTCAATATGCCAACTTGATCATTGACATGAAAAAATACTCATATATCTTAAAAATATCCCCCTAATATTAATATCCAACTCATTTCATCTATTCTTTAACATAAACCAATCTAAACTTAGCCATCTACTAATCCTTAGACATGTCTACCTATAGAACTCACAAGCTCTCTTTGCTCATGCATGAAGATTTAGTACCTTGTCAGAACACATGATTTGGTTTGATCAATTCATCATATCAATATTATTTAATTCATAACTCTATTAGACATATTCACATTTCTATCATGACTGAAGCATCTTCACATATGTTCCCCCTCACATCATGCACATCTTCTTCAATCCATTCAAGATAACTGAGTTAGCTCCCCCTTATCCAAACACATATTCAAATGATATTATTATCTTGAAACATTAACCATATCTCAATTACATCCACCATGATTCCTCTTGATTTTCAATTGTCTCCTTGAGGCCTAGATAGATACACCCTAACCCACAATGTCCTATAATAATGTGAAACCAGGAGTTGCCCACAACTCCTCATATTCCTTCTCCTCTTTGGTCATCTAAAATTTATGGTTCTTATTTTTCTTAGACTTAATAAAATTATCTTTATCATCCACTACAATATCCTCCTTTTATTTTAATAATTAATTGGCAATACATGGAGATAAAAAATATTCATGACATACCTCATCACTAGACATTAACAATTAATGTTCTTCACATGAAATTTTTTCAAAAATAACAAGATGTTTACTTGTATCCATACACATTTCAAATCTAGCCTCAACTATCACCTTGCTATTTTATTTAATCTCAACTTAAACTCACTTTTGATTCTCCTTTTATATCTAGATAAATGACATATTGTCTTGGCATTCCTAAACCTTCTTCATATATGATTCCTCTTTTTCTTTAACAAGAAATACACCCTGATCTTTCAACTAAACTAAATTGGTTTTCTTGGTTTTCACTTCCTTAGGTTTCCATACCAAGGCTTGACCTTTCTTGATAACTTTAGGATGTTCATGCACCTTCTTATGACTTGAGAGACTACTTTCACAATATCTTGAAATATAACCAACTTGATGATAATTGAAACAAATAAAATCATTCATGCCTTCTACTTCATGAATATTATGAATCTCAACAAACATTCCTTCTTCTCTCTTAATTTTATTATGCTCAAGCTTTACTATTTTAGGTCTACATAACTAGGTTATCCTTTTCAATTACATTCTAGGGTAGAATATATCAATATGTCCCATGTAATGAAAATTATATTATACTACATTATCCATACCACTATCTAACTAGCTACACTTCTTTTATAGTTTCTTGCCTTATGACCAACAAGCTTACATGAAAAATAGTGACCATGAAATGAACTTCATACCTTATAGTATTTAGTTACCTGATAGGTATTCTCATGTTGTAATTGGTACTTGCATCCTTCTTGTTTTGAGCTTACCTCTCTTGTTCTTTCTTATCCTTGTTTACCTTGTAAACAAATTTCTCATGTTCATCTTTTAATGAATCTAGATTGGTTTTCAATTGAACGTTCTCATCATATTTAGTTCTCATACTTGAACTTATAGATTCTAATTAAATTTTGAGAACTTGGATAGTTTTATTATCCCTCTTAGTTTATTTATCCATGTCATCCCTTAATCTACATGATTTATCTTTAATAATATTTATATAATCATGACTTGACTTTAAATCGTCATTCTCACCTTGATTTGAACACAACGTGGCATTTGTCTCTTCTGACTAAGTCTTGAGATGTTTCTATTCTTCCTCTTTTAGACTTAGATTTGTCTTTGTAACCCTTAATTAATCCTCAAGAATATTGATCTTATTTTTATCATATTTTTATCTTGAACTTGCCTTTAAGGATTTGATATCCTTATTGATCTTGATATACTCATCTTTAATAGCCTTACAGCTTGAGTCCATGATCTTATTTTGAGCTTCTTCTTGATCGTACTTTCTCATGTTACCTCTGTACTTATCAAAAAGTTTCTTGTACTAATTACACTTTTATTTACCTGATTTTAGACATTCATATGTAACCTTTGTTTGAGCCTTAAACTCTTTATTCTCTTTCTTCAATATCTTAGCCATAGTATACCTTTGATCACTTTTAAGTGGTTAAACTTGTAATGAAGGCCCTACTCTAATACCAATTATTAGAGGTATAATCACTGAAAGGGGGGGTGATTTAGTGATGCTAGATATTTAATACAATTCCAAACTCTTTAAATCCTTAAACATTTGACACATACAATCATTAAGCATACACATCATTCATAACAATGAACATGGAAGATAAAACAAGATTGAGCACAACACACATAATATATGTGGGAAACCCTCTTCAGGGATAAAACCCACTGAACCATAGAAAATGGACTATAATCTTATAATAAAAAGATATAACATTTATAACAGCACCAAATTATCAATAAACAAACATCCTTATTTTAGTGAGACACTAATCCCATAAGGAGTTATTGGCTCTATCTAGTTCATCACCTATAACAGGTAGACCTTTAGCAAGATTTATCTTGCAAGGAGGAACCAACCCCCTACAAAACTAAGCACCCACTCAACTACCTTAAATAGATAATATTAAAAACCTATTATTTATATTCAATTAATGATGACCAACTTTGATAACACTCTTCACCTCCAATCTCTCTCAAGTTGACTTTAGGACTAACTCGCTCAAACAGCCTCTTCTAGGCTCATTAGGTCCAATCACCTATGTGTCCTCCTACATCAACTTGATCAAACAAGAATTACTAATCCTCTTCAATATCTATTGGTCTTTAATGACCTATACCTTCTCTTTCAAAGGTTATCTCTTTTTCTTATATCCACACATCCATAACACACACAAATAGGCCAATAATGCCTTTAATTTATACACTCTCTTGGTATAACCCATACTAGTCAGCCAATATGCTTACCATACTTGTTATACATTTTAAATAAATCATAATATGCATTACATGTAATAACCACATACTCTTTATGTCAGCCAATACCTCATTATCCACAAACCACCATTAAGTCTTGTTGAGACCTAAAACAATTAGGCCTTCATACTCACACATTACATGTGAGACTACTTGGACCACCTTCATCCTTTAAAAATGATTCAAACATATCAAATTTATATCAAATACCAACTTTCTCACTTTCTTATGGGTCCATTCCACTTGGAACACCAACTCAACAGTTGAACCTACTAATTAAGTCTCCTTTCTCTTCGGGTCTTCATACACAAAAAACATAGTCTCAAACTTATAAAACAGCTACTCAAATATTTCACATAGACATATGATTATACAATTGGGTTAAACCTTTAGGAAATTTTCAATAACTTCATGTGCTTTAGATACTTCAACATAATATCTAAGCACTCAAAACAACTATCTCAAAATGACCACTCAGACTGGTCATATATAGTCATAATATAGTCAACCTATTTTAACTCTCCATATCTAATCAAGTTCATATAATGACATCCAATAATTTATCATAATATTTATATAATTACATAACATCTCCATACTCATTTTTTCTTCAATTCTTCTCATAACATCTTCAACTTACCTCTGCAAGATGGTCACTCAAATTGCCAGTGTATTCAATAAACAAAGTCAACTTCTAAGCCATTATTCATACTAAATATGGATTGGTCAAACCTAAAAAATACATAAATATATTCCTCATGGAGTCTACAACACTCTAAAATATTTTTTTCATCTTTAAACATAGAAATACCATCAATAACTCTTCAATTATCCTTCTTGGCTCACTTGCAGAACATGGTCAAACACATAGTCAACTCTAGAGCTCAATATATTTCAATTTATAGATAGTCAAACCTTCTAAATAGATTCTATATATTCTCCTTGAAGTCCTAAAATTTTCCTTTTACATAACTAGTAAATTACTCTTAGATCAAAAGATATTATTAAAATACTATAAAATATTTTTTCTCTTTATTGATTCAAATCCCAATAGTCATTGTTCAAAGAAAAATGTCTTACACTTATCATCATCTTGTGTTCCTTAAAATCTATATAAAATATTCTCTATTTATATCCTTATAAGTATCCTAAATTTAACTCTTTAACACTAACCATTGATCCATGACACAATATTCCATGATTAAGACACTTGGTACCCCAGTGTGCCATCTGAGCACATTATTGTCAGTCCCCACTTTTGCACCAATTGGTTGTCACACATGTCATTGATCTTTTATGAAATCATCATGATTGAGACACATGTCACTAGTGCATGAAATATTAATAAACTTTGACATATTAAATTCATGCACACTATTGGATCACAATCTAGATGAACACTCACCATTACATCTATCTTGACTCGTTGACCCCAAATTTCAACACAGTTAAACTTGACAGTCTTTAACACATCAAAATATACAAGAAAACATTTAAAGTTTTATAAATTAAGCTAGAAAAAAATTCAAGATTCCAAATATTCATGGTACCTTCTTGGCACTATAGACAACATCTCCATGAAAACCTTTGACCACTATTGACATTCTAAGTACCTTCACTAAATGCACAATATTTCTAGTTCATTCATATCTACATGATGTGTAGTGATGTTATGGATTCTCTTAAGCTATAACATTCATTTTTCTCTTTCCAAATGATTAAATGACACACCAAAACTTCACCAAGACATCTATATATACCTCACAACCTCTTCTTTATCCTTACTAATTTACACATATTTCATATACTCTCCAAGCTATCAATATGATCACTTTATCATTAATGCAATATGAATCATGCCCAAGATTGACATTAATGACAACAATGACATTATTAGGACACCAAGAGACTATTTACAACACTTCTCCCCTTTATGTTTCTCATACACAAAAGGACTTTAGCCTTCCATTCTCAAATTTTCAAAGACCTAATCCACTATTAGTTTTTTGAGTTCTGCATTTAACTCTTTCATAAATATGACTCTAGGTTCATGAAAAAATTGATACTCTATTTCCTTAGATCAAGAGTATTTGGAAAAAATAAACTAAACCATATAACTATTTAGTGCTCCTTATCACCATTTTTCTACTACTCTAGTACAATAGGCATATAGGTTCTCAAGCCTCTCTAGGTGCTACTTTGTCCACTTAAGATGTTATCCATAGATTTATCTTTTATGGGTTGTATAGGTAGCTAACCATCGGTATACATGCTCTAGTAGTTCATATAAAAAGACCTCAAATAGGGCATCATATAGGTTATTATGGAACCACTTCCTTGACTTTTGTCCTCTATAGGTTGGATGCTTTAGTGTAAATTTGTCTTCCACCTATTTCAACCAGTGATCAATGTTCTCAAGGGAGAGTCAAAGAATTATTTTATCTCACCATTACAACAACAAAATTTAACACAGGTCCTAGCAATGGAGATAAAATGTTGTAGAAAAGGGGGTCAATCCATCAATTCATCAAGTTAGGTGCTCATTATATTGTCCAAGTTAGTTCCAGACTCATTATAATTAGGTAAAATGTAGTATATTCCCATAGCATTCAAAATTTATTAGTTGAATGCATTAACATCAATTCACATAAGTCATGCACCTTATGTACTCACCCAAATTATATTAGAGAAATAACCAAGGCCCGCATTGGGCTAGTTGTGTCATGGCATAAGTTTTCACTTAGAGGATTTGGTTCTTAAAACATCGGATTTTGGTAGATTCATTAGTGTAATCCTTTTCTAGGTGAATTCTAATGTTTTATTGGTGTAAGCCTATTTGGGGAACTAATTTTAGTCATAAGGGTGTAATCCTTTATTTAACTAAGTCTAGCATCATATAGGTGTTAGACAAGTCGAGGGGATGTTTTAGATTAGATGTTTAAACTAAGGCTAGGTGATTTTTAGCAAGGGTACTAAAGCTTGCATGTATAACTCTCTTTAAACTTAGGATATTTCAATATATTATGATGATGTCATTGACTAACTTATGGCTACCATTAATGCTCTGAACTACAAGCTTGTAAACATAGTGCTTAACACACTTATACTAAAATTACAATAGTATAAGTCTTTCACATGTTAGAAATTTAAATGAAGCATAATTTAGATAGAATACCATTTAGAATAACCCTCATTTTTAATAATCAAGGTTTTAATAAAATAGAGTTCATACATATAAAATAGAGCATATACTTTACTAAAGCTATTCAACTACCCATAGCCTCATAAGTGAGCTTGGACATCTACAATCTATGTCGTAATAGCCTTTAAGTTGGTCCTAATACTAATGGGTGAAATTTCTTTCCAACTCAATTTATCTAGATCTTTGCTACATCAAATCACCTCTCTCTTCTCACTAGTTTAAGCTCACTTTATAGGCCATAAGAGCACTTTATTCTTGGGTAGAACTTTACATGTTGGGTGTCGAACTGGAGATTTTGTAATAATTATGCTAGCTTCATTAATTTATTCCCATCTTAATGTGATATTCATGTGTAGAGATTTTTTAAGATGCCCTAAAGATTTGGGCTCTAGTTAACCACTTATTAGCTGGCATAAGATGTGCATGGATTCCTCTAGCTAGTATAAAAGATACCAAAATATCAACCATTCTAAATGATCACCTCATGTCAAGGTGTCTATCAAGTTAGGATAGATCCCATAATTAATTAAAATAGGGGACCAAAAATAGTTAGACCTTTTCACATGTAATTAATTATACCCCTAAATGGTTATATTAGTTTTATTTTAATGCACTTAATAAATGAGATTTTCACTTTATGATTTAAATAAACTTACATTATTCAATATAGAGCAAAAAATATATATAGGTATGTGTAACATAAATATTAATTTTTCAACATTCCCTTTTAATGTTTAGTGGGTACACATACACATATTACCTTTTTATACAAGACATTTTATAGTCGATAAGTTATAGTGATAATTTAAGCTAACATGATATTGGGAGTACATCCCATAATTTCTCATGGATATATGCTTACAAGCATTTGTATCCTTTTATATAATAAGGATATCCATTATAAAATGCTCTAATAGATTCATAGAAACTCACATAAGATAAAATTAAAAAAAACACCATATAGCGTGACTTTTTATAATGATATTACAATAGATAAGATGTATAGAGAAGAAAAGGATCACCATGACCATTAGGAGGTGGCATTTTCATGCACATTACCCCTCAATAGACAATATAAAAGGCATAGTATTTCTCAAAAATTTACATTTTTTGAAGTACGTAGATGTTTAGTGAAGATATTTGCCACTTGATCTTATGTTGGACAAAAATAAAAATCAATGTCACCATTGAGGACTTTATATCTGATGAAATGCACATTAAATTTAATATGATTTTTTAATTAGTGTTAAAAATAAGTTTTTTCTAGGGCTATACAAATTTGATTATTAAAAATAAAATTTTTACTATGAGAAACACTTATATTGAGTTATTATAACAATCTTCATAGCCACATAAATTCTCTAGCATCTTCCATAACACATGTATACCCTACTTTTGTAGAAGAGATAGAAATAGTTAGTTTATTTTTGCTAATCTAAGTGATAGCACCTATACCAAATTTGACACCATATACATAAGTAGAGTTGCATTCTATAACTACATTACAATGATTATTATCAAGATAACCATATAAATAATCATTATAAATTTAAGAATAAAATAATCCATAGTTAATTTTTCCTTTGATATACCTTAGTATTTTTTTATAAAGTTTGCAATGATCTAGATAAGGATCCTACATTAATATAGAAGTAAATCCTATAGTATAATAAATATCTAGTTTAGAAATATTTATATACATTAAACTAATAATTGATTGTCTATACAAGGTAGGATATGATTTGTCACATGAAAATTTTGGATAAGTTTTAGTACCAAATGTAATAGGTGTGAAATAGGTTTACAGTCAGTCATGTTAAATTTAAAAATTAGGCTATGTACATAATGAATTTGAGATACAATAATTTATTTCTAATCTTCGAAGATAGGCATGCCTAAAAAGTTATGAAAAAAATCCAATATGGGTCATCTCAAAGTATTTATTATTTTTAAATTTATATTTATGAATTAAAATAGTCTTACTAGTAGTAATAAAAATATCATCCACATACAATATAATCTAGATAATGTGATCATGTTAAAAATTTAAAAAGAGATTATTATCAAAATAGCAATTAGAAAAAACTATGATGTTTTTATAAAAGAGTACGGTTGTGTGTGGATATTGACACAAAAAAAGTTTGAAAAATATAATGAAAAATTAAGAATGGATGGCAAAGAGGAACAGAGGTAATGGGAGAAAAAAATTGAATTTCCTGAGTATCCAAGAGACTACTAGTTCAAATCAATCAGAGGAAGGGGAGGATGGGTCAAATTTTGAGAATGATGAAAAGTGCTTGTCTTTTACCTTGGGCCTAAACTACTCTAAGGATTATTGTTTGGTACGTTGTTTTTCTTTCCTACATTCTGGGGAGCCTCATTCCTACTGGTGTCTATTGCAGGGCTTTAGTCAAGTCGGGTTCATTCCTAAAAGACTCTTGGGTTGGATCCAACTAGCCCAACATCTTACTAATGGATTCTAATTGATTTATTATTGTGAATATAGTTTTTTCATTTTAATTTTTTTAGTTTTTAGAGATTTTATTCAAAATCCATGTCATCATAAAGACAAGGTCTTATTATGCTTGGGTCTACTAGTGGCATTTTTAAGGTCATAAAATCTAAAGAGATGACAATCTTGAGGGAGGTAGATTGGGCTTGGTTGGCCCATGTGGCTTTCTTAGAACATATTCTCAAAAAAGGGATAGCGATGGTGATCTCCATTTATGATTCTCTTTAATTATTCTGAGTTTGGAAAATTTTGCTTGTGGTTCATTGTTGGGAAATTTAATGATTATCCCACCTTCATTAGTCTTATAGGAGGATTTGAAGTGGCAATTTCCTCCTCTTATGGTCCCCCTTTGGATAGATTCAAAATTTAAATAATATATATTAGGATAATTGAATGGAGTTCCTAATTTTGGGTGGCCTTTCACTTTGAGGGTTATCGTATGACAACCCTATTTTGGGTTCTTTTTTGGATAAAAATATAGAAGTTTAAATATTTTTTATGGGTTTGGTTTGTAATTTTTTATAGGTGTTGCATACTATCTTATTAGGATATTGGTGTTGCCTCTTAGTAGAAGTTAAATATTTATCAGATAAGATATGACCATAAGGATCTTAGCCATATTTATTATGATTTAAGGGTTGAATCTAATTTTGGATGCCAAATGTTCACTAATTTTAAAGGGACTCATTTTATGTTCCAGGATCTATTATTATTTTTTACTTGCTATTGGAGCTAAGACATGATATGGTTAGAGATCCACCCATTCTAATTTCTAAGTTATAAGTTTGTTCTCACTTAGAGGTTTTTAATTTTATTCCTAAAACTCAAAACCATAGACCTGGTATGGGTTCAAACCTAAGGAACATTGTTTTGGTTCAAGTTAGAAGAGAAAGCCAATTTTATGGATGTAAATATTTATTCTATTTAAGATTAAGGGATTCATTGAAAATTTTTGGTTCTTTGATTAGGATCAAGATATTTTTTGATATAATTTTATCTATATTTAGATTATCTTTTATAATTATCATATTTTTAATATGTCACCTTGTATGTGGTCTCTGTTGGGATTCTTTTTTTGAAATGGAAGACATGGGCCTCCCATTATGCCAAAGATTGAAGGTTTCAATTTGTAGAGATCTCCCCTTAGGGAGACTAGGATACATTTTTGGATATAATATATCTTAAGGATTATATTTATAGGTTTTGGGTACTTTTTAGGACGTTGAGGTTGTTTTCTAATGATTTATTATTTTTGGGTCTCTCTCAAGATCCTGATGGGTCTTTGTTTCTTTTTGTTTGCCCTATTTATTGATTGGGCTATGTTGGGATATTTATTTTTTGGGTCTATTTCCTTTGGGTACCCTATTAAGTATTTTAGAGACCTATACATCCTTCTCCATTGGTCCACACTAGGTTTTTTTCATGCTAAAACTAATCGGTTACCATACCAGTCAAATATGGTAGTTTTATTTTTTCACTCTAAAGACTATTTTAGATAATCTAGACTTATGCCCCTAAGATAGACTAGAAAGAATGATGTAAAAGTCATAATTTTTATATATTACAAATAAAATGGTAATGGATTATGGTAATAATTTATATCTACTCCCCATGTATTTCATTATAGAGAATTTATAACTATTTTTTTCAAATAATTTAGACATATTTCTAATAGTTTTTTTTAATTTGAAGTAGTAATAAGTAAAAATTAGTGAAAATGGTCCCTTTCATGATATTTCATTTTGTTCATCCAATTTCTTTTTCCTAAAATGTTTCACCTTATTTCATATTTTGTAATCCATGGGGAGACCCAAACCTTCTAATGTGTTTGGGTTGGATTCCACACTAGTTCAAAAGTGCATTTACCTTGATCTCGATAATTTTAAAAACCTAAAATTTTAAAATAAATAGTAATTTTGGAATACCAAGATATAGTATATTGTTTTAAACCATATATATATATATAACTTGCGTACATAATGTTCTTTGTTCCATTCTTAAAAACCTTTAGGTTGAGTCATATAGATTTCTTTTTTTAGGTCACCACTCAATAAATAGTTTTTAACATTCATTTGATGTATTTCTAAGCCATTTTTTTATTTCAAGAGCATTCAAAAACCTTATATTTCTCATATTGGAAACATGATAAAAGGTTTTAACATATTAAATGCCAATTTTTTGAGTAAATCCCCAAGAAACTAACCTATCTTTAATTTTTTCAATGTTACCAATTGCATTATATTTAATCTTATAAAGTGACTAAGACCCAACAATAATCTATTTAGGATGTGAAGGGAGTATATCCCAAGTCTAATTTTTAATTAAAACATCAAATTTAGATTACATGGCCTCCCTCCATATTTCATATTGATTTCTCTAATAAACATGTTGGGGCTCACATTCATCCAAGATTAATGAATCATGATAAATATGTTGACTTCTAGTTATTTTATTAAGGTTTTCACTATTAAAATTTTCTAATAAAAATTTAGCCCATTTCAGTCTTTTAGATTGAATAATATTTTGTGATGACTTGATTCAAAATTAGTAGCCATATAGTTGATATTTGGATCACATTCTTCTAGTGTTTTAGTTTCTTCATTAAGATAAATATGTAATGGTTTTGAAGAAAGTACACAAAAAGGATTTTAAAGAATTTGAAAATTCTTATTTTTAATTATCTCACATTTATGAGGATCATAAATTATTATACCTTTAATTTTACAAACATATCCTATAAATTCTCAAGTTTGGGAAGTAGGATCAAGTTTCTTCATTTTATTTTTAGGAATAAAAATGGAATCAATATTTTTATATATTATAAGGTGAGACAAAATTGGTTTTTTTTGTCCATATTTATAAATTAGGTGATTGGTGAAAGTATTTTTTAAGAACCCTATTAATAATATGAACTATTTTGTTCATGTCTACTACCTAAATAAAATTAGGGACATTGGCATAGTTTAACATTATTCTAGCAATTTCTAGGATAGTCCTATTTTTCCATTTAGCAACTCAATTTTTTTGAGGTGAATAAGGAGTGGTTAGTTATATTTTAATTACACATGAAACTATAAAATAATAAAATTCATCAATAATGTATTGATCACCATTATCAATTATTAGCTTCTTAATCTTTATGTTAGAAATATTCTCTACTAAACCTTTAAATTCAATAAAAATTGAAAAAAAATATGATATTTTATTTAAGTAATAATTCCAAATAATTACATAATATTCATCACAAAAAATTAGGGCATACAAAGGTCCATTAAGAGTTGAAACCTCAAGTGGTCCTATAACGTGACTATGAATAAATTATAAAGGTGATGAATAATAAGCATCATGATGTTTATTAAATGATTGAGAGTTTTGATTATCATGTAGTCAACCTACATAAGATTAAGGACAAGTTTTAATTTTAGGTCATTCTATTAAAATATCATGTCTCTAAGTACAATAAAGACTCATGAAATTAACATGTCCTAGTATTTCATGACAAAGTTGAGTTTTATTACTAATTTGATAATAAAAAATTAGTTTTATTATAAAATCCATTAAATATATACAAATCATTTCATTGAATACCTTTAGTAATGATAAAATTGGATTGATATTTAATGAACCAATTATATTTAGGAAAAATTACAATGAATATTTAGTTAATTTAGAATAAGATAGAAGATTATTGTTGAGTTTAGGAACATATAAAGTAATGTGAATAGATACATGATTAATATTAGCCTTACCTTTTCCTTTAGATTATATTAATGAGTTATCACCGAGGCATATTTTTTCATTACAATTTTTTATATTAATATTGATATAATACATATAGGTAATATGTATTGAGGTACCACTATCAAAAATCCATTCACTTTCATTGAGGTAGTGAGCGAAATGTAAAGGGTAATGGTTTTATCAAAATTTGCAATCCAGTTCTGATTCTTAACTTTATAAAAAGGTTTATTTCCTTTATGATTTTTTATTTTTTTTTATTTTTTTACCCCTTATTATCCTAATAAAAATATTCCTCTTTGTATCCAAACTTACCACACTTTTTACAATTCTCACTAAATTTTACTTCAAAATTTTTATTCAGGTTATTTTTGTTCTTTCTCTCTCTTATTATTTTAGCTAGATGATTTGAAGTTTAATTAAATTTTTTATGTAAAGTAATAAGTTCCATTATTTTTTAGAACACAATTTTTCTATTTTTTTAGATAAGATCCTAGGTATCATTATATTTTGAGTTAAATTTTGTCACGACTTGATCTTATTGGATATAGAGAGTGTATAGGGTGGTGAGATAAGGAATATCTTATTTAGTTTGCTATTTTTAATTAAGTATAGATATGATTTTATTGAACATCTCATGAATTTTCACATGATTGAGAAAATATATAATTTAATAAAAAAAATTATAATGAACTTTACTGTATGAAAATAATTCTTTGCTCAAGATTTATCCCAAGATAGATATTATTTAAAATTATTATTAATGGTAGCAATGTTCCTTACCAAGTTCAGTTTATAATTTAGTAATTTCCATTTATATTGAAATTTAATTAGAATTCTTATTCTATCAAATATTGTAAGCATCTTAGAGCATTCTCTTTCTCATGTAAGGTTGGAAAATTGATATAAATTAACCAAACATTATTTAAGTCTGAATAGCTAGTGTAGAAAGAGATTGTTTTGCAGAGATAAATTCAAGGAGCTAGCCCTTTCAATCTAGAGGAGCACTTCCATTATAGGTATAAGAAAAATTTCACTTTATAAGATCTCATGAATTTTCACATGATTAAGAAAATATATAATTTAATAAAAAAAATTAAATGAAAATAATAGCATAGTTATTATAATAAATTTTGAGAGTACTCAAATAATGATCTCATTCTTGATCAATTAAAATTCAAATGGTGTTACCATGGTTCACCTATCCTTAATATTTCTAGTTATATAAGAACCTATGAAGTCCCTAGGACATGGCTCTTATCTCAAATCAAGGTCGGAGTAGGTTAATAAAAAAATGTCTTCAGATTTGGGTGTGGAGATAGTAGGGGATTGGGTCTTTTAGGTTATTATTGTGTGATGATCATATCATTCAAATGGAGGTAGGGACAATAGTTGTTAGTTAGTGATTTTATTTGGAAGCTTTTGACTCATTTTCAAGAAAAAATAAACAAAGGTTTGTGACCATTTTTTGATAATATTTCCCCATTAATAGGGGTTTGAGATACAATGAGATGGTTGGTTGGTTGAAGATAAAAACTTTCACAAAGGTAAAAATCATGATGGGATTTCCAAGTTACCTCTTAAATGTCTTAAATATGTAGTTTCAAGTATCATGGTTTTAAATGATGAGGAGATATATTAATTCACTTTGAATATTGGTTCTCTTCTAATGGATTTATTTTTATATTTGTAAACTTCTAAACAAAACTTCAAGATCTCCATATGTGGATATCATAATTTTGGAAACCATAACTACAAGGTGAACCTAAAATTTACCCAAGTACCAAAAGCTTATTTATTATTATTTTTTTATTATTGAAAGGATAAATAAAGGATTCAAAACTATTTTTGGAGTTGGATTCATCCTTCCTTGATCCTAAAACCTTGGTCTTCACTCTTTATTCCTCTTAATGAACCTCTTAATGAGAGATCTATTAGGGTCTGTATTCCTTAACTTTCATTCTAATTTTGGAATGAGTCTAGTTACAAAGATATTGGAAATTCCATTGGTAAATATCTTAAAATGCATAATAGCACTATGAATTTTATCCATATAACTGTTACTAGAATTTTGGTCGATATTGACACCTCAAAGGACCTTCATAGAAATTTTGTTCTGTAAGTTGGTAACCATTCTTGGTCATAAACTCTTGATTATGAAGGATTATTATTTTGATGTCAAAGTTGTTTTAACATAGGCCATATAAAAAAAGATTACAAAATATTTTGAATAAATAAGGAATATTCTTGGTCAAAAGATTTCAATCCTTCCCATATTATAGTCAATGTTTCAAATTCTAAGGATAACAAGTCTAATCTGCCTCTAGTTGCACTTGAATTGAATATTCCTAATAAGAAACTTTTTTATTATGGGTAAAATTAGGTTTTTTAAACTAGGGACTAGAAACTATATAATAAGTAAAAAAGGCAAGGCCACAAAGCCTAGATAAACAAAAGAGATAAAACCCTAATTATACTAAAACATTGAAAAACCATTAAAATAATAAAAAATAGCAAGAAAATAACTAACTATGATGGCCTCCAAAGGCCTCCTCCCAACTAATTATCATTATTTTAAATTAAAAATACATCTTATGGTAAACAAACATTGGTTGATCCACATACTTATCACATTCACTACTCTTGATATTTTTGTTGTTCTCCTCTTTATTTTTCATATCCACTAACATGATCCTAAGAGATTCTATAACATCAAGATTTCCTTTCATAGATTTATTGATAACAAAAAATAGGATCCTAATATTACCTTTAATTCATTGTTGTACTTTTAAATTGTAGAAACTCTATTCTAAGTCTTTTCAATTGATTTTCTAACTCATTATGGTCATTCTTTCTCTACTGTTGAATTTCCTCCTACTCTAAAATATTGACTTTATCTTTCAACACTAAGTGCTCACACATAAACCACTTAAGGATGGAATTTTTAAGGTCCATATCTTCATCAATTTTAGTTTGATTACTTTTACGTTTTAAAGAATCTATCAGGACATCAAATTTTTCATTAGGATTTTTATTAACTACCTAAGTTACCTCAAACTAGAAGTCTACTTTTATGAACTCATCAGCTCCCTCTCTAAGGATACGATCCATTATCCTATTAACCTCCCTAAAATAAATGAGGGAAACATCCTTCAAAATAAATAATTATTTAGATACTTTATCCTCACTATCCTCCATAACATCTAGAAGATTTTCTTTTTATTTTACCTCCCAAACTCCTCTAAATTCTTCCATAAATATTGCTTCTTTAATTTCAATGCACTTATCATTTATCTTTTGTAGTTACACTTACTAGACGCTTGTTTAATCACCATAAGAAAAATTCTTGGGCCCTTTTTCATTCCTTATAATACTTATGTATCATGAATATAACATCCTAGGGAAGAGGTTACTTCTTGTTCCCTCTCTTAACCTCCATTACTTAAATCTTGAGAGAAATAAGGATGTAAAAGGAAAAACTTAGGGGGATTTTATATCTAAAATAATTAAGAAATATGAAATGCAAATAATAGACTGCATCATGTCTTAGTTATGAAGTTATTTATAACCTTAGCTTCTTAGATATTTCATCATATGGTATACATGAATACTCCCAAGATAATTCATTATGAACAATGGTGAGATATTCCCCATCTTGAAATAACCTATCCATATCATCCTTAAAATATCTACCTATTTTGAAAATCTTTGTGACTTCCACTATGAGAGTAATCACCTAGGGAATTAAGTCTTATATTATTTTCAAAAACACATCATTTATTTCTACCATTCTATTATTATATTTCTTTAAAAAGTATTTATAAATGTGATTATTAAATACTTCCAATCATTTCGTAAGGGTTCAAATTCCACCAATTTGTAGAGAAACCTATACTTCCCTATATTCTATCAAATAGTCAACCATAGTTAGATCCACCCTCACAAGATATCCTCCCATATCGACACTATTGTTGATAAGGATAAGAGATGAGGGAACCATACTTATCGATAACATGAACCTTATTATGTATTTCACTTGAGTAACACTCCATAATGTAATGATTTTACATTATTTCTATTTGAAGAAATCATTTCCAATTATGGATTCAATGCTATCATTAGTTATAAAATTGTGTAATCCATTAATATAATCATTCTCTTCATTTCCACATAATAAAATAAAATTAGTATACATAAATATTAAAATTATTCCAATCATGATCAACAAAATTATAATGTTATTGATGCTTCTAATTCAATTATTTGGTGGATAGGACCTGATAAATCTTCTATATTGAGCCATATTCTCAATCTTATATAATCCACCCCTATATCATATAGTTCCATTCTATACCTATATATTGAATGAAAACCTACCTAAAATATTGTATAATCACAAGATATTCTTATATAATATTTATTATGGTGGAATTACTCAAAATCTTCATGTATAAAAAATTTATGATGTTTAAATAATCTCTTTCTATCACTAATTATTTATCCCCAATTCTTTACCTAGTTTAATCACCCATAAAGCTACAATTGCTTTACCTAATGGTTATCCCAATCTCTATTTCATATCAAGTTTTGAAGCCAGTTCAAATTATTCCTAAAAAGATGATCTTGATCATGAATTATTTTGGGCAAAATAATTGAATGTAGTTTTAATGGATGATGCATCACAACACTTGATTGGAAATGTAGAGAATCTAAATTTAGTAAAAGGTGTAGAATGAGAAATAGTGAATGATAAAATGAAAGGAAGAATAAATAATTATTTACATATGACCCTAAGATACCATAAGGATAATGATGAAGTGGATCTTACTATTGTTTGTTTTATGTTTTGTTGTTATTTTTTTGGTTAGCCTATCATTGTCTTGTGTGGCCTTGCTTGTTGTTTCTAGTTGCTATCCTAATATTTATATCTAGTGGTTAGACCATATCAACTCATTTATTATACAAGGTTTTGGGCCTATTTCAAAAAAATCACCTTTTACCAATAATAAAATAAGTAAAATAGAGTATTTGATCTTGAATTAAGTTTCAGTTGTAACCATCTAGTTGAGATTTGATATATATATATATATATATTAGAATAATTTACCACCATTTCATCTCATTTCATATGACTGGTCATTAATTCTAGGATGCATTTGATGATTTTAGATATCTTAGTTCCTTTATTAAAAGATTCAATATTTTTCAAGCTTCAATGGGGGATTCATGATTTCCTATATGATGCCAAAATTCATACTTAATGATTTAGAGGATGATATGCATGGTTTATTGAGACATTTTATAATAATCATTAGTGTTTTCATAAGTTTATTTCTTATCTAAATAAGTCTTTTCAGTTCCATTTATAATTCACCATAGTTTTCTGGCCTTAAACTCAACTTTAAGTATAATTTTCAAAATGTTGTAATTTGATCTATTAAGCATACACACACATGCACACACACATGCCCACATGCATGTGTGGACATAGACACACCCACATGTGCACGCACACACACGCGCACACACACACACACACACACACACACACACACACACACACACACACACACACACACACACACACACACACACACACACACACACACACACACACACACACACACACACACACAAACATTTTATTAATATACTATCTCTTCTTATGTTGTAGCAAAATTAATTCCAAAGCATATGATTATGACTATAAAAATAGAATATAAGACAATTCCTTGATAGATAAATATTTAAAAAGAAAACTTTTATTCCTATTTATAAATAAACCTATTTGATTAGGTACACTATTATGATTTAATAATGGCATTATAAAAAAAAATTACCCTTTTATATAATAATAAAATATGATCATTTTGTGGTATTGTGGCTCATCGATAAATATGAAGATATTATTTTTTATAAACTCAAGAAGTATGAAATAAGTATTAATAGTATTGTATTGAGGAAGTTATTAATGTATTTCATAATTTTATAGTATTTATACATTTACTATAGTTATATTACCTTTATAAATATCTCAAAATACATAGCACAATATACAAATAAGAATTAGTTAATCATTATGACTATAGTGAGCATAGTATCCTATATATTCATTTGTGAATCTCAAATGATAAATAATACATTGCACATGATATCCTATATATTCATGTCCAACTCTCATATGATACAAAATATAATTATATAATTATAATCCTAAGTGTATAAACTCAATATGCCTAGATAGGAAATGAGGTTGCAAGTATGGCACATGATTGAACAATCTGTATATATGAAATTTTACTAACCTATAATTAACTCAAAAATTAAGTATCATGAGTACATCATACAATTGCATAAATCATTTATTTATGAAACACTTTATTTTATCTTATTTTATTGTGTCACAAAAACATGATTTGATGAAACACTTGAGTAAAAATTATGGAGTAAAATTGTGACTAGAATTAAATCCCTTTTTATTATGATCCTTCAGTACTTATATATTTAATCATATTACAATAACAAACATAATCATGCTGATAATATTATTATTTAAATTAACTATAATAAATTAATGTGTACCATCATAATCATAATAAATTTTAGCATAACACTTAATGTCTTGAAGATATTATTTTTTTCTAACATCTATTTCAAAAAAAAAATATATTCAACCATAAAATTATATACTTCTCTATGCATATAATTACATAAATATAATTTTAATTCATTTGTAATCTTACCAAGATGAAATATTTATTTATAACATATATATTCTAGACTATTAAACATGCCTTGTAGCCTGTAAATGTATGTTATGCCAACACACACTTGATAAGAATTTACAACTAAAGCAATATTTGAAAATAAAAACATGTGTTTGTGTGGACCAAAAAACAATGTTATTAAGCATTAGAATAAATAAAACCCAATATTCAATGTTTATAATAAAAAATAACATAGTAATTCCTTGTAGGTGAAGATAACAATTCATATAGAAAATGTGATTTTCACCAAACATGACTAATGTTAGTGCTACTAAATTTATATCAAGAATATCAATAACAATATTTGAAGAATTTGATAGGAGATAAAATAATTAAATCACAAAGACTAAATCTATACATATCTCCCTTCAATGTCATATTTTTCTAGTACGAATGAAAATTATGAACTTGACATTCTATTTCTTAGTGGAAATAAAAGATGTCAAACAATAAATCTTAGAGACTAACTTTGCCTCCTCAACCTAGTAGCTAAATTATTTAAGATTTATGATAGTGCCAAAATGTGATAAAGTACATCAAGATTTGAATATAATGTTTTTTGAGTCAATAAATACTAAAATATTTTCTTTAAAAATAAAACTAATATATGTAATACAACATATATTATAGAGTGCATCAATGGTAGGAGTCCTTTTGACTCATGTGAATTCACAATGGCTAGGTTAATAAAAAATGGCCTAATGCATAGCCTCAATAAGTATAACATAGATTTACTTAAGGATGGTTGAGCATCCAATAAATATTGTGCATGAAAATGGATAGGTTTACATTTATTAAGAGATTTCAAATTTATATTTCAAGATTGAGGGATTTTCACATCAAAAAATATAATATATTATTTTCAAAATGAATTTAGGCATGCCTACATTATTTAAACCCAATAAAAATAAATATTTTTATAGGATAGATTATAGACAAATTAAAAAAAAAATAATAACACTATTCAATGTCTAATTCAATATTTTTTCAAATAATTTTAATATTTTTTGTATCAATTTCATTCAATTATTATGTCAAATGGTTTAACTACCTTTGGAATGAATTTAATTTTTTTCATACATGTCTATTTTAAACTAAAACATATTTGATATTAATAAATGTTTTCTATAATTACATGCCTTTATTCAATGTTCCACAATTGAGACAACATTATCTAAAGTTTCAAAATCTCCCATTTTAGAAAACATTTGAAGGATGAGTGAGATATTCAGACAACTTCATGAAGTATCCTAGCCAATGTTCTTTAGCAGAGTCTTTCACACTTTAATAACTATCAATATAACCTCTCTTTATTATACCATGCTGGAATATGCTCTAGATTCAAATATGTGTTTTTTTAAATAGTTAAAAGAATTTATAAAAGTAGTAATGATCCAACAATAAATGTTATAAAAATAAAACACAGTAGATATTTATCAAACATAGATATAACATGAGAAAACCTCTTAAGAGGTGAAAACTAAAAACCCACAAGGAAAATAATAATCCATGATATTAATAAATATTATAGGATATAATGTCTCCTCATTTTGACTTCTTCTATCACACAAATCTCCAAATTATCTCTTAACAAGTTATAACCTCATTATTTTAACCCTAAAATTGAATCTAGACTAGTGTTATCTAAATTAATTAAAGGGGTATATAGAAATCACATGGCACAAGGGTGATAATTATATCTATAGTAGGCTAATTAGATATTAAACTTAGATATAAACATACACTAAATTTATTATGTTGAGATAGTATAAATATGGAAAGTAAAACTATGTTAGATATATAAATGATAAAGAAGTGAAGTACTTCACTTATTCTGATGTTGATGTAATTCTATTTCTTGAATATGATGAAAGAAAACTAGAATAAAGATTATATAACAAACATTATATTTTAGTTATAATTCCTCTAGCTCCTTAGACATTAACATCATCCTAGAATGGTTTTGTTTATTCTACTATTTGGGTTCAATGCTAGTGTCTTATATGAAATATATACTAAAATAGGATGTGACCACCTAGATGCTTCTAGGTTTTGATTTGACTTTGCTCTGGTGCATTTATTTTTAGTTCATGGATAGTTGATAATTATGAAATGGTAAAACCATAGCTTTCCATATTCAATGTGACCTTAGGGGAAAATGTGTTAGTTGGCACATGGTGTCAAGCTGACCCATATAAAGCCTTTATCAAAGGACAATACCTACATATCCAATTATTTGAAGAGGGCCTCAAAATGATGTAGTTCTCCCCTATATTTTCGCTTATGTGTGAATCATATAAAGTAAAATAGTGACCTAGATTTCAAATTTGAAAATAAGGTTCTTGGTTCACTCTTTTAGTAATTCATACATGTAGATGTGTAATACCTATGACTGGTATATAAAAGAAGAATATTTTGTTCAATTAAATTCTTGATAGAATGATTTTTATAAGTTCCTTGGTCTCTTTGGTATTTTTCTAAGAATTCATAGGTGAGGAATAAATGAGGGTTCATCTTATATTTAATCAATCTTTTCAGATTAATAAATCACTTTAAATCAATTAGGTCAAACATTAGGATACATTTCATTTAGAAACTGATGACTTTAGGGCACTAGACAATAATGTCAATGATACTATCTAACCTATATGTTAGTTTCTAGGGAGAAGGAGAATAGGTTTAGGTTTAGAACTTGAAAATGTGGAATATACATACATTTTAAGTATTTTGGGCAAGGTAAAATACCTTGGTCATCAACATAAGACTGGTCAGACTAAGATATATTGACCAAAGGGGTGTAAAGATAGAGCAAATACAAGAATGTAGAAGTGAGAAAGGTAGAGAACTGAGAGGAACAACCAAGGTCTAAGTTTTTCAAGTGTTTAATATTGAGGTGATATATAATCACAAATCATCACATACAGTTACACCCCCTTTAATCTAGTAATCAAAATTTCTAGTTTATACAAAAAGAATGTGTATTTGGGTGTGTATGCATACCTTATCTTTATGTGTGCCTAACTTTAATTATTTGATAGTGATGAAGTATAACTAATATAATGTTATATTATAAGATTAATTCATATAATCTAGGTTGAATAATCAAAATAGCTTGAAACTAAGAGAGCAAGTTTTATGATTACACATGTGTGTTAATGTAACTAACTTACCTATTGGCAAGTTATTTAAAAAAATATGTATCATTGTAAGGATATGAAATTGAGATTAGGATAAATATATATAAATCTATAAATTTCATATATCTAAGGAGATATATAAAGAGATATTTGAAGTTCCATACCCCCAAATTTAGATCAAAATTGAGTTGCCACGTAGTAATTGAAATTAGTTAAACCATGAAACCAAATAATAATTATAAAATAGTGAGACTAGATTATCAATTCAAACATAAAAACATGTGAATGATTTAATTGCCTCAATCATAACCAAAGGTAAACCAACTACTATAGTAGATTGTCTCAATAAAAGTTGATAAGAATTTGTCAAGTATATATAAGAAAAAATCTGTGATATGGTAGCAAATCATAAAAGAGTTATGGAATCTAAAAGTAATTTGGATTTTGTAATATTAGGCACATGTTTCAAATCATATTCACCTTATATATGTATCATTCTAAAATTATGTATAAAAATAGTATAATGTATAAAATTCTACCACAACTATGAATCTAAATCATATAATTGTGTGCTTTAGCCAATTCAAATAACTGTGTAAGTGTTGAGGACATTATTCCAATCATGACCCACTATATATTGAAAATTTATATAAGTACCAATGAGGAGGACATGTTTCTAAGACATCCCTCCACTGTAAACTAGAGATGTTAAATACTAAATAGGTGTGGAGAAAATGCTTTCAAAGCATTTCCTTACTGAATCTGAGAATGAATATAAGTACCAGACTAAATTATTATGGAAAAAATTCTTCCAAATCATGTCCCCAATAAATATAATATTTTTGAATGTTTGGAAGCTATGATCAAATTACATGTTCCCACTGAATTTAAAAAGTAATATAAGTACCAATATGGAGGACATGTTTCCAAAAAGTTTCCCCACTATAAACTAATGATGTTGAATACTAAATATGTGTGAATAACATGATTTCAAAGCATTCATCCACTGAATATGTAAACTAATATAAGTACCATATACTGATTGAGTGTGGATAAAATGATTCCAAATCATGCACCCACTATAAATTATAAACTATGCCAAGTGTGGAGATCATGCCTCTATCGAATGCCCCCACTAATATGCCCCTCTTTGAAGTTAGGTAAATATAAGAACTGTTAGTTATCTTACTTAAAAATGATAATACAATTGTATAATATGTGAATGTAACCATGTATCACATAGAAATAACATCTCTAGGTAAATGGATCATTGAAGCACATAGAATTGATGTAATCACATGTAGGCCTAAAATGCATGATAAAGATCATATCAACATTTAAATAGTACTAATACAAGCTCAATAAGAGAAAAAAACACTCACACAAGATCACTCAAAATAAATTCAAAAGGTAATGCTCTAAGGAGATCACAAACAAGGGGCATGTTCAAATATTGCACAATATAAGGAACATAACTTAATCAAATATCCATAAAAAAAAGAATGGCATTCAAATATTAATAAATAATGAAATATGCAAATGTAAATGAAATAATACATAGGCATAGAGGGCATAAGAAAAAATCATATTCAAATTATTGAAAAAGGAAAACAAGACACTCAAATAAGTACATAAATTAAAGCATAGGCAACCAACATAAACATGTCTTAGTATATCATGGATCCAATGTGTTATGAAAAGTATGTTAAGTGAATAACATATCAAGTACCCTATGTAAGATAGAATCATGGAAAATATTCATGTGTAATCTTACATAATATATTTATGCAAGTGCATAATTTTCATTTAGTTTTTCAAAGGTTTTCCTTCAAGTGTAGAAAGGGTGTATACACCTTTTCCTATATTTTATATAACTATACATGGTCCCAAACAATTTATTTTTTACTTCCTTTTTTGTCCTTTATTGCATTGGTAATATTTTGATTTTATTTTAGTATCATGTCACCCACATTAAATTCATTATTGATGTGTTTTTTACGCATGCCATAGTCAACGAGGTAACCTATAATGTTTTAGGATCTCAATGAAGATAAACTCCACTCTAGGGCATGAGATTCAAGTATAAGGTTTAGACAACCTATTGATGGAATATATGGTAAGTCATGTAGGTTGTTGATAAGTTTTTTTGGATGGAGGTATGGTATCTTAAAAAGTGGTGAATTCCTATATGAGTTAGATAGATGGTTGATTGTTAATATAAAGTGGGTAGGTATTAAAACAAGCTCAAGAAGGAGGGAAGGGTAAGTCAAAAAACAAGATTCTATGGTTTTAGGAAACATCTCTCTAGCTAGTTTCTAAATGGATAAATTCTTTCATAACATATGAATGTTGCTATTAAAAATCGCACACATAATTAGACATGGCTGGGATATCTAAGGAAATATCAAAGTACAAAACTCATAGGCCTTAGTCAAAGGTTTCAAATTTTAGAAAAGCTATTGCACACCCTTAATCATGAGATTATGGCTAAGGATAATGAGGTATTTGAGGTATATTTTCACACACATAGAAAACTACATCAAATAAATCACTCATACACATTCATAATTATGAATGAATCAACTTCATTATCCTAATCAACATAGTTTACCAATATTTAAGTAGCTATTACATATCTTAGATTGTTACATCAATCAAGATAATTAAAACCCCATTCATAGATTTCATACACTAAGTATTATTGAATAATAAAATCAAAGTAAGATCATCCTAATTACATAGAAATTGGAGAGAGAATACATAAACACATTCACTGATAATGAAAATTGATGTTGCTCCTGTATATTAGAAAATTTATCACACCCATAAGGTGGATTATAATTTTTTAAATAGACTTGGGGAGGGGGTGACTCATCCCCCAAGTCATGTAAATTAATTCACACATGATATTTAAAACATAAGTTCTAACTGTAGTAAAAAACATATAAGATTAAACTTATAATTATCCATTAAATAAGTTGACGATTTAAAAAACATGCAATGTGTGCATGTGTACAAAGGACAAAGGAAAATTTATAATAAAATAATGAACTACAAGGAAACCATAAATGTATGCACCATTTAAAAAATAGTACATACATAAAATCTTAGCCTCATTGAGGTACATAGTTTGAATATCTACATGTATTTTACTTGGTGTAGTTATTGGGATAGTGGAAAATGGAACTATAGATATTGATGTGGTAGTTTGAGACTACTTTTTCATTTCATTCTCCTGATAAAACTTGTTTACTATGTCAAACTGTTGTATATGATACTTAAGTTAAGTATAAGTGGTTAGTGAATTATATTAGCTTGGATGAGGAGTCTTGTATGTTTGGCCTTGGTCATTGAGAAATCATTCTTGAATATTTCTACCTCAGTAACTTTATTTTGAGCAATACTTAACTTAGATACTATTTCCTCTTGTGTTAATCCCTATAAAATTTGTTTGAAGTTATCTGTCAATTCTTGAATGAGTTTATTAAAATTGATCTTACTGATCAATTTTATTTTGGCATATTTTACCCTTGATAACTTGAAATCATGAAAAATATAGAGAAGTTGGGCCTCATAGGCCTGATATTTGGGGTCTAAATCCAAAACTAATTTTAATCATTCACACACCCCTTCTTGCCTTATGACAAATGATTTCAAGGTATTGGATGCCTCTAATTTTCGCATTAGGTCAAGATGACTATACATTTTTTTGCCTATGTATGCAACTAGCATTTTTAATTTAACATTGTCATCTCTAAAATAATTATACAATTAGTTAGTATTATTCACATGAGGGGCCAGTTCAGAACTCATAAACTCCAATGCCTCCAAGGATTTGTAACATCTTGAAGTTGCTTCTTGAACCTCTAGTTGTATACCTACATGTATATGCATAGTTTTTGACTTGTCTTTAAATTATTATACCTAGGCTTCTATCTCTTATCAATCCATATTTTTGCCTTCATAGATGGCTACTATAACATCCTTTTATGCTTGGCCTAGGTCTATAAGATTATCAACATAGGGAGACTATCTTGGCTTCCTTTTATTCTTCTTGGTGAGGGAGAATACTTCATGCCTTTATTTAAGAATTATCTCCCTACTTATGTCATCCACCAACTTCCTCTTTTTCACTCTCTATATATTATCAGATGGTGGGCCAAATAGATTAGAGTCAAAAGGGAATTCACTGATATTAAAGCTACGTAATTTGGAGGCCTTGCTTCTTAAGTCTATATCTCATAGAGGATAATGCAATAGTGATGCATCTGAGGTTTTGACAACAACATCTTCCTTAGTCTTTCCAATAAATGGATGTCTTTTTGGGCTTTGATAGAGACATCAGGTAGAGAAGGTTAAATAATCTTAGATTTGTCTACTCCTCCAAATTGAGGGGGTAGATGGACTATGATTAATTAAGGCTTGGAATTCCTTCCCCTTTTGGAACATGCCATAATAGTCTCTTATATTGAGGTGGTATATGGAATGGGAATGGAAATCTGAGTGGACTGGATATGGAATTATGGAGTGGCCATGATAGTTTGTACCTTTCTAGACATATTCTTCTTCTTCATGGATCTAATGCTAGTAGTGATAGAAGGGATAAAGGAAGTAGGCATGATGGATGAGATGGAAGTGGAATGTAGATCAATGGTAGTGGTGATAACATCTTTCTAGACCTTAGGGGTGAGAAAGGGGAATTGAGTGAATATACTTGGGGAGAAGTGTCAATAGAGCTATAAATAGGCATTTCCACATTAGGTGTCCTCAACATAAAAGGAATAAGAACATGGCCAAATATTTGAGTCAAAAATAAAGGAACACTCATAAAAGCTTGAGTACTTAGGGAACTTTATGCTATAGTATCTACTTGAATGCTCATGGCCTTAGCTATTTCTAGATTTGAAT
The DNA here is from genome assembly GCA_037957365.1 of Torreya grandis. Lineage (NCBI taxonomy): Eukaryota > Viridiplantae > Streptophyta > Pinopsida > Cupressales > Taxaceae > Torreya > Torreya grandis. Next base: position 202,610 of record JARHVA010006516.1, on the reverse strand, counting down.
CATTGTTAGAATCTTCTTCATCCCTAACATCCTGTATTTTAATAGTATCTCCCTCTACATATTATAAGTTTTATGGTACAGTGTGAAATCCTTGAGATGACTCAATTATGGGACTCCTTATATGGGTCCTTAGCTTCATTATGTTTATGAGAGGGATCTTCAACTATGTGGGGGAGCTTTGTTGGGTTGATGCATCTACTTATTGTGTTGTTATCCCAATAGATGTAGAAATCTAAGCTTGAGGGATAACATTAGTCACTTGAATCAATCTTGTTTTTGACTCTTCATGTGTTTTATCCTCCTCATCAAAATCTAAACTAATATGGTCCCCTACTTATGCTCCCCTAATAGTTATGGTTTTAAGCACCCTAGGATATTTCTTCATAGTATTAAGATAAAATCTAAATGCTCCCATCCCTTGTAAAGAGCCTTCTTATCATCTAATTCTCTTACAGTAATTGAGGGGTCTTCTTGGATAATTATAAAATGATCTTCCTTTAGTCTAGAAAACCTTACCCTCTTCAAAATATCTTCATCATCCTTTACATTTAGAAATATAAAATCATATGAATAGGGCTCATTATTGTAAGGGATATTAACTTTCTATAGATGATTCTAAACAATACCATAGGAATCCCAGTCTCTATGTGGAAACATGGGGAAATGATAGATCCTTCACTTCCCTCCCACTTCCCCAAAATGCTTCCTCATGGTATACACCATTCTACTTATGACTACATGATGGACAAAAAATGAACTCTTCTTTTCTTTGGATAAATCCTCTTCAATACTCCACCAAGATTGAAATGTGATATATTACTCTACTAGCTTGTCTGGCACATATCTTGGGAGGCATAAGGGATGAAATCTATTTTCCCAAATTATTATAATAGTGAAATTAATATACAAAAAATAATCTCCCTTACCTTCCAACATCTTTACTATGTTTTCTCTAGTTTTGGGCAGGACATATCATCAATGGCTTACCAAACCCATATATATATACAACCTCAGCTATCTTGACCATGTTCATGGTGTAGGCATATATATGCATAAATTGGAAGTAGTCATAAATTATATTTTTGATGTAGTTTATGGATTGAATCCAAAATTCATCAAGGAATTTATAATAGGTTCCCATGACTACATCTAGAAAATAGGACATCATATAGAAATGACCTATAAGTGTGGGGTGCTTGTCCTTGTGAATTATTTGTTCTGTGAGATGAAGGCTTATTATCTCTCCTAAGGTGAACACAACATCATGGGTCAACATCATGTATAAAAATGGTACCTAGTCTAAATTAACAAAATGAATGCTTAACATACCATAAAGTCAGTTCAAAAGAGCCATGCCAATGTGTATCCCCATTCTGAATTTATCTATAGAGAGAGTCCCCTTTGGCTTCTTCCCCTTTTAGGTGATAGTCTAGTTTGGGAGCAACCATGAAGAGAGTACCTTCTCAATTGATATTTCTACCTTGAACTACAATAATGTATACTTGACAAAGTAGGCATCAGGTATGCTTAAAGATAGGTATCTTTAGAAATCAGCTCCTAAAATGCATATGATGACTTTTTTATTATTATAATTATGAAGGAATGCATCTTGGGCTATCTTATAGAGAATAAAAAATCATGTATGAGGTCAATGCATGGAATCAACTCCAACTTGGTAGTGGAAAAATTTAGCCTTTCTCATTTAAAATCCAAAAATTCTTTGATAAATAGTTAATCATCAAGTGTCATCTTATCTTCTAATGAAAATGCATCCACAAAATACACTATATCCCATAACTTTGGATAGTTAGTGTACCTATTTTTAAATATAATAGTCTCAAATGTTGTATCTATAAACTCTATAGAATCTTTGATTAAATAGGGGGATGGTGGATTTATTTCTCAAAATGCCCTAGATGAAGATTCCATTACTAGATATAGGTTTTGTGTTCTTATTAGTTTTCTTAGATGTGTTATGTACTTTAGATGATCTATTTAGACATCACTTTATCATTGTTTCACTCAGTCTATTTGTAAGTAGTAGCTAGGGTTCATAATTTAGAATTAAAAAAGGCTCATGATAGAAATAAAATTTTAGTGTAAGTTTAATTTGAAATCAATGAAGGCTTTAATGGTTGCATATCACATATATAAGATTTTTCATTGAATACCAGTTTGTGTAATATAAATGCCCAATGTTCACTTCTTTTATATTTCTTATAAAATTAAAATTATATTAGTTCAAGTTGGTGGGGGTCTTTTGCATATACTATTAGGAAATATTTAAAATTTATTTGGCTAAGTATAGAATGTGTTGATATTTTCCTATAAAATAGGGTACTTGGGTTTATATTAGGGACTGATTTTTTTAAAAGACCCATAAAAATAAGCCTGAAGACTTGTTTCCATCATGAAAAATGTCCATAACACAAATAATGTAATTCAAACAAAATATATACATCAAAAAGTCAAAGACCTATTTTTTTTAGACAAAATTTATATGGTGCTAGTTTCAAAAACCTATTTTCATTAGAAAAAATGTCCATGATAAAAACTCTGATAAGAATGAACTGTTTCATGAAAATTATTTCAAACAAAATGTCAAATGTAAACTCTTCGAAGGCCAAATTTATACAAAAAAAATTTCCAAATAATAAATTCAAAATTAAAATAAGTTCCAAAAATACAAGCCTTGGAAATTAATGGGATAAAATAAAGAAACATGGAACCCAAAAACCAAACCTAATTGACAAAATGTCTAAATAAAATGCCTGAACAAAAAGTCTAATAAGTTAATTCCTTGAATAAATTACTCTAAATTTCCTAAGTCTCAAAAATATACATATTCAAAACTCTTTAAATTCATTAGTGAAGTTAGTCCACAAAATAATATATGAATACCATGTCAATTTGTCAAAGTATGAAGATTAATAATCAATCATTCCCAAAATTTGCAAAATCATATAGAGGAGAGGTTCAGTAATAAAGACCTGAATCTTGAAAAAAATGGGTTCCCATTTCTCCTTAGATAAAATGGGGGTGCTATATATAATAGTCATGTGGCCCAACCATTTTTTTATATGCTAGTTTTACACAATTCTAATAAACATGTTGGTGCTTAGTAGCCTGTGTGTTTTTTTTCACTCATCTACTCTAGTTGATGCAATAAATTTTCATAGTATTCATTATCATTTATGTTTCATTTTATATAAACATTAAAATAAGGTATCTCAACTTTAATTAGTAAGATGGAATACATACCATATAGAAAAGAGTAAGGTGTGGTTTGAGTAGGTGTGTGTACACTATTTTATATTAATCATAAAAAACCTGCATATGTCATCCCCTATGGTAAACTCAAGTGGAATGGATTATACCCATTTTGAAAAATATTAATAATTTTAATGATAAATATGTGTCCACCAATGGATACTAAATTTACCTTACCTATTAAATCAAATCCTCATAAGGAAAAAGTCCTTGGTGAAATGATCAAATGTAACTCATGTGATGATGTAAGATTCAAATTACTAGATTTTTGGCATTAAAAACATATTTTATAATGTTTTATACATTTTAATTCCATTTTAGGCCAGTAATAATCTTGGTGTAATAGTTTTTGAGACATGACATGTCCACTAAAATTCCCATCACACTATCTATTATGCATTTTCTATTGGTCATGTGAGCCTCATTTTTTCTTAAGCATCAAAGCAATTGTTTATCAAAATATCATTTAAAGAAATCATTTCCAATAATAACATAATGAAATGCTTTGGGTTAAAGCTTAATTTTATCATTTCATGCAAAATGGTATAGCATATAAACATGATATATAAAATTATAAATATTAGTATACCATTCTATGTTTATAGTATTATGAGTAACAACAAGAATGACAAAGGCATTTATTTTATTGAAATAAATGGATGGATTTCATAATTTTCTTATTTTTATGTTTATATGATCATCATCAAAAGTAATCAAGTATGTTGTGTTTTCCATAGCATCTACATGGTGGTTATCTTTGCATGGAATATGATTGATAGAAAATGTGTCAAATGTTTGTGTGAGTTTATCTAACATTTTTGTATATGGAAAAATATGTTATTCTTAGTTTGGTAGTTATTAGTGATGTGGTTAAAAACCAATTAGAAATAATCAAAATCGTGGATGTCCCTTATACCAAGCTTATGTGTTATGGATACATCAAGGATCAAGGCCTCATATTTGGATATATTATTGGTGAAAGAGAAATCAAAATTTATATATAAAGGGATGTATTCACCTTTGAGGGTGAAAAATATAATGCCAACACCCACTCTTTTTTTAAATTTGGATCCATGCAATAACATTTTCCATGGAGTGGAAGATATATTATATACCTCAAACCCATCACAGAAATCCTCAATCAATGGAAAAGAATCTATCAAAAGAGTTACATCCAATTGGTTGGCTATAACATAACCTTTTATTGAATTTTGGGCTAAATTTTTTAGTTCTAGATCTATGATTTGAATCATCCATTTTTTGTGTGTCTATTTAGGTGTGTTATATTCATGAGGAACCTTAATGGATCTTTAATTTTAACATAAACCTCATTATTGATCAAATAATGTTTTAATTTCTAGGCCATGAAAATCAAAGATAAACATAGTTTTTCATGGTTGTATATATGTATTCATAATTGAAAAAATGGTGACTAATATAATAGATATACCTCTCTTTTTTATTATCATCAAATTGTGATAGTAAGGCCCCTAGAGCCTCATGGGTAGCTGATACGTAAATAAGTAATTATCTATATGGCATAGGAGGAATAATTACTGGTGGGTTTTATAAATAGGTTTTTATGTTATCAAAGCTTTGTTGACATGCCTCATCCCATATGAATTGTGTATCCTTTTTTAAAAAATGTGTGATCATATATGAATTATGTATACCGTTTTATAAAATGTGTGAACGAGATTGTTTTATCACGTATTTGGGTAATGAAACGTTGAATAACTTGAATTTGGCCCTAAAAACATCATATTTATTTTATATTGATTGGTGGTCACATTTCCATGATAGATTTTACATATTTGGATCAACCTCAATTCCTCACTAATAAATAATGTATCTGAAGATTTTTCCTGAAGATACCCCAAAAACATATTTTTTGGATTTAATCAAACATTAAACTTGCATAAACACTCAAATATTTTTTTGTAAATCAGTAACATTGTCTTGGTGATGTTTTGATTTTGTAAGTAAATCATCAATATAATAATAGATAATTTTTTTATGAAATCATGAAATATATACGTCATATCCCTTTGATTTTTGGTTCCTATGATTTTTAATTTGAAAGGCATGATTGTCTAACAAAATGTCCCACAAAGAGTGAAAAATGCAATTTTCCTAGGTCTACAAGGTTAATTTTGATTTGGTTATATCTTGAAAAATCATACATAAGTGAAAATGTCTCATATCCCACTATGGAATCCATAATCATCTCAATATTAGGCAAAGGGAAGTCATATTTAGGGAAAGCCTTATTTAAAACATGGTAATTAATGTAATATTGAATGTCACCATTTGGTTTTTTAATAGAGATAATATTGGATACCTAGTCAAAATGTCAAATGGTTCTTATAAATATGGCATCTAAATATATATGAATTTTGTATTGTACCAACAATGCCAATTTAGGATGAATCTTTCATATTTTTCATTTTGATAGATTTACATCTAGGTATAATAATATATTATACATTTCCATCAATGGATTGATCCTAGGCATATTTGAATAAGACAAAGCAAAAAATCTAGGGAAATCATGATGGACCTGTCCATAGATTTTTGTTTCTCCTCTTGCATCATTGTAGAAATTCAAATTGGTCTATGGTACTTATCTATTTCAAAGTTCTATTTTACTATTTATTTGGTTAACAAATTAAATTTTATATACACATAATATTTTCAAACTTTATCAATTATTGATGATCTCTATCTTGAAGGAACCTATCAAGTCTCAATCTCTCTAAGTGTATGCTTCAAAGGGTGCATTGGGAAATGGGTGGGCAAACCATTGGTGCTTCATAGGATTGTTGTCCCTTATAAATACTTTTTATCAATCCAACTAGATCCTAATAAATAGTCCCCTAAACTTTACCTCCTATTTTTCACCCTCCTCTAATCATTTACCACCTTCATTATCCTTTCCTTAACCCAAAACCCCTTTTTATGGTTTATGTTACATATTCAACACCATCAACTTTTTACTCTTATTGATAGAAATTATTAGTGTCTAGGTTGGCCCCTAGCCAACCTACTCCATGACTTAGTTTTTTTTGGAAATTATGATACTAGGTTAATTGGTTCAACCTTGTTGGCCTAAAATTTTGAAAGGGATTAGGGTAATATATACCTATATAAACACAACCATTTTTCCATTTTTAAGATAATATAATAATAATTAATATATATTGTGCATCTGCTTATCCACGTTTCTACTTGCGGAGCAACCTTAAGGTTTCTTACTTTCTTTAGAGAGATGGATCTTATCTTGTGGATAAGTCTTTTGGATGCATTGATAGTTTGTGTATCCTAAATATGATTTTTCCTTGTCATCTTTACATACCACAATAACCTATTTCGAAACTCCTTGGCCAAGGGAGAAAATGAGGCTCAATGGGTTCATATTCAAAGGTAAGTATACCTAACTTTGTTCCTCCTTTGTAAGAGTAGATAGATATGCATTTGCCCTTATCTTTCATGTATTAGTATTATGTATACAATGATGTGAGTATATGTATTCTATGCATATTTCATTTTAATGTTTATTACCCCAAATTTATGCCATAATCTTTGGTGAGTACTTGATTAGATTTTTCTTTACTTGTTATTAGTTTATTGAATTTAAAAGCATAGGACCTAGTTAGGGTTATTGCATAGTTTTGATTGACTTGAGGCTTTGTAACCCTCCCTAGTTAATTTATTATCGTAAAATATCCCTTTATTAGGTCTAGTAGATCCATCTTGGATATGAACCTAGTTATCTAATGTATTACCAATAAGAAGTGTAAGTAGGATTTATCTTCTCTAAGTTAGGATTGATTTTTAGATCTAATACCTTTCCCATTGCATACATTATGGTGAACTCAACGTGAATCTAATCTATGAAGGTTTTATTTCATGTTTTCATTTCTATCATATTATTATTTTTATATATTTACAATAATTTATCAAACCAATCGGTATAGTTCTAACTTTCTATTCATAGGTTTAACACACTATCACATCAAAGTGACATTTTTCTATCTAGGTAGGTCTTCATCAGATAAAGACTATTAGATCAAATAGGTTGACATAGTACTCTTATTTATTTTTAGATAATAAAAAAATGTGAAAGATGTCAACTCTATCATCTTATTCTCTCTTCTATTATTCATATCAACAAACTATGTCGAATAGGTCAACATAGTCATCTTATTCTTCTTTAACACATAGGGTTTTGTTGAACTAGGTTGAACTAATCAACTTAGTTTACAAAATTTTAATGAATAATTTAAGGAAATTTATCATAAAATTTACAATCCTAACCATCTTCAAAACCTCAAAATTTTCTCTCTTTTGTATCTATCGTTTGAGTACTTTCTTTCAATTCTATTTGTGTAAGTTAGTAGCCTTCAAAACTACACAACAATATCCAACTAAGTTAACTTGGTAAACTTATTTTTAGAGATTATTATATATTTAAAATACTAATTCAACTTATTTGAATTTGTTCTAAAATATTTTTCTTTTATGAAATAGTAGCAACCCAATCGACTCTATTTTGTGCTATTTGCATATAGTGTCATCTGATCTAACACTGAACCATTCTAAATTTGAGATTTAACAACTATTTTATAGTAATTACTTCACACTTTAATTTTTATCTATTTTAATTCTTAGAGTAACTCACATACTCTAAATATTTAGTTTTTCAAATTACCATTTACTTACACTATTTTTATCTTTTACACACACTACCAAATCACATAATATTTGAAATAGATTTAACATTTGTCTTCCCAAGGCCTACCTAATTGGATTTCATCACCTAGAGGGGATATGACTTGGTTTTATAGATAAGTATAAATACATGGTTAATGTTATATATTGACAAAGCACCTGACACCGTTATTGATGGGGCTCCCTGATTTGACCACTTTATATATGTGTGTGTGTGTGTGTGTGTGTGTGTGTGTGTGTGTGTGTGTGAGGATACTAGCTTGTTTTCTGCTCAACCTCTTCCTTCTCTTTTGAACCATTCTCATACTATGAAATATTCCTCTCTCATTTAATCCACCTCCATGCTAATAATATCTACTAACATGGTAGGTTTTACATCTAATGGGCCTCTTCTCAAACCCGTTCTTATCAATTCTTCCACTAGTGCATCATTTTCTACCCATGGTAATCATGTCTATAGTGATACTTATTCTCATACCTCTACTAGTTCATATTTTAAAACATAATAAAATCATACTAATAATTCCTCACTCACTAAAAATGCCTCTAAAGCTACTAATAACACTCATAATGGTACCCGAACCACTAATACCAATTCTAATGTTTCACAAAATGAAAATAACACCACTTATATTGTAAACTCTTAATCAAATAAATGATTACCAAGATAATAATGACAACCAAATGATGCAAATTAAAAATCATCTTATCCATCTATAAAATCACCCTTAATAGGATCCAAGGGGAATGTATAACCAAAATAATCCCCCACCAATGTTGAAGGATTACCATGGTAGTCTTATACCTCAACCTCCTCTTGTTAAAAAAATAATCAAGAATCTTCAAAAGTAACCACTTACACCTAAAATTTCTAACATAGATATAAGATATATCATCCCTTCTATTTGTTACAATGGGTCAAACGATCCTATTCTACACTTAAAAACATTTGAAAATATATAAAAATATTGGGTCAAGTTTAAATACTTCTGTCACTACCAAGATTTAGCCAAAACTCTCTTTGGAAATGATTTGGATTGGTATAACTAACTCAAATCTCATTCCATCACTAGTTTGAAAGATTTAGTCAATGCTCTAGTTTAAAAGTTCTAGACTAATGATCTCCTTGAAAATACCTTAGCCTATTTTATTAATTGTAAACAACTTGAGATGAAAATTGCATAAGCTTTTATCAAATAATGGAAGACCTTGTATAACAAGTGTGAACCCAATATGGTCTATGAAAATCTCTTTCATCTATTTACCAATGTAATTTATCCTAAGTTATAATATCAAGTTCATAATCTCTCTCTCTATGTACTTTGGAAGAGGCTATTGACCAAGCCAAGTGCCAAGATTTCTTCATGCATCTATTTGAGCCATCTAAACCTTATATGAGTAGTCACATGCTGATCAAAAACAAAAATAAGCATACTATTAATGATGGTGTCATCAATTCTTATGATACCATTCATACCATTTAGCCTATTGTTCCCAACCACATACCCAATCCTCATCTCTCTTCAACTAGTAACATCAATTTTCATAAAAATTTATACATATTAGAGTTACAAAAGTGTCTACCAAGGCCTCTTCTATGAAAACTTGATCCTACACATCCCATGAAATCCTGGTATGATCCAAATAAATTTTGTTGGTTTCATGCTAATTAGGGTCATTATCATGAAACTTTTAGATAATTTCATAAATTGGATATGGATTTTATCCTTGGTCCCAATTTTGATGAGGATTATATCATTAATAAAAGTCAACAAGCCTATAAAATTGCCTTGAAATCCCATGAATCACAAAATATATCTCAAGCTTTGAACCAGGCTAATGCTCATTTGGCTATCTATAAACATCCTCTTCCGAATCACCAAGATAACAATGATAAGCCTACCCCTTCTACTAATAATGTTGAATGTCTGATATACCTAACTCCTGAAGAGAATTTGGTCAATATGACTAATATGTAAAGGGTATTTGTCTTCATTGATTATAATCCCACCCAAACTCCTCAATCATCTTACACTTTCTATGTTATCCAAGGCTCTTCTTGAACTCATTTAATAGAGCTAGGGAAAGAAGACCTTATATCTTTTGATGAACAAATTCCAACACCTCCATTATATAACACTTATCATACCATTTCAACTAGTCATCCAATGTATTTACCCATCACTAATGATAATCAAACTTATATTAACACTTCTAATTTGTCTCAAACCTAGCTTGCATCAACTACCCCATCCTCTCAAGACAATCAACAAACTTGTACTCTAATTAAACCTCTCACATCGTATCAATATAAATTTAGATAAAATTTAGACCCTCCTTTTTATAAACTCCTTAAACACTAGGCACCTCTTTCCACTAGCCCCCTTATGGATTATGATGAATTTGATCCTATCATAGAACTTAATAATATCCCATCTATAATCCCATTTCTCAAACCTATGCATACTTGTTTGCATCATCATAATTATCTCATGTACCTCATATTTTAAATGAATATCCCTTGTCCTCCCCTATAAGGACGTGAATTCACCTTATCCAGATCATAAGATAGCATTTTAAAATAGTGTGAAGAGATGTCCATACATGTTGATGAAACAATGGACACTTCTCTCTCCCTCAAATTCCCCATTGACTCTATTATCCCTAGTGAGATTACAATTCATGAAAATGATCCTTCCATTTTTATCATTATCCAAATTGGTGATATCTAAGTTAATTGTGCCATGATTGATGTGTATTCTAGTACTTATATTGCCTCTCTTAATTTGATTTAAACCCTTATATATTATTAATGTAATCTTAATTCCACATTCATCACATGTTAAGGATATGACTAAATGAAAATACCTCCCTTAGGTTGTGTGTGGATCCCTATCACTATTCCACCTATAACTATTCAAGTTAAAGTAATAGTATCAAATTTCCTCTATCATATAACAATTTTATTGGTAGGCCATAGACTCATCGCATGAGAAAAATTACCCTTTTTAATCTACAAATTTGTCAAATTTACTCATAATGAAACCATCTATAAGATTTAAGGTGAGACTAACCCTTGGAATTTTGAACAATTCAAGAGTGTGGTGTATTCAAGATTCCAATTTTTGAACCCTTGTTGAGCATTCCATTTCATGAATCTCAATAGTTTAGATTTCTTAACAACCCCCTTCAATGTTAAAATGGTCACCCCAAACTCATGAATAATATTCCACATAACGTCTTAGACTAAGGTGATGATGAGATTGATAAAAAAATTCAAGATCAAAACCATGGATCTCTTGCCTCATCTCATTTCTCAACTTCCACCTTCTCTAAAGCCATGTTCTCATCAACCACCTAGTGATGATATACCCATTTTCTTAACCAAGATTGGACAATCCACTCATCACACCACACCAAATGATAACATCATCCATACCTATGACATTGATCTTCATACACCTAAATATGATAATGGTTATACCTTAGATGATCAATTAGTAGGAGATCTTGTTTAGACCCATGATGCTAAATCTATTTATTATCATTCCTCTTTGCATCAATATTTTTGCATATCTTATCACACTTTATCCTATATAATTCATAGGGTATAGATGGTGTGCATGCCTCTAACTTATAAAAATACTCATAGAAGTATGCTTATTTATCATGCTATGACTAGTTCCCATCACTTTATTAGATATTAGGACCCTTCTACCTAAGTTATCCTTGAGATATTTACAAATATTATTTAACTTTATATGTATCCTTTCCCTCCCTTACCTCATCCCAATTCAGATCTTATTCCCACTCACTCTCTAGCTAAGTCTCATCTTGTTTTCAATCTTATTAATCCTTCATTCAAGATTAGTCTAGTCTCTCCACTAGCCCCACCTTCCCTTGGTGATGTTTTTCTCCCTTTATTACAACTTGCTCCTTTGCCCACCAGATGGGTTAATTAGCCATATTATGATATTCATAAAGTTATTAACCATTGGATTAGAGAATTTTACTCACACCATCCTTCCATTTCCACTCCCTTTGTTAATACACCCATAAAATCTACTAACATGTATATATGTTGCTTCCAAAACATAGATAATCATTCGTCCACACATTATTGTAAGTTGTGAAAATATATAGACACCTTGTATCACACTACTCCTTATCCCATAGATAATGTTATACCTTCACAAAACATACTACCTGGATATCTTCCCAAATATGCAGAGGTATATTTTTTATGGCACAAATTTGGTACTCATCACACTAATCATTATCACATACTTTAATAACATCTCAATGATAACCTCATGATCATTCTTGTGCCTACCACTCTTCATTCCATAGGTATCCCTCATAATAAGAATCCCCATTCTTTGACCTATGGCCCCTCCACCTATGGTCCCTTCTCCATTTTTAGTTTCTCCACTTGTGATTCCCTCACCTATGGATCCTCTTTCACCTATGGCCCTTCTCCACCAGTGACTCCCTTACCTGTGGCCCATTCCCCACTAGTGACCGCTTAATTTTAGATAGAGTCAACTCATATTCCTTCTCATGATAATCCTTTATAGTATATTACTCATCACCATAATCCTTTATTCATTCCTACATTTTCCATTGAGGATATTTGACATGAAGTATTTTCTCAACTTTCCCTAAAGATTGATGAGACTTTGCTTGCATTCTGAGTTCATATTTTTAGAGAATTATTAGATGAGATGCATAATATGTGTGGTCAAATATACCAGTATTTATGAACATAAGAATGGTGTTATTTAATTTATTTCTTCATTATAGATTGGATGTGTGCTCCAAATTTACATTCATATATCTTATACATCAATTGACATTATGTCAAATTCTTATTTATCTTATATGATGCTTTATGTTTTGCACAACATTTTTATTATGATGTCATTTTATTTGTTATTTGTTTATGGATTATTTTTCATAATTACATACTTCTTCTATATGAGTTCATTTTTATATGATTACCTTGTCCTTTATTTCATGATTATTTTCTATCTTATCTCTCTAAAAATAAATAATTATTATTATGACTTGGTTATACAAACCTTGCTCCATTTAGTCCTTCCTTATTTACCATTTGATTAGTTAGAAAATAATTAATCTCATTATAATCTCCTTTTACCACTCCAATTTGGATCTCCATTTATTCCCCTTATTTTCTTTTTAAAACTAATCATACACATGGTTGAAAATTGAGATCACATGCTCGTTCATAGGTAAGCCTCAGTGTTTTAGTTAGTTATGTCTTTGGATACTCACCTTCCTTCAACCAAATTCTATATCTCATTTATCTAAATCAATTTATCCCTCATGATTGGTCATTTCAAGTCCATGTGGAGGAGGAATCTTAAAATCCATAAAACATTCAAAAGCCAATTCATTTAACAAAAGATAATGATCTAAAAGGCAAAACTGAAAATTTTCAAAAATAAAATCACACTAAAAGCCATGATTATAAGCACATCTCATTTTTTATAATTAAATATCAAACTCCATAGTTGGCTTCATGTAAAAGGCTAGTAGATTGGAAAAGGAGAATAAAAAAATATTTTAGTACTACCCACTTTCTCACGTAAGTACCCAATCTTTCGTAGTAGACTGATGAATCTATAAGAGGCCATGAAAAATGATGAACCCATTATGGGAATGTAGTTCAACTTTTAATTTTATTTTTCAAAACAATAAACATGAGTTGATCCTAGTACCAAATTTATTTACCTTAATATCTTTATGCCTATAACAAACATGTATCCTTTTATATATTGATGGTCGCTAGTCACTTAGTGTCTTTCTATGCCCTTAGTCTGCCTCATGTTTCCTAAGGTCTTCTCATAAGATGCCTCAATTATGATTTTTACATTCCCTATTTCATTTCCCACAATCCTAATATTTACTCTTGATAAATTTTTTTTGTTCATTGATCACTCCCCTAGGGATCCCATTTGTGAATTATAGTGTAAGACCTTAGATAGGACTAGGCCTTCATCATAAATTTCCAAAATTTCACATTATAAATACAAACATACCCTTGTAATATTGTTTCCACATCATTAGTGTACTACATAGTTCTAGAAGACACTCCACATATATTTCCCATAGAATATACAATAGAAGAAAAACACATGTGCTAAAAAGAAATATATCCATGCATAAACAACCACAACCATAAAATAACTCATAAGACCAGTATCCAACTATGAAAAAAATATATCTCTATATATCATGTCTTTTATACAATGGTATAAAATACAAAATCATACATATCTCTAGCTTTATGTTTGGACACCATCATGCCTATCTCGTGGCCTAGCCACACATCCCAATAATGCCTCAGCCTATCCCCTCTACTTAGTGCACTATAATGAGGATCTATGAGATCTCAACCCTACTACTTGTCCCTATAAATTGGCCACCTAGGCCTATACCTATCCCATCTATATTTTAGTATCAATATGTGTGTGTCTCTCCTAAGTCAAGACCTCTCAAGCCTATGCCTCTCTAGCTCCCATTGCTATCAATGGATGCAATCCATCATTCTGTGTTTGTAGTTACCTCATGGCCTCCACTTAAAGTTTAAACTAGCCAATATAATCTATGGAATATGGTATCATAAGATAATTTAGTATTATTGGGTTTTATGGTACTAATACCCTAATAAAGATGTCATGGTGGATTGTCATGACTAGGGATCCCCATCTATTTTCCTCTATCATAGGGTCTATAAAAACCAAAAAAGATAGATATCAAACCAAATATAGATATTAAAATCTATTTATATATCTAAAATCAAATATAATTATTATTATATCTCAAAGATCAAAAATTAAAAAAACATTTATTACCAATCTTGGAATCACCAATCATCATCTCCCCATCTTCTAGTCCATCGAGCATGGTCTCTCCATAGACTCATCCCCTAAACACCTCATCCATGGGTTTCCTCTATATAAAATCAAATCTCGAAGTCAACACCTATGATCTTTATGGGACTCTCCTCAGAGGTGTCTCTATTGACTATCTTTACCATGAGTTGACTATCAGATCATATTATTTGACCACCCTTACCTATGCTAGATCCTATCAATGTCATCTCCATTGGTGGTGTGTCCAAGGTGGTTTTTTATCCTCCTATTATAGTGAGTGTTATGGTACATTCTACACACCCTAAATACACATACATTCCATCTCCTCTTTAGGCTACTATCTATTGTGCTTGACTAGTCCATGGTCTGACATGTCATGGCCTAATCACTTGTCTCTTGATTGATGCTCCTCCTCTCCCCTCATGTCCATATTATGTCATTCCTAATAATTATGCACTAATATAAGATATATTGGGTACAAGATTCAAAATTTCCCTCATAAATGTGTCATTGGTTGTGGTTATACCCACCAGTTATAATGGCCCATGATCTATAATATAGCCAACCCTAGTACCATGGTCACCCAGCTAGGCTAAATAGTAGTAATAAGTGTGTAGGGCTTCCACATGATCTCTCTTCATGTAATTATCTATAACACTAACACATGGGTTATATCTTACACTACATGGTCCTATCTCTATATAATAACTTGAGGTAACCTATCATCAACCACATGGGGCAGCCTA
Organism: Torreya grandis; assembly: GCA_037957365.1. Classification (NCBI taxonomy): domain Eukaryota; kingdom Viridiplantae; phylum Streptophyta; class Pinopsida; order Cupressales; family Taxaceae; genus Torreya; species Torreya grandis. Next base: position 186,964 of record JARHVA010006516.1, on the reverse strand, counting down.
GTTGATTAATACAATAGGAACCTTTCATATATCCATGTACCAAGTAACACCACTAGTCTCATGGTCTTCTACCCTATGGAAAACATCCCATACATATATTTATCTTTAATAAATATTTTTATAAACTAAAAAAAGTTATAGAATCTTGACATTGTAGTGAATCTTTTCAAATATTATATGTCTATATTTTTTTAAGAAGTTATTTTTTGCTCTTTTTCACTAATCTCTATAATTTCACCTAATTTTACCTACATTTAACACATTCACATTTACTACATCTCATTATTTACCTATAACACTGAGATAATTAAAGGTATGTGTTATGTGTTTTTATGTTCTTTTCCTAAAGCACCATCCTTACTACACCTACATGACACATGATGAGTTTTAAGTGGGGCATATGTATACACATAATATTTCAAAACTTTTTCAATTAATGACACTCTCTATCTTTTAGGAACCCATCGATTCTCCATATCTCTAAGTGAATGCCTTAAATGGTGATCTGAGAAAGGGGTGGTTAGATCATTGGTTATTCATAGGATTTTTGTCCCTTATTACCACTTTCTATCAATCCAACCAAATTATAAAAAATGTTCCTCTAATCTTTACCTCCTATTTTTTACCCTCCTCTAGTCATTTACCACCTTCATTATCTCTTCCCTAACCTAAACCCTTTTTTTATGGTTTACATTACATAGTTAGCCCCATCAACCTTATACTTTTATTGATAAAACTTATTAGGGTCTAGGTCAGCCCCTGACGAACTTAGTCCATGACCTAGTTTATTTTTGTCAATTATGATACTAGATCGATTAGCTTGACATTATCAATCTAAAATTTAAAAAAGGGATAAGGGTTAGATCTACCTATATTAAAACATTCATTTTTCCATTTCTAAGAGAAGAGAAGAATAAGTAAGATATATTGTGTATCTGCTTATCCACCATTCTACTTGAGGAGAAAGCTTAGAGTTTCATACTTTCTTTGGAGATATAACTCTTGTTTTATGGTGATTTATTTTGGATGTATTGATAGGTTGCATGGCCTAGATCTGATTTATCATTTTCATCCTTATATAACACATCAACCTCTTGAAAATCACCTTGGCCAAGTGAGATATTGAGGCTCAATAATTCAAAGGTAAGTATTCATAACTTTGTTCCTCCTTTGTAAGGATAGATAGATATGCATTTTAACTTCTCTTCCATGCATTAGGATTTTGTATACATTGATGTAAGTATATGTCTTATATGTGTGTGTGTGTGTGTGTGTGTGTGTGTGTGTGTGTGTGTGTGTGTGTGTGTGTGTGTATATATATATATATATATATATATATATATATATATATATATATGTTTATGTATATATATATATATATGTATATATGTATATATATATATATATATATACATATATACATATATGTATATATATACATATACATATATATATATATACACATACATATATATGTGTGTGTGTGTATACACACACACACATATATATTCATTTTTATTTCCCCCACTTTGTTCCATAAACTTTGTTGATATATATATATATATATATATATTCATTTTTATTTCCCCCACTTTGTGCCATAAACTTTGCTGATCACTATATTAGATTTTTCTTTACATATTATTTTAGTGAATATGAAAACATAGGACCTAGTTAGGTTTATTGCATAGTTTTTCTTAACTAAAGGCTTTAGAACCCTCCCTAGTGAAGTTATTATGGTAAGATATCCCTTTATTAGATCTAGTAGATACATCTTGGTCATGACCCTAATTATCTAATGTATCCCCAATCATAAGTGTAAGTAGGATTTATCTTCTCTTAGAGAGGATTGATTTATAGATATTCTACATTCCCCACTACATACAACTTTCTATATGATAAAGAGTGTGACAGTAAAATAATTTGATTCATCATGTTAGATATTTGGGTTATCATTCTCACAAAAGTAAGCATGATTAGAGGTAGCATGATGAAACCTATTCTTGTGATATAAGGAAGGGAGGTCCTCATATGCCCCAAAATATTGTATTAATGATTCATCATTGGATAACTTTTTCTTTATTAGAATGTCTAGGGAGGTAGTGTCATCAATTAAATGATGGTTAAGCACTTGGAGCTAGGTTGTGGAGATATACATATAATCCATTTTGGCCTTTTAAAAAAAAAGTAATTAAATGGATATGTTTGTGTTTAGTATCTTTATTTGAATAACCCAATCCTTTTCATTTTATATTATTTATGGGAGAAACATTTTTCACTATTCATTGCTCATTTTTACCTAACCCTTATCCCTTGTACTCATATTTGAGTAAATATTAAGGACCAAAATTAGATTTATACAATTGTGATGTAGTGTAAATGAATCCTTGATGACTAAATTTTAAACATGAATGTAATGTGGAGGGAACCATGTACATCTAGTTTATCCAAGTTTATCACAAAATAATGTTATAGTTCAAATCACTTGGCATAACTTGGCACAGAGTGGACAATGTATGGGGACATACTATAATATTCAATGTTATATGTCCCAATACTTATTGTTAAATATTATTTAATCTATTGATACTCATAGTAGATTTTTATAAATTGGATGGTCCAATTCCAATTATATAGAGAAATGATATGTTGAAAATGTTGAGTTTAGAGCCATTGTCCACAAAAACTCAATTTCACATTTTGTTGTAAACACATACTTAGATATATAGTGGTAAACAACTACTTATAAGGTGTTTGGGTGGTAAATCCTCCTTTTTAAGGGATATATTATGCTTAATACATTTTATGGAGCTTGAGATAGAGGCCACATATGGTGTCTAATAATTAAAAGGGATCAATGTAATATGTAATGCATCTAAACTAACATCTTTGTAATGTAAATAATTGTGTAATAAGTCCAATAGAAAGGCTCTAGAAGTGGTGAATTTTGACTAGGAAAAGACATGTACTAGGAGAATGATTACTTTATCCACTCTATTTGGTACTTTATAGTGATAGGTAAAATATCATTGTAAACATTAAAACAAGATGGAGTATGTAATAAAAGTGGTTTTGAGTCTCTTGTAGATCAAAATGAGTTAATTACGCATGAGATATAATAATTAAGAACCATTATAATTTATTAGACCATGAAATAATTAACATAAAAATCCATGGGAAATATGATTGTAAAATATATAACAATTTAGGGATCAACAATAAGAAAAAAATAGAAAAACCTGTGTGGCCTAGAGTTTGATGTTCAAAGATCAAGTTCAATAAATGTTTAACCCTATAATGGAATCTATATTTCCTTTATATAGATTTATTAAAGGGGTATATAGAAATTAAATGGCATGAGGGTGATAATCAAATATATATTAGGACAATTAGATGATAAACTTAGATATAAGCATACATTAAACTTATTATGTTTAGATAGTCTAAATATGGAAATTACAATTATGATAGATATAGAAATGAAAAATAAGTGAAGTACTTATCTTTTTATAATTATAATGTAATTATATATCTAAAATAGGATTAATCTAGGATGAAAGGAGACTTTGGAATAGTTATCATATTCCAATTTTGATACTTTTAGCTCTCTAGATAGTATTTTCAACATAAGACAGTTGCATCAATGTTAATGTCAAGGATTGATACTAGTGTCCTAAATGGAATATTTAATAAAAAATAATGTGAATACATATATGATTTTGGGTTTTTATTATCCTTATCTTTAGTGATTTTAGATCTAGGTTACTAATAACCACTACTTATGAAATGACAAAACACTAGATTTCCAACTTTAATGTGACCCTGGGTAAAATTATGTTAGTGGGAACATGGTCTCAAGATGATCCTAATGACTCCTCTATTAAAATATTATACCTACATATCCAATACTATGAATAGAGACTCAAACTGATGTATTTTTACCCTACATGTTGGCTTGTATGTGAATCATACAATATGTACAATCTAAGTGTTATCTATAAAAATTTCACCCCTAGGGATGTTATTCAAGCCTTCCTAAATATATGATAACAAGGGATCACTCATAGGATATGTGTATCCTAATTAGTGAAGTGAATATCTAGATTGGGTTAATTTTATTGATACTTCACCCATACTACAACTAACCTTCTGCACTTGTATGTAAAAAGGATAGAAAAAAGCTAAAACTAGTAAGGAAACATGGAGGTGGTTGATTGAATATAATTTTGCCTACTTTCTAATGATTTCACTATGAAATGATAAGTTTACAATTTGATTTTTATAGATTCAGATAGCTCCTACTACATAAGTGTTTTTATATGAATCTTATGGCTATTAGAATAGCTAAGGTGATTAGTCAAGAGATATAAGATTAGACACTAATGAAATTTCAACACTTAAACTTAGCAAACCATGGAATACACTTCATATCACCTATATAAATATGACTAACTCACATAGATGATTGAAGGAGGAAAAATGCAAGGAAATAATATCACTATCATGAAACTATTCATTCACATTTCATTCAAAATAATTGTATGTAATATGAAGATAATAGAATTCAACATGAATTGATTTCAAAGGAAATTACAAAAACTAAAATTGGTATGGCTTCACCATAACCACTTTGAGGATACAATAAATGCTTTTCAAGGCTTAATTTATATAAGAACAAAATAAAGAAGAAAAGATAAGACAAGAAGAGGACTCAAAAATTATCTCTCGTGATCATGTTAGTTACAAAATAGAAATAAAGTGACATAATTTTGCTAAGAGTATGATGTCATCTTTATTCTTAACCTTTGAATCCTAGTGTTGATGAGATTCCTCATGAAGACTGGTGTAGAAGGCCATCTTGGTATTTTTAATGATTTTTGAGTTTAACTTCTTATCAAGGATTTACACATCTTCCTCTTGAGGGTAGTTAAAAAATTTATAATTGACATTTTACATGGTTCATAACCTACTATGTTGCCCTTACCCTTTGTAATGCTTCTTCTTCCTTTGAGAATTACATTTAATCTTAAACTTGATGGCTTCTTCTCATATCTTAACTTTACTATCAAGGTATAAATTTTTAAATTAAAGTCTGATTTTGTTTCCACCATTATTTTTTTCTTTAAGGAAGGTATTTTAGTGGTCCATATAGGTCTTGTATGATCCTTAGAGATCAACTTGTAGTTGAGTTTTCATGCTTATTTGCTAAGAGAGTTATAGGAGACCTTTATGCCTAGAATCTCCAAATGACCTTGAGGTTCAAGAATGGATTTAGTTTCTATTTCATGACTTTTCCAAAAATGCATAGATGTAATTATATACATAAAAATGTATTTAGAAAACTCTTTTATCTCTAAAATCTTATAACTAGTCTGCAAACTTTCCTTCTTGAAGCCATATTGGTCATCCTTATTTATTAAGGCATATTGGACCACTTGTATCACGTAATATGAATATGAAATATTATAATATTAATTTAATAGGGTAATAACACCTCTATCATGGCTCAAAGATCTTTTAAAACTGATTAGGAGGGCTTGTGTAGCTTAAAACCTTGAAAACAAGCTCAAGAAGGAGCTTCTTAGGCAATTTTACATACATATTTAGCTCACAAATGAAATTACTTTGATCTTTTAGATTCTGAAGAGAGGCATAGAGATATTAAAATTAGTTTATTATTAATCCTAATCCTTTTAAGGCACTATTCTAGCTGATACTCTCCATTAGGTCTATTAAGGAGGTTTTAGAAAGGTTTTAGGTGTTTATGTTGTTAAGGATGGTTCATAGAGAACATATACATGATATTCAATAAAATGAAACTAGGTTATATTAATTTAATATTAATAACTCATCCAAGAACCAATTTTACCCATGAAACTTCTTCAATTTTTAACATGAAGAAAGTGATCCCTCAGGCAGAATAGGTTTGTTTGTGCACTCAAGAAAGGCTAAATTGGAAAAATAGGTTGATATACTACTTAGTTTAATTTATATATAACTTAACGGAGTCTACAAAACATCATTTGAAGTTTTAAAGTGATCTATTTAATAAAATGACACCTTTGACCTATTCGAACTTGACTTAGTCCTTTGTGAGGGTTTATGGATATTCCCATTGAAGTGACCCTAGAAGTCTTCATTTAGCATCTTTCCTCCATCTTGAAATGAGTTAAAATTCATAGGACATTCAATAAAGGAATTATTTACATGTTATAATTTTTTATTCTTCAAATTCACCCAAAACATGAAACTTTATTCACACTTTGCACACAATCTTGTAAGTGTGCATTAGGTCTCTTGATTGTAATTTTGAGAGTGGCATTATTCAACTAGACTATTTGAGTTTTAGTGGTCTTTATAACTATTTTAAGTTTCATTAATGTTATTATTTACCTTATACAAACATCCTAATCTTATAAAAACCCCACAAAATTAGTCTTTTCTTCATGTAGGCCCATGATAGGCATGTAGGTGAACATTAGGCCTAGAGCTCTTTATCTTGCTTATTATCTAACATATTTTAGATTATTTGATATAATATGACCCTATAAAATGTTTTAAATTGTTTTAATATACCCTCTAGGTCCCTACAATATTTGAGTTAAGTTGGATGCTTGCAATAAAATATCACAGTTGGGTTTTTGGTCTCATACAATCCCTCTTGTAAGATGTCTTTTTAATTCATTTGAATGTACACAAATACATACGTTTACCTTTTATAAATGAATATGTAGGCTTATAATTATTGAATATTCATGTTCAAACTAATTGTGGAGATGAGAAACCAATCTCGCATTGGTTTCTCCAAGATAAGGCCAAGATCACCTATTGCTCTCTAAGGCCTTTAACAAGCCTAAAACACTCTTCCTTCAAAGAATATGACATGATTATGTTTTTATATTAAAATTATATCTTTTAAAATTCATAAAAATTATTACATACTCTTCTTCACTCATTTAATTCTCATAACTCAGACTTCATGAAAAACCTATTCATTATCTACCTAACTTCTTCACACAAGCCTCTAAAAGTTTCTTAAGACTGTCTTACCATTTTAGTACTTTACATATCCTATCAAAATTTATAATTTAATATATGAGGTATATAATACCTTTTGGGTCTTATCCTACTCATATCCATTTTCAAAAAATATATATCTCATATCAACCTATAGTGAGACTTGTAGGTGACTATCTAGGCCTACAACTAACCTCAAACTACCTCTTGGGTGTTCTTTTGATGAAATCATATGGTTTATGAATTATATATGTTTCTTCCATGTTTTGTGATAGATAACTTAAAATTTAAAAAATCACACCAAATCTATTTTTATCTTCTCAATTATTGTTTCATTCTTTAAATGCCTTCTTACATGATGTACCGTCTCATTAGAAGCATGCACAATGATTTTTTTCAAGAAGATCACCTTGGATGATGAATGTGGGTTGAGGGAGGATATAAATAGAAGTGGGATGATTATATATACCATATTAGAGATTCCAATTATATTCACACCCTTTTTTTTACCTTTCCATGGCCTACAGAAGGTATGCATTAGCCTAAAACATGCAAGCAACCCCTTTGAATGCATGATATTATCTTTTTCCTCACCATTTTAGCTCACTTTATTCTTAGAGATGATCTAAGGAGTTTTTTAGGAAGATTAATGGCTTTATATTTTTTTTTCTAAAACCACTTATGGTTATAAAATACTCAAACAACCAAGAACCTACTTATAGTCGTAACTATGACATGAAAACAATGTAAAAGGGTTCATTCCTTGCTAAAGACTCATGCACACATGGTGTATCTTATTTTAAACATTTAGGGTTTTAATCGATGTAAATCCTATGTTAGATTAAATATCTAAGTTATCTAAACTAGTGAAATAAAATGTAATAAATAACCACTAATATTCTATAGATTTTTACTTGCTTTGACTTTCTAAAAATAGTAATAAATATGTAAAAATAAATAATTATCTATAATACACCAATTATGAAAGATACGAGTGCTAAAAACAAATATATGGATACATTTGAGTGTCTTAAACAAGGTCCCTAAGTTAGATTCTTCACTAGATAGTAGCACCCCACTTAGACAGTAAGCACATGTGGTTCTAGTGTCCTAAAAATGGCACTAGTCTCCTCTTTATAGGATTGTTCCTAAATTATGGGAGCACCTATACTTGTGTTTATGGGTTTTATTCCTACATGCACAAAATATAGAGCCGTATATTATGACTAAAATTTATGATTTAATATGCAAACTTTTATCCTCCTTGCATGTATAGCGTGTGCCAAAAATGTGTGCTCATTATTGGGATAGGTTTGACATCCTCAACACCCCAATATGAATATATTTTACTACATACCAATAATTTTAGGAGGGATCACTCTCCCACCTAGTGTTTGGTGCATGTACAAGTAGATGCTAAAATGATAGTGGTCTTGATTGCCTTGAGTGTTCTTAAGATTGGAAATATTTAAAATATGGATTTAATGTACATTTGGATGGTATTATGCATATATAGGTAAAATAGGGGTTAATAACCTTGATTTTTATCAACTTGTTTCTTATTTGAATAGATTTTTTACATATATTTTCCATTTAGTGGATATATGTCTAATGGTCTTGTATTTATAGTGATCTATATCTTGTAAAAATAATATAATGTGTTTGGGATGATGTTAGGAGGGATACACATTTGAAAATATATCCATTATAGATATATGGGTTAAGGGACACTAGTGCCATGTTGGGGACACAAGTGTTATATATCTCTAGTGTCTTTAATGTGGCACTAGTGTCTAACTAGTAGCTATTGGGCACAAAGGGTTAGGATCAAGGAATATAGTTCTAAAACTATGTTTGAGATTATTTGGGATGTTTTTGGTTCACATAATTGATATAAAAGTGTGGTAAATGTTATAGGATAAGGCTAGGTCTAATCTAGGAATAGAATGTCTCAAGTAACACTTTTAGCATCCAAATACCACTTTTAGGTGATTACATTCCCCCCCCCTTTATGTTATAAATACAAAAAAGAGAAATAACTAGTATAAAGTAAAAATAAGTATACCTAGACTTAAATATTAATTTAAGATCATCTAGGTGAGTCTGAGTATGTTAAGCTAGGTATGCGTATGTGAAACATGATCCAAAACATGACCTATAATGAAACATTCTAAAATTAGTCCTTAATAGTATTAAAAAATTAGACTATGTTTATTGAATTAATTAAGTAAAGCTAATTAAAGATATGGGAAAGATGAAAGGAATGAATAAACATCATTGGGTACATGAAATAATGCATGAACCCATTAACAACTTATGTGTGTGCACATACATAGTGATAAAATTATTGAATAGATTAGACTAAGATGATTGCTTGATGAATCCTCATATGTTGGTGGATCAAGAACTCAATCTTATTTTTAATCCATCATTGCCCACCCATACTTGGTGGATCATGATCTCTGAATAGATTGGATAATACTGTAAGTGTGTATAACCCTCTCATGTGGGTGACTCAAGAAATCAAGTAGGCTATGAATCCATCACTACCCACCTATGTGTAGTATATGAATCTAGAAATAAACTATGTAATGTTTTGAAAGTATCTAATTGGGTATATCCAGTTGTGTATGTTAGCTCTATAACCACTTGGGTATATTAGGTGGCTTTAGGCCACTTGAGAATGCCAACCATTGTAGATGGAGTAAGGTATGAAACTAGTGACAACCTAAAATATGATGTAAAGTGTATTAACATAGAGAATGACATATATTTTATCATTCCATATGATCATGTTGTGTGTAACTAATCATATGGAAGTTGTGTGTCATACACATGCCTATAATCTAATATTTGAGTATATTGATTCTAAATTGAGTATGTAATAATTGTATCTATATACCTAAATTAAATGTGGGGATGATCATGTTATGCATGATGCAAGAAATTTAATCAACTAATATTAATATAAGATGAAATGAGGGTATTTAAGCAAAATATAAACATAATTATCAAACTTGTAGCTTTATCTATGCCAACTTATATTATACCTAGTGTATTATTCTAACTAATCTAGACTACCCTAAAGGTAGGGATACCAGATAGTAGTTCCATGTAGTGGATAGTAGTACCCTATCATGATAGTGTCCCATTTTGGGTACCAATGTCTATCTAGTATAAAATTTGGGTGACTGGTCTGCTTTCTAATTCCCTATTTTGTCCTATGTCTTACCTATGTCTGATTCCTAAAACTAAGCCTATGTGTTGAAAATGATATGTGAATAGCAATGTAGGAGCCTTATTTTTATGAAAACCCCCTATGAATGCCCCCTCTTTTGAGGTTACTTTTTTACCTATGAAATAATTATCCTTAATAGAAATAACTTTGCAAAATGTGTTAGTTGGATCATATATAATAACTATGTGATAATCTAATAGAATGTGCAAACATAACATCAACATTTAAGAAAATACAAGCATAAATATGTAATATAAGATGTATGTTGTATCTATAATTTCAAAATTCCCATGTAGGAATGGTAGATGCATGAGTTCCCTTATGGAATAAAAATTTGGTGTGTAACAAGTGAAGACATGTACTATGGCCATGACGTATACAATAAACCATACATATAAAAAATAAGGTAGACAAACTAGGCCATAGAGACACAATACAAGGGACATGGGTATATATCACTAAAAATTATAAGAGAAGACATATAAGGACGTGTTCAAATTTACACATACATAAGTAATAAGCAAGTTGTCTTAGGTCCATATAGAAGAACATATTCAAATGTTTCCATATATAATCAATAAATCAAACACAAGGGATATGGACACATGTTCAATGAATACATGAATATAAATTACATAGACCCAAATAATAATGGCATATTTAAATGCGTTCAAATAAAATAAGCATAAAAAACACAATCAAGTATAAACTAGAAAATCTAGAAATTAAAGTATGTATGAATGTAGTAAAAATCTATGTAAATGCTACAATATACATATGATGAATCTAAACTAGTGATAATTTGAAAAAATCTAAGTATGGGTATTAATGATCAATATCAAGATATATCAATGCTTAAATTAGAATGTATAGAATGTAATGATAGAGCCTAGTAATAGAAACTATGTATGAGATGAGCCCAATTCAGAAGATGTATCAAATGAATAAAATGGGATTGATGTATATGTCCCTAATGGGTAAATGATAGTAAGTCTAGATTAGTGTATGGATCAGAGTCTTTTATGTAATCTTCAATCACTCAACAAGAACAAGTGAAGAATATATATATATATATATATATATATATATATATATATATATATATATATATATATATATATATATATATATATATATATATATATATATATATATATATATATATATATATATATATATGATAAATCTGATCATACTAAGATAGTAAGCATATGTAGTGTCTAGAAAATATAAGAAATGTAAATATAGAAATGCATACAATCTATAAATTTTGTGTTTTTTGAGTAATATTTAAATGTATTTGTGTTTTTGACATGTTATATTATTTTTGTATTTTTTGGATATAAGCTATATACAAACAATATGAAATTGAACTATGTACAAGGAACAAGAGATAAGGAAAGTGTGTACAATAAGAGAGAAACCATACTAACCAATGAGTCTCATGGGAGACTCACTATCACTATGGCCTACATAAAAATTAGGAATGGTAATATATTTTGAATTGTGAATGTTATGCTATAACTAAATATTGTTGTAGTAGGAATCTAAGCATTTTGCATCATCATAATCATAATATTATTCTCCTTTAGAATCATATTAACCTAGAATGATAGAGGGAATTGCCTCATAATATGTATTTTACCTTTTTGAATTATGATTTTACATAATGAATGTGATTTTTCCCTTTGAAATTATGCTTATTGTAGGCATATGGTGTGGTAGAGGCTCTTTTGCTAGAAAACCTAGATTGAGAATGCTTGTTGGCATAGCATGATTTTAAATTTATAACTTAAGATCTTTCTCTTTTGGTAACATGTCCCATATATATGGATGTTTTACCTTGGTAAATTATATCTATGAATGATTTTATTTTATATGTTTGATAAATACTAAGCCTTTTTGACCAATATTATCAATTGATATAATAGAAGTAATGATGCCTTGGGCCTTATTGCCCAAACCTTGACCATGATAATCAAACTATTGTAGATATTTTTGACCAAAATCATAACACTTTGAATGTTGAGACTCATATTGGAGATATATATTTATTTAATTTACATGTTATTATTATATTGTTTCTTTATTTGATTGTTTTTTGTGAACCTTTTATTATTCTGAATTATTGTTTGGTAGCTATTTTTTACTATTTCTAAATTTGATCTTTTTTGAATATGTAGATGTGTCATTGTATGTTGTATGGATGATGTATCATTATGTGAGTAATATATATCCATTATCTATTGTATTTTCCTTGTCAATACTAAACATGAATCGATGTGGTGCCCATGCATTTTATGATATGTACAATAATATCTGGATCTCTTTACTAGGTGTACAGGGAGTATGTTGATCAACTTATCTTTAATCATTTACACTAATATCTCACTTTAAATCTTATTTTAAATTTAAATGGTTTTTTAATCACTATTTTTAAATTTACTTTGTTGTGATTTATGATTTCAATATGTAACATTATTTTCCACAAATTGACTAGGTGAAGATGCATATACATGATTTACAGTATTGTGACCTAGAGGCGTTTGTCTTATAAATTGATTTTCCAATATTGTAATATATTCATGTAATATTTGATTATAATTTTGTAAATCTGAAATTATCTTTGTCATACTAATAATTTGATCACATAGAGTCTCACAAGTGCAAACCCTAGATATTTTTATTGAACATGTAGGCACACACCCTATAAGGAAGAGGTGTGAAGAGGCTGAGTATGGGGAATAATGTAATTCACATAGGCTAATTTATCTCATGGATGAATTATATCATGGACATATTTAGAGGTAAATTATATATCACCCTCAAAGAGATTAGGAGGAGAAGTAGATTCTTTCTTGTTCATAAGATATGACATTGAAATTTCAAACATAGTTGTTAGCTTATGTGCTAAATCCTCTATGTGTGTACGAGTTTACTTTTTAATGGAAATATACATAGGATAAAGGTAACATGTTATGAAAAATGACATATATTTTAATTGATATAAATTATCATCTATGCATGTGTTTATGTCTTTCTAGATATCATTCCAAATTAAAAGGAACAAGTATGAAAATGAAAGTATTAAAATTTGAAACAAAAAGTGATTAATTTATTTTGTCATTATTATTTTGATTAGATCAAATACAATAAGAAATTATATGGATCTAAAATCTAAATTCTAGAAATGGAAACCATAGGGTTATTTAGGGTTAGGGTTTTAAATTAGGGTTACTTTGAAAATAGTTTAAATTAAATTAGATAAATGAAACCCTAATGTGGGATTGATTAAATAATATAGGTTATGCCAAAAATATTTTAAAAATAAGTTTTTAACCCTAATTTAATGCACAAAAATTGGGATAAGGTAAACCCTATGTAAAACTATGGGTTTTAAGTAATATTTAAAGTAAGTCATGTTCACCAAATGATTTAACCTATTATGGTTTTACTATGTGTAAATACTATGTTAGATTATAGGTTTGAGTTGTATAAATTAGAAGTTTGCATGTTCGATTGACATCGGGTTCACCAAATTTTTTTACCTTTTAGGGTTTTACTAGGTGTGAATACTATATTATATTACAGCACTAAGCTATTTAAATTAATTAAATAATATGTAATAAATAACCACTTATCTATTAAATATTTTGACTAGATTTGACTTTCTAAAAATAGCAGTAAATATATGAAAATAGATACTTATCTATAAAAAACTTGATACAAAATATCTAAGTCTTAAAAACTAAGATATGAATAGGTTTGAATGTCATCAACAGGGTCCTTGAGTCATATCCTTCACTAGATAATAGTGCCCCACTTGGACAATAGCACCATGTGGCTCTAGTGTCCTTAAAATGGTTTTAGTGTACTCTTTTTAGGACTATTTATAAATATTGGGAGCACCTAGACCTATGTTTGTTGGTTCTATTCTTGTGCACATGAAATATAAAACTCTGTATTATTCATAAAATATCTAATTTTATATGCAAGCCCTAATCCTCCCTACAAGTATGTCATGAGATAAAAATGTGTGTTCATTAGTAAGTTATTTTGGACATCCTCAACACCCATATATGAAGAGATTTTCCTACATAACAATATCCATGGAAGGATCAATCTCATTATAGTTCTACCACCTACTGTTTACTATAAGTATAAGTAGATGCTAGAATGATAGTGGTATTGAATGTCATGAGTGTTATTGAGATTGGAAATATTTTAAATCTAGGAATGTGGAAGCTATATATGGTCATATGAAAAATTAGGGTAGAATAGGGATTAATAACCTTGATATTACTCAGTTTGCTTCTTGTTTGATTAAGATTTTTGCATCTATTTTCCATATAGTGGATAGAGGTCTAATGGTCTTATATTTAAAGTGATCCATAGCTTATGTCGATAAAAATTTGTGCTTAGTTTAACCTTAAGAGAAGTACATATTTGAAAATATATCCATTAAGGAGAGTTAGAGTAAGGGACATTAGCACCATGTTGAGGACATTAGCACCATGTGGTTCAAGTGTCCCTAATGTGGTGCTAGTGTCTAGCTAGTAGGCTACTGGGCATAAAGGGTTAAGATATAGGAATGTAGTTTTGTGACTACATTTGAGTTTATTGAAGATGTATATGGTCTATACAATGGATATAAAAGTGTTATAAAGGATTTAAGATAGGTCTATGGCTAAGCTAGGAATAGGTTGTCTTAAATAACACTCTTAGCATCTAAATACCACTTTTATATGACTACATATCTAATGACTTTGATGTTTTTTAGGTCCACTCACACCTTAGTATCATACATGAATGGTTTATCTTCTTCCATAAATCTTAGAAGTGAATATTTGAAGAGAAAAATGAGCATATGGTAAAATAAAGGACATTTTGACTTATTAGACACTTATATATATTCATAAAGTTAAGGAGATTAATCATATAACTAATACCACAAAATGGAAGGGTATTAGTGTACCCATATTTTCCTAAGAGATTTGGATCCATATCTCTCTTTGTCTTTCATGAACCATCCATAAATTATTGACCTTTTTAAGCTTTCCAAGTAGACCTAGGAATCCTGATGGAGAAATGGTAAAAGTTTCTATCTTGTTTAGATATACAACTCCCACCTTTTCATGGTTTAGGTTTGAGGAGACTAGGAGGATCCTTGGAGAGGCATTGACAACCTTTCAATGGAAAACATCTATAAAATACCTCCCTACGATTTTTTATTTAAAAATCTTCATATTATGCCTTCTATAATTGTTTGAGGTGATGAAATACATAATCATGAAGATTTTCCTTACTTGTATAGAGGTGTAAAAACATGATAAATTTTTTCATATCTTATTTTACCATGAAACCTTCTCATTATCTCTTATTTTAATGTTATAAAATGATATTTGGTCTATTACAATGTATTACAATGATGGCAAAGTAGTTTAAAGACATCTTGGTAAATATGTAAGAACAAGTACAATATCTTGACATTATACAAATTTTAAATAACTTAAAATACATCCATATAATTATATAAGCCTTCACATTTTATCTCTCCTTGTAATTATCATTCCAAAATTAGAGTATACAATAAAACTAAAGAAAATGAAATACCTCAATCTTGTCAAATCTATCTTAACTTCTCCAAATTTTTCAAAGTAAAATATTGTCAACCTATTAGTTATGCTCCTTTGTCAAATTTTTTAGCTTAGATCATAGCTATTCTTGGAAGGAACACCACCTTGCCTCATTGGCCATGATTCAATATTTACCTTGACTTCACATTAAAACCTTAACCTTAACAATCTTACTTTAATACATGATAAACTACATTGTAAATAATTGTTTCATTAAATAAATGGAAATAATTTATAACAATACTAAGTGACTTGACTTTATTTACAACTAGGATAGCCTAAAAACTCTACAAGATACCAAGAAGGACATAATGCCTACTACCATGATATCAATATGACCTTGATAAATCATTTCATATTACTATCAACAAGGTTAGGAACATTATGAATAATGTTATGAATGATACTCATCCATGGTGGCCAATTTTGGATAACATCTTTGGTGACCTCTTGGGATTATATGCTTGATATCCATCTTGACTAGTAGCCTTAAAAATCCATTGGGCTATGGGATCTTGAATTATATTTGAGTTAAAGGTAAATTGAGATTAAACATGACATAAACCTTAAAATAAATTGAAACTAAAATAACTTAAGACACACACCACACACACATGTGTCATAATATACTTAGAGGAAGGACAATAACAAAAAGTAAACAAATGACTTGTGTTCTAAGCACTTAGGGAAAATAAACATGTAACTAATATGTACAAAATTACAAATTTGGCCTTAGTATCATTGTTTCAAATGTAACCCATTGACTAGGATACTCAACTCTTCTCCATCAATATTTTCAAGATGAAAGGCATAATGTTCTTTGCAAATAATGAAAACATAAGGTCCACTCTAAAATGTATCAAAATTGGTATGCCTACTAATTTTATCTCTATTTTCATCCTACTTCAATATACTATCTCCTTCTTATCAAAATTCTTATTTACTTAGGCTTGGTGGCATTCCATGGTATGCATAACATGATTTTTTGTCTCTTCTAAGGACATTAACTATGTCAACCTTATTTCCATGGATTCACTCTACATCATCTCAATTTATTGAGCTAACTATAGTGTTAGTATTACAAGAGAAATATGTTACATGGCTTATCTCCCATAGACAAACATATAAGGTGAATTATCAATATTCTTCTTGGGAGTGATCCTATTAGTCCATAGGGATGTCTTCAACTTGGTGTGCCAAACTCTTTGATTATCTTCAATTTTACTCTTAATGATTATGATTAATTTTTTTATTTTGAACTCAACTATCCCATTTCCTTGAGGGTATTAATTAGAATAACTAAAATAGATATCATGTTTGAGATCCCACTTAATTATTCTTGTGCCACTAAATTTGATTGAATTATTAGAAATTATTGTAGATTAGACTCTAAATCTTGTCATTAGAACTTTATAAAAATTACTAACTAGATTTTAATTATCCTCATTGAGAGTTATTTATTCCACCCATATTATGAAATATTTAATGGATATAAGAACCCATTTATGGCCTTCAACTTATGGTGGGTTGATCATGCTAAAAAAATCAAGACCCCATTGTATGAATGGTTGTTCCATATAAATAGGATTGAGAGGAAGGGATAATATATTTTTTTAACCTATTAATAATGAACACTTTTTACACCTACTTACCCATGTATATGAGTCCTTATATAAACTATGCCAATAGTGCCCATCTATCATTATTTTTATAGTTATGATTTTAGGTGCAAAGAGACCTCGTGCTAGTCCATCATGAAAATGCTCTAATAACTTATCAATATGATCAATTTAAATGCATATAAATAACATCCAATTAAGATAATTTATAAATATAATTCCAACCATAATAACATAAGTTATGGACTAAAATTTTAATTACCTTCTTTTTGCTTGATCCAAACCTATAGGAAATTCACCTATTTAAATAAATAACATGATCTCTTGTGGCCAACTTGGAGAGGATGAAGGTAATACTATAATGGGATCATATTTCAATTAAAAAACATTCTCTTATTCTTATTTATGTTTTAATTCTAAATTTTCACATATCCATCTTCTTCTTATCAACTTGGTATCCTTAATCTCATCGTCATATTCCATGACTTTGGTTATCCACCAAACACTTTTATCATTCAAATCCTCATTCAATATGAAGTCTTTTATTATTAATTATGTCACCATGACAATGATATTGTTATTGGAAAACATATGCCTAAATCTCTTAATGCTTATTATAACTTTTGACACTTGTTTTTATATTACAGGTATATCTCTCTTCATAGCCTTCTAATGCTTGACTAAAAAAGGATATAGACTACTCAAGAACTTCACTATTCTATTGTATTAACATGGAAGAGATAGTTTCAATTTTTTAAAAATCATAAAAGAATAAATCCTTTGAGAAAGTAGTATTGATCAATGTAGGTGCTTGGTTAATAGCCTGTTTGATAGCCTCAAAACTAGTTTTTCCTTCCCTAGTCCAAAAAAAAGGTTTGATGTCTCTTAAACATAGATATTATACACTTCACAAGGTTATAAAAACTAGGTATGAACCTTATAACAAATTTAATTTTCCCAATAAAACTTTACAAATATTTCTTGTGCTTGGGCAAAGAGAAAGCCAATATGGCACTCACTCTTTTAGGATCTATAGCAATCCCATCCTCAAAGACAATGTGGCTAAATATCTTACCCTAATTAATTTTAAAAATGTACTTATTAGGGTTTAGATAGATTCCATATAGCCTACGTATTTCAAAAATAATTATTAGATGAGCTAGATTATCACTAGAATTATTTGAGAGAACCGTTATGTCATCAAGATACATTAAAACTATTTCATTAACAAGCCTTGAAAATCCATATCCATGGCTATTTGGAATATATCCCTTTATTGGATAACCCAAATGGAATTATTTTATAGGGATATGTACCCCATTTAGTATTAAAATTTTCTTATATTGATCTTTTTTATTTCACAAAGACTTGATTTTAACTTGAGTAGCCATCCAAGAGAGAGAAGTATTTAGAAACTACAAGCAATTAAATAATTTTATCCATGGAGGGTAAGGGATAATGATCCTTCAATTACACCCTATTCAAATCTTTGAAATCCACACACAATCTGATCTCTCCACTCCTTTTTCTCACAAGTAATAGATTATCAACCTGTTGGGTGAATATTTTGTTAACATAATGATAAAAAAATGGTGATTTCAGCCATAGTATGATGAGATAAATCTGTCCTCTAAGGGGGCGATCCCTTTTATTGTTAACTAACACAACACTTAATTATCTACACTTATTTACAATAATTTTATTTTAGTGGGTGTTGTCATATCATCCAATTTTCTTTTTTCAAAATCGATGTTTAATCACAAACTTTCTTCCATTCTTTGTGATATAATTAAAAAATATAAGATCACTTGATGAACCAAATACAACTGATATTTAGATTTGTTAACCAAAGGAGTAACAAGAATAATACCACTAGATCAAAATTAGAAGATAGAATAAATTTCAACCCAAAGTCTTCACCTTATTTCTAACAAAGATTAAAATTATCAATGAAGAATAACTATTACCCCAAAGTCTTCTTAGTAATTCACTTTCAATGTTGAACACTAACCCAGTAACAATATTGGAGCTCAAAGCCTTTAAAATCAGCTTCCTGAGACCTTTCTATTTATATAATTTCACACCATGTTTCAATTAATTATACAAAAAAATGTAATAGAAAATACATAAGAAAATTTCCAATACAACACAAATTTATTTCAACTCAAAGATTGAAAGTTCACTTTCTTTCTCATATATTGATTGACAAAAGATTTATAATTTGAATTAAAAGTTTCAATATTGTTTATCATTTTTGGTAGCACTTAGCTAATATATAAATTGGTGATAATTTTTACAAAGATCACCCTCCTATTTATAGAGAGGAGATATGAACAAAAATAGGAAAAACATAAATACATTTACTTATTCATTGACAGAGTCTAATTTGACTTAGGATTGTGCACTTTTCCTACATAAAAAATACACCAAATAAAATTACACATGAAAATTTACAAAAATAAACTAAGTGTTCTTATACACAATAATTTTTTCCATTTTATTCTCCTCTAAAAAATCCTCATATTTCTTCAAGATAGCATGTACTTCATTATTATCTAGGCTAGATGTACTTTTGGAGATGGTAGGTACTCTTGTGATAGAATATTCTATGTTAAATAGAAAATCCTTGCTCTTGTCCATGATTATTAGTAGTTTATTTAAGATAACCTAAAATTCTAGTAATTAGTCAATGGAGTCTAGTGTGTAGTCTTTATTTGGAGCAAAGATGTAAATTATTAAATAAATATCTCTGTAAGAAGAATTTACTGAGCATCATTTTTAAATTGACAGGGGAGTTTCCCAATTCTATCTACAATATATAACATTTTATTATCACATATATCTTTAGCTTCTTTGAGATCTTTAACTAGATATTGAGAACATCTCATTTATTTGTCATAGCTTCCCTATATTCAATGAACATTTTTCTATTTGGAATGACCTTCTACTCAACCAAAATCAAAAATTTGAATTTGTGAAGTTGAGTCCATTTATCAATATCTTTTTTAGTTAAATCCAAATCTTGAGTCAGTTTTTTAATTATTTGTTGAATTTCTATTTTCATTTCACTCAATATTTTCAAAAATCCAATGGTAGAATGCAACATTTGATTACCTTGTGTTATTAATCTCTCAATCTAATCATTAACTAAGTGACCCTAAGATCTAATTTTTTTACAAGTTGAATCATTCTTTCAGTATTTTCATACATAACAAGATCAATGGACTCAGAAGGTTGAGTGTTTTTTAGTAAAATATAAGTCAATTGTTCCACTTGTATTTTGAGTTGATCTTTGACTTTCTTATCTTTATCATACCTCTCGATCAAGGAAGCCATTACTACTTGTAAATATTCCTTTTCACATTCATGAGTCTATTTATCAATATATATCTTCCTTACTGCATATTCATATGCTTGAATATCTTCAATGTTTATATCTTTAGGAGGAGCTACACCTTCATCATACTTATGGCCAGATTTAAATATTACCCTTGACATAGTTTTGTCCTTATTTGTCATTTTGGGCTTTACTAGGACAAGTTGACCAAGATAAAAATAATCAAGTTAAACAATTTATTTTTTTTCTCTTAGGTGTTTGAGAAATTAGCCATGAAAGAAGAGGAGATAAGTCTTCTTGAGCAAAAGAAACTAGGGATTCTGATGTTTTAGGAGGAACAATGGTTTGTGAAGTAAGTGAATGTTAGAATTATCTGATAAGGGTGTTGACACTGATAGAATAGTGGTTATTATTGGTGGGGTTTGGATTGGCATGAATTTTACTTTTGGGTCTGATGATATTTTTGACACTGGGTGATAGGAGCTTGAGTTGTCATTTTAGTAGAAGATGTAGACATAAATTTGTCTATATTTTGCTGATTGAAGTATAGATTGGTCAAGGATCCCAATGATTTTGTAGGACTAGGTAAATTATACAAAGAATCAAAAACTTGATCTAGAGTACATTGGGAAGGGACTTGAAAGAGTGTGCCACTAAGAAGAGAAGGTAGAGTTGAAAGAGCAGGTTGAGAGGGAACACAAATAATTGGTATAAATGTATTAATAAAAGGAATTATAGAGAATGTCACCTGATAAACTATTGATTGAGGGGATTTGATCATACGAACTTCTTATTGTGTAGATTCAACTTGTATAAACTAGAGAATAGGAGGTTAAAAAATTGTTGATTGAGATGGTGCCTCACTCACATCTAGTTTCTCTTATGTTTTTATATGAACACTCTTCTCAACACTAGCTTATTTATCTTTCTTATTTCCTTTAGTTATAAATACAAATCTTTGTTTTTTAGTAGATGTGGAGGCATCTTCTTTATTCTTCATCCTCAATTCTTCACATTTCCTTACAATGTCTTCATCGTATTCTTCTTCTGACCCTATCTTGAAATATTTTAATTTAATACCTTTATATTCCAACCATGCATTAATTCTTTCAAGGATGGGTTGAAATCTCTCTCTGATAGATTTTCATTTTTTTATACACCATTAGATTGAAGGAATAGGAGTAGAAACAAATTTATTTCTTTTATATGAAAGATCTAATATATTCTCACCAACAGATAGGTCAACTAGAATGTTGGCTAATTGTAGCTCTTAAATTTGATAAACAATAAGATGAATATAATCAAGTCTCCTTACATCTTCTTTAGTTTTACATTCTACCCAAATATCCTTAATCTTATTCACATGAACATAATTGCCTTTCAGCCTTTCCTTCATCACTCTATAATCAAAATCTTTTCTACTTTTATACCTTCTAAGGGTGATCCATTTCATCTTAGTTTCCATTGTCTTAGCCTTGGGATTAGTTGAAATGGTTTACCAACAAATGCTTATAGGAAACCTGAATCTTATTTTATGTGCATTTGATTGCTTCTTGTGTATGGCCATCATTTGTCTACACATCTCCATTAAAATCAATTTATCTCTTAGGTATTCAGGTAACATGTAAGGATTTTCATTAAATTTACCTACCTTGATTTAGGTGAAAGTTAGGAACTAAAGTAAAATACAACCAAAAATATTCACTATTGCCCATGCCTAATCTAAAACCATTTTCTTCTCCAATTATTGTTCAGAAATGCAAATGAATTGGTATAAGAACGCATTGTTAACTCTTATAAAATGTTTGATACCTTATTTGAGGGTCAATTGTGGATAATATTCATAAACAAAAACTTTCTTCCTTTCACCAACACTGGCCAGTCTTGGAAAATTCCTCATGCAAGCTATGGTATATACTAGATAAGAAGTCATATATAAATTGAGAGAAGAACTTACTTCATAAAGTTGGTGGCATATGGCATCACTAATCTGACTTCCCCAATAAATTCTCTATTTATTTTTATTAATGATAAAAATGTAGTGGTACATCCATTCTTGAAAGATATTTGATGTGGGAAGACCTTTGACCCTACTTAGGAGAGTGATTAAATCTCTTATTTCCTTCGTAAATTCACTTTGGTAAAAACTTTTTGGCCATCTTGAAATTATATGCCTTGGTGTCCTTAGTCAATTTACATTAATGTGCCTCATGCATTTCTTAGGATTCCACTCATAATATTCCTAGGCTATTTCCACACTTATATTTGAGAATTCCTCAATGTCTAAAAGATGAAAAACTTTATCAAAGTATTCTGCATCTAGTCTAATTACCACTTTTCCACTGGCATCTTTGACTGGCCTAGTTTCTTTATCAAAGTGGGAAGTAGCTCTTAAGATAAACTCTAGATATTAAGATAAAATACAAAATGTAGCTACTAGATGTATCTCACTATTAAGAATAGGTTGCATATGGGGAGGAATGGGATCTCTACCTAACCTTTGCAAGAATTCAGCCATGTCAACATAACCAATCTTTGTCTCTTCAATTTGATCTTCTTTAAAATCTACTGTAGATGCTAGAAATACACCTTGGAAATTTATACTTCATTATTCTCTTGGCTGGGGAATATTCTAACATTGATCAAGTATCTACAAAATAAAATTTTAATTTTCCATAGCATTTTTTCTCTTTTTTATAAAAGGTGTAGTTCAGACAAAATTCTCTAAACTACATCGGGTGATGGTTTTGGTGTAGTTCAAAGAATATTCTTCAAACTGCACCAAAAAATGGGTATAACATG
Source organism: Torreya grandis (assembly GCA_037957365.1). NCBI lineage: Eukaryota > Viridiplantae > Streptophyta > Pinopsida > Cupressales > Taxaceae > Torreya > Torreya grandis. The sequence continues at coordinate 163,315 of JARHVA010006516.1, read as the reverse complement.
TACTTTAGAGATTTTTTTCTAAAGTGGACCAAATGGAATGCAGTTTGGAGAAAATTCTCTGAAGTGCACCAAAAGGTATGTAATGTGCATTTCAGAGAATTTTCTCTAAAGTACACCAAATGAAATGCACTTCAGATAAAATTCTTCAAAGTCCACTAAAAAGATGAGCAATGTGTACTTCAAAGAAAATTATTTGAAGTACACCAAAATAATGGTATGTGCACTATGGATAGTTTTCTCTGATGTGCACCGAAATGAGTTTTGGTGAATGAGACCCCTCGATGCATCTTGGAGAAAAAATATAAATTTGCATCAAGATAAAATTAAACCTAGGATTGAGGGAAAAATTGAAATCAAAATAAAAACTTTGAGAATAATAATAAATGAAGGAAAAATAATAGAGATAAAAAAATAAAGAAAAATCAAAGATTTACCTAAGATATGATGAACATGAATGATGATGAACCCTAGGTCATGAAAAATTGACAAAAATAACAAATTGAGGATGACGAGGATGGGTGCAATAAAGTTCAAAAATTATGACAAAGGACATAACCATGCTTTAAAATGGTGAAGACAAATGGTAATAATGAATTTACATGGGTTAAAATATATATAAGAGGGTAATTAATGTGATTTTAATTACCGATGTAGTAATGGGCCTAGGTGCAGGAGTGGAGAAAAGATCTAAATTTTCATGTGCAAAGTCAAAGAAAAATAGCCCTCTTTCACATGAAAAATTAGACTAAGTGTAATAATGGACAATTTATTCACTAGTGCACATAATGGTGCAATTTAAAAAAAAATTGGTTTGCACCAAACTAGAAAAGGTGTAGTTCAAAGAAAATTCTCTATACTACACCAGAAGAAAAAATTCCCTCAAAAACTAAATTTTTAAAGGAGAAAAAACAAATGAAAGAAGGTAATAATTGGCCTTATTTTTCATTTTTAGATCTCATGGGATATTAAATAGACAAATTTCATAGAGGTTATCCCATGAATTGAGCCTATTAAATTTAAGGATAATAGCTAGCTCTAACTAGGGAATTTTCTTCAAGCATTCTTTGAAACACTTGAACAAAAGAGAATCCTAGAACTCTAAGCATCTTTCTCCATTGGGACATGGAGTCAAGAAAAATATGAGACTAACATAATAATAAATAAGAATATATAGATATTTATAAAATGAATAAATTTATCTAGAACTTCACTGAGTGAAAAGCTATAGATGTTGCCAACTATAAAGTAGTGGTAATGGTGTCCCATCTAGATATGCTAAAAATAAAATGTTCTCCAATGAGTTTTTTTGATAAGAAAAGGACCTTTCTATAGAGAAATTTTTTTCCATGCTTTCCTTTTGGCTCTCTTCTTTTGTCTCACAAAAGGACTATATCCCCAACTTAGAATACTCATGATTTAGCTTTCTTTTTGAAAAGTTCCTTGACATGACTCTGATGTTCTATAATATGGTCCACTACCTTTGTTTGTTACTCCTCTATCTTGACAAGGTACATAATATGATTGTCTAAGGATTTTTCAAATGTTTCATCTTCAATTACATTAGCTAATTTAAGGGTTGTTAGTTCATATATCATTAGTATTTCTGCATTTAATCCATACAAAAGCTTAAAAGGAGACACACCAATTGCTCATTTAGGAGTAATGTGATCATCCCAAAATTCATCATATAATGATTTATGCCAAGTCCTCTGATTATCTTCTACCACCTTCCTAATGATATTTATCAAATTCTTATTACTTGACTCATCTTGACCATTCCCCTAAGGAAAATAGTCAAAAGTATGAGACAAAATAATCCCATATTTAAATAAGAACTGAGTCATTTCATGGGATATGAAATAAGTAGCATTATCAGTTACAAAATTATTTGGCACACCAAACCTTGTAATGATATTCTCTTTGAGGAAATTTCAAACAACCTCTGAAGTGGCATGTTTGGTTGGAATTTCTTCCACCCACTTGGTGAAGTAATTCATAGCCATGAGAACATAACTATGACCAACACTTGATAATGGGTTCACTAGACTAATGAAATTAATACCCCATTACTAAAAATGTTCTTTAATGACTATTGGCTTGAGAGGCAAGGCTACTAAATTAGGTTTTCCCACAAACCATTCATACTTCTCACATTTATGCACCCATGTGTATACATTCTAAAAAAGTGTTAGCTAATAATATATAGCCCATAAGATCTTATGAGTTGTGATAGTGGCTAAAAAATGTCCTCCACATGCTAAATCATGGAAAGATTCCAATAAATTTCGTTGTTGTGCCTTGTCTACACATCTTAGAAAGATTCCATCAATGTTCTGCTTGTATAAACTATTATCCCAAAAGCTGAAATTTTTAGCCTTGAGCTTGATTTTCCTCTTCTCTTTATGGGACAAATGTTCTTGACACTCTCCATATTTGTGGAAGTAAGAAATATTAGAATACCATTCATCCATAATACTTAAAAAACAATACCATGGGTAGTTTTTTTGTATCTCTTCCATAGCTGGGTGTTTCTTCTAAATTGGTCTCTACTATGAGTTGACACAAACCTTTTCTATGAAATTTTTTTTTAGGATTGATCACCATATCATATTATTGAATTGTAAAAATCCAATTGCCTTTTTTACATCCAAACTCTTGTTGATTCAAAATGGATTTAACAATAAACATGATACTAACGTAATGGTATGAGAATTGAGGATGTAGTACCTAAAATGCTTAAATGATTTCACCACTACATATGCATGTTTTTCCATGGATGAGTACTTAAGATCATGGGCCTTCAAAGGAAAGCTCATGAATTCTATAGGAGATTCAATCCCCTCTTCATTTGGTTATACCGATATTGTAGATAAGGTATGATCAAAAGCATAACTATACATAATGAAATTCTTGGTATAATCAAGGCAAACTAGGATAGGAGTAAGTGCAATGGCTTCCTTTATCTCATGAAAAGAATTTCTTCCTTTTGAATTCCAATGAAAAGTTGATTTTCCTTTCATCATATCAATAATGTGGTTAGTTTTTGTAGTAAAATTAGGAACAAATCTTCACAAAAAATTAACTTTCCCAAAGAAATAATGCACTCCTTTCTTACTTGATGGCAAAGTAAGATTTTGAATTGACTTATCCTAATTTGGATAAATTTTAATTCCTTCCTTACATACAATATGTCCGAGGATATTTCTTTTTGTAACCCCAAATATGGACTTCTTGAGATTAAGAGATATCCCATGTTCACACATCTTTCAAGTACTCATTACAAATGGTCATAATGATCTTGACACTTTTTTGAGAAAAGAGTCAGATCATCAAGGTATAATAAAATGAACTTATTGATTATATCTCAAAAAATCCAAATCCATAGCCCTCTAAAAATTAGCACCAGCATTGATTAATCCAAAAGTCATTCTACGATATCCAAAAATACCCCATAGAGTAGTGAAGGCTATCTTATGTTGATATTCATCATGAACCTCCACTTGATTGTTCTTGAGAAACTATCTAAAATAGACAACATCTCTGAACCAGTCATAGTTTACAATACTTGATCCATTACTAAGAGTGGGTGATTATCCTTACGTGATAATTGATTCAAATTCTAAAAGTCAACACAAATGTGGATCTCTCTATTATTTTTCCTTATAGGAACAATATTTTCTATCCATGTGGAGTGATGTATGGGAATGATAATGCAATCATTCAACATCTTTTGAATTTTAGTGAAGATAGTATCTGATATTTTGGGATTATACTACTATTATTTTTGCTTGTGATGTTGAGATCCTATCTTGAGAGGAATATCATGTTAAACTTTCTTAGGTCTAAAAGATTTTAGATCAGCATTTGAATATTCTAATACATCAATGTAATGACATATAAGAGTCACCAACTTTTCTCTTTCCTCTGATGAGCAACATTTCTTAGTATTTATCATTTTGGGGTCACTTTTTGTTCATATATTAACTTGCTTAATTTATATAGATGAATCATATTTTGATTATTGATGTTTTAGGAATTTATCATGCTTATCACAAAGTCTTTTGAAAGATACAAACCCTTTGGGAATCTTATTCCCTTTTAGCTTCAATATTTCTTCACCAGTTTCCTCATTAACTTTTTAATTTGATTCTTGAGGAGTGGAATCACTTTCTTCAAAATAAAACTCACTAAAATTTTCCATCTTCTTTGAGAATGAGATGACTTTTTCATCATCATTAAAAACCTACCAATGATTAACATTGTTTTGAACATTGGGTCAAAAAACCAACTCAATAGTGTACTTGTTTCCTTAAAAATCTTTGTGAGGAATCAAGAGAGTCGCTAAAATCGCTGATGAATTAGCTCTATCATTATATTCTCTTGGAACTACTAATATATTGAATGCATCAAAACATTCCATGAAATCCTAAATGTGATTGTGGTAATTCCTTAGTATTTAATTATTTATTTGATATAAGTTCTTGACTTGACAAATGATTAGCTCAACATAACCTCAAGTACGAAGATTTTTTATTCCTCTCTTTTGTGCAACTTCCATTCCTAACAACAATGCCTCATACTCAGTAATATTATTAGTATTATCAAATTTTAATTTGAAAGAGATTAATTTTTTTCCTTTTGGGGATATGATAACTATTTTAGCTCCAAATCTAGTTGATGAACAACTACCATCAAATTCCAAAGTCCAAACATCATTTGAACTCTCAACCTAAATATTGACAAAATTCAAAATCTCCTTATCTGGAGAGGGGAACTCTTCTATTTTTTGATCTTTTTCTGAAATATCATGTGAATATAATTGATATTCATCTATATTCAATAAATATGTGCTCATTTTAGAGGTTTCAAAGAGGATTTGAGCTTGTGGGTCTTCTAGCTTTGTTATACTATACTTCACTTTCTTTTCTTTAACAAGTATCCTAGCCTCAAACTAATCCATATTAATTTCTCCTCCAACATCTTTACAAAAGTTACATCCCAATAGAACTCCATATGAGGCTAAAACATCAGCTGATAGAACTATCATTTTGATCTTTTTCTCTAAAAACATAGTAAATGCAAATTGTGCATCCTTGATTTGGTCTATAACAAGTACTTGTTTGGTTTCCATTGATAAACAATGACCAAAAGTCTTTGTTATGTTTAACCCCAAGGTAGTGGCCACCTTGATAGGCATCACATTATCAAAATCACATGAATCAATAACATAATTATTGAGCTTATAACCAAAGACAAACAATGAAATATAAAAAGGTTCTATTTTTCCAAAATTATGTGCAAGAGTTACAACCAAGTTATTTTGTTTCGATTTTGGCTTAGGGTCAACTGGTACACTCTTAGCTAAATTCTGATTAGAATTGATCCCTTTGATTTTTATAAATTTTTCCAATCTTTCAAATTGATCAAGGTTTGATTGGAGGTACTCTACCTCTGACATTTGGATTTTAGTCTTCTTGGCATGATCAATGATATCAAAAGCTAGATATGGGGTAGCTGAGGAAGATAAAACATTTTCATTTTTAGGTTTCAAGTTTTGGGCACTAAATCTAGACATTGAAGGAGAAGAGGTAGAATTATGAGGAGTACTTACTTGTTCATCCACCACCCTATCCTTTGGTTGAACTAGTAAAGGAGTTCCTATTTTTGAAATTGTAACCTCCTTTTGTGGTTCATCCTTGGGTTTTTTTATCAACATTTTGTTGTTAATTTGGTTAACTTTGAGAATGGGTGAAAATGACATAAGACTTTCCATGTTTATCTTCCTCTTATTCAAATTCTTCTTCTTCAAAGTTCATAAACTTGATATCAAAGTCACCAACTTCTCCTTCTTCATTTTTGGTGAAAGGAGTAACATCTTCTTTTGGAATGTATTCTAATTCTGGAACATCATCATTTTTAGGTTTTAGCCAATTGACCACTACATCATTTAGAGGTTCCTCTAATGTAAACCTTACTTGTGTTGAAGGATGTTTATTTAGATTTCAATTCCTAGTAGCATTATTAGAATAGTTCAGATATGTTCTCCTAGGAGAATCTTTATATTAATGAAAAGACATGTTTTGAGACATTTGTTTTTTAAGTGCAAGCAATTAATTTACGAACTTTTGAATCATGGGATCCATGGTGTTAGTAGAAGATAAAGTGGGGGAAGGCTGCCCTCTAGGCTTGATTGAATTATTTCTCACCTTTCCTACTAGGATTAAATAATCTTCTACTTTGGTGGCTAAAATTTAAGCATCATCAAGACTAGTTGGATTTGCTCTTCATAAAAGAAAATTCACTTTTGGTAGTTGATAATTGATGAAGAAGCACTTTAAATTCTTAGGTGTAGGTTGAGAAACCACCAGAATCCTATTCCTCAACTTATTAAACCTTTCCATGAACTCATACATAGGCTCATGTGCTTCCTTCTTCATTTATGTAAGCTAAGCCAATAAGCCATGAGTGTCTTCTACAATCTTTAACCTTGCCTCAAACTTAGTCTTGAGCATATCCCCATTAGTGATAATACTAGTTGCAAGATGATATAACCAATTAGTAGCAATGATTTGAAGTGTTTTTACTAATAACCTTATAGAAACATCTTCATGTTTAACTCCAAGAACTCCACATGCAATGTAAAATGCAAAAATATGTTCATCTAGATGTTTCTTTCCATTAGCATAAAACTTAGGAATTTTTTTTTTGTGAGCCATGAAGTAGTTCATATGATGGTGGTGCCAAATTCAATGGACTAAATGCATTACCCCATAGACCTTGAGTTGTTATCCTTTGTGGATTATATGAAGGTATTAAAAACCTTTGCAAAGGCAAAATAGACAAAACTCTATGAATTTTTGAAGCTTCTCCTAGTATAAGAGATATTGTATTTTTAGGTGAAAAACTTCTTGTATATTGAAGAGGTGACCTTACACATGCTGATAAAAGATCAAAGTTATTTTGTTGTAATAACTCAAATATTGGATCAATGAGTCCTGCTACCCTTCTATCACAATTTTAGCTTTGTTCTACCAAAATGTGAAATTACTCAAAAAGAAAAGAGATTAACAACACCAACATAATTGCAAGAAATAAGATGATGGTCTTATATGAAACAAGTGTGTAAAACTCGATTGCTTGATCAAATTCCCCAATGCAGTCACCAAATTTTTTTGGGTGAATATTTTGTTAACAATATAAGGACAATGAAATGGTGATTTCAACCATAATATGATGAGATAAATCTCTCGTCTAAGGGGAGGCTCCCTTTTACTATTAAATAACACAACACTTAATTATTTACACTTATTTACAATAATTTTATCATAGTGGATGTTGTCATATCATCTAATTCTCTATTTTCAAAATTTATGTTTAATCACAAACTTTATTCCATTCATTGTGATATATTTTGAAAATCTAAGATCACTTGATGAACCAAATATAACCTATATTCAGATTTGTTTTCCAAAGGAGTAACAAGAATAATACCAGTAGAGTAAAATTAAAAGATAGAATAAAGTGCAGCCCAAATTCTTCACCTTATTTCTAAAAAAAATTAAAATTATCAATGAAGAATAACAAGTAGCCTAAAGTCTTTTAAAAAATTCACTTTCAATGAACATAAACCTAGTAATGATATTGCAACTCAAAGACTTCAAAATCAACTTCCTTACACCATTCAATTTATAGAAATTCACATCGCATTTCAATTAATTATATAAGAAAATGTAATGGAAAAGACATAAGAATATCTCTAATACAACACAAATTTATTTCAACTCAAAGATTGAAAGTTTACTTCGTTTCTCATATATTTATTGACAAATGATTTACAATTTGAATTCAAAGTTTCAATATTACTTATAAATTTTGGTAGCAATTTGCTTCTATAGCAATTGGTGATCCTTTTTACAAAGAGAATCCTCCTATTTATAGAGAGAAGCAATGAACAAAAATAGTAAAAACATAAATACATTGACAAAGTCCAATTTGACTTAGGACTATGCACTTTTCCTACATGCAAAATATACCAAACAAAATTACACATGAAAATTTACAAAAATAAACTAAGTGTCCTTAGACACAGGAATTTTTTTTCCATGTTATTCTACTCTAAAAACTCCTCATATTTATTCAAGATAGCTTGGACTTCATTTTTATCTAGGCTATATTTTCTTTTGGAGATGGCAAGTATCCTTGTGATAGAATATTCTAAGTTAACTAAAAATCCTTGATCTTGTTCATGATTATTTCTAGTTTATTTAAGATGACTTGAAATTCAATTAATTTGTTGATGGAGTCTAGTGTGAATGTACTTATTTTAGTCTTTGTTTGGATCAAACATGTAAATTCTTGAATAATAATCTCCATAAGAAGAATTTTCTGAGAATCATTTTTTAACTTGATAGGGCAGTTTTCCAATTCTCTCTACAAGATCTAACATCTTATTATCACATATATCTAGCTTCTTCAAGATCTTTAACTAGATCTTGAGAAATTATCTTTTATTCTTCATAGCTTCCCTGTATTCAAAGAACATTTTTATATTTATAATGACCTTTTGCTCAACCAGAATCCAAAATTTGAATTTGTGAAGTTGAGTCCTTATATCAATATCTTTTTTAATGAACTCCAAATCTGGAGTGAGTGTTTTAATTATTTTATAAAATTCTATTTTAATTTTGCTAATGTTTTTCAAAAATCCAATAGTAGAACACAACATTTGAGTACCTTGCATTATAAATCTCTCAATTCAAGCATTAATTACATGACCTTGAGATCCAATTTTTTTTACAAGTTGAATAGCTCTTTTAGTATTTTCATGCATAACAGGATTAGTGGACTCAAAAGGTTGAGTGATTTTTAGTAAAATAGAAGTTAGCTATTCCACTTGTATTTTGAGTTGATCTTTGACTTTCTTGTCTTTATCATATCTCTCAATTAAGGAAGCCATTACTGATTTTAAATCTTCCTTTTCACCTTCATGAGTTTATTTATCAAGATCTAATCTATCTTACTGCATATTTAGATGCTTGAATATCTTTAATGTTTCTATCTTTAGGAGGCACTACAACTTCAACATACTTATGCCCAAATTCAAAAATTACCCTTGACGTAGTTTTGTCCTTTGTCATTTTGGGCTTTACTAGAATAATTTGACTGAGATCAAAATCATCAGGGAAAATAACCTATTTTTTTGTATTAGGTGTTTAAGAAATTAGCCATAGAGGAAGACGAGATGAGTCTGCTTGAGTAAAAGAAACCAAGGATTATGATGTTTTAGGAGTAATAATGCTTTGTAAAGTAAGTACAATAGTAGAGGTATCTAATAGCAGAGTTGACACTGATGCGATAGTGGTTATTATTGGTGGGGTTTAGGTTGGCATGATTATTAATTTTGAGTTTGATGATATTTTTGACATTGGGTGACATGAACTTGAGTTATCATTTTGGCAGAAGATGTAGACATAAATTTGTCTATATATTATTGAGTGAAGTATAGATTGGTCAGGGATCCCAATGATTTTGTAGGACTAGGTAAATTAGATAAAGAATCAAAAAATTGATCTAAATTACATTGGGAAGGGACTTAAAAGAGTGTGGCACTAGGAGGAGAAGGTAGAGCCAAAAGAGCAACTTAAGAGGGAACACAAATAATTGGTATAGATGTACTAATGGAAGGAACTCTAGAAAATGTCACTTGAGAAATTGTTGATTAAGGGGCTTCAGCCATAGGAATTTTTGATTATGTGGATTCAACCTATAGAGACTGCTAAATTGGAGGTTTAAAAATTATTGATTGAGATGGTGTCTCACTCACATATAGTTTCTCTTGTTTCTCTATTTGAACACTCTTCTCAACATTAGCTTCTTTATATTTCTTCTTTCCTTTACTTATAAATACAAATATTGGTTTTTGAGTGGATGTGGAGGCCTCTTCTTTATTCTTCATACTCAATCATTTACATTTCCTTGCAATGTATTCATCATATTCTTCTTCTAATCTTATCTTGAAATATTTTAATTTAATACCATTAGATTCCAACCACACATTAGTTCTTTTAAGGATGGGTTGAAATCTCTCTCTGATAGATTTGCATTCTTTTATACACCATTATATTGTAGGAATAGGAGTAGAAAAAAATTTATTTCTTTCATATGAAAGATCTAATATATTCTCACCATCAGATAGGTCAGCTAGAATGTTAGCTAATTGTATCTCTTAAATTTGATCAGTAGTAAGACAACTATAATCAAGTCTCCTTACATCTTCTTCAATTCTGCATTCTGCACAAATATCCTCAATCTTTTCCACATGAACATAATTTATTCTATGTTTTTCCTTCATCATTCTATAATCATAATCTTTTCTAATTTTATACCTTTTAAGGGTGATCCATTGCATTTCAATTTCCATTATCTTAACCTTGGGAGTAGTTGAAATGGTCTACCAACCAATGCTTATAGTAAAATTGAATCCTCTTTTATGTGCATCTTAATTCTTCTTGTGTACAATAATCATTTGTCTTCACATGTACATTAAAATCAATATATCACCTGGGTATTTAGGTAGCATGTAAGGTTGTTCATTAAATCCACTTACCCTGATGTAGGTAAAAGTTTGGAACTAAAGGAAAATGCAACCAATCTTATTCATTATTGCCCATGCTTGATTTGAAACACTTTTATTCTCTAATTTTTGTTCTAAAATATAGATGAATGGGTATAATAATGCATCATTAACTCTTATAAAATGTTTTATACCTTCTTTGAGGGTCAACTATAGATAATACTCATAAACATGAACTTTCTTCCTTTTGCTAACACTTTTAAATCTTGGAAAAGTCATCATGTAGGCTATGACATATACCAGATAAGAAGTTATATAGAACTTGAGAGAACTTACTTCAAAAATTTGGTGGCATATGGCATCACTAATTTGACTTCCCCAATAAATTATCTAGTTATTTTTCTTAACGATAAAAATGTAGTGATACATCCATTCTTGAAAGATATTTTATGTGGGAAGACCTTTGTCTCTACTTAAGAGAGTGATTAAATATCCTATTTCCTCCATAAATTTACTTTAGTAAAAACTTTTTGGCCATCTTGCAATTGTATGCCTTGGTGTCCTCAGCTAGTTTGCATTAATGTGCCTCTTATGTTTCTATAGATTCCTATCATAATATTCTTGGGTTGTTGCCACACTTATATCTAAGAATTCATCAATGTCTAAAAAATTAAAATTTTTAATAAAGTATTCCACATCTAGTCTAATTACCACTTTTCCACTGGCATCTTTGACTAACCTAGTTTCTTTGTCAAAGTGGAAAGTAACTATTAAGATGAACTTCAGATCTTTAATTAACATAGGAAATGCAATTGCTAGATGTATCTCATTGTTAAGAATAGGTTTTATATGGGTAGTAATGGGATCTCTACCTAACCTTTGCAATAACTTGACCATGTCAACATGACCAATATCTGTATCTCTAATTTGATCTACATTAGAATCTACTGTAGATGCTAGAAATACATCTTGAAATTTATACTTAATTATTCTCTTGTCTAGGGAATCTTCTAACATTGATCATGTATATACAAAAGAAATTTTAATTTTATAAATTTATCATTTTTTTTCTTTTTTGGAAAAGGTGTAGTTTGGATAAAATTCTCTGAACTACACTGGGTGGTGGTTTTGGTGTAGTTCAGATAAAATTCTTCAAACTACACAAAAAAAGGGTACAACATGTACTTCATATAATTTTTTTTGAAGTGCACCAAATGGTGTGCACTTTAGAGAAAATTATTTGAAATGCACTAGAAGGTATGTAATGTGTATTTTAGAGAATTTTCTCCAACGTGCACTAGACTACATGCACTTCAAACAAAATTATTCAAAGTGCACTGAGAAGGTGAGAAATGTGTACTTAGGAGAAAATTATCTGAAGTAGACCAAAATGATGGTACATGCACTTCATAAAAATTTATTTAAAGTGTACAAAATGAGTTTTGGTGAATGAGACACCTTGGTGCATCTCAGAGAAAAACTCCAAATTTGCATCAAGAGTAAATTAAACCCACAATTGAGGGAAAACTAAAATTGAAAAGAAAAACCCTAAGAAGAAGAAGAAATGAAGGAAAAATAAAGAGCAAAAAATATTAATCAAAATCAAAGATTTACCTAAGATACAATAAACACAAATGATGATGAAGAACCCTAAGGCATGAAAAATTGATGAAAAAACAAATCAAGGAGGATGAGTAAGGCTGAAATCAAGTTCAAAAATGGTGATAAAGGGCATACTCATGCTTAAAAATGGTGAAGATAAATGGTAAAAAATAATTTACATGGGCTGAAATATATATATATATATAAGAGGGTAATTAATGCAAAATTAATTACTAATGTAGTAGTGGGTCTAGGTGTAAGAGTAGAGAAAAACTCCAAATTTACATGTGAAAAGTCAAAGAAAAATAATGTTCTTGCACATGAAAAATTATACTAAGTGCAACATCAGAGAATTTCTCTACTAGTGCACACAATGGTGCAGTTTAGAAAAAATTCTCTGATTTACACCAAACTAAAAAAGGTGTAGTTCAGAGAAAATTCTCTGAACTATATTTGAAGAAAAAATTCCCTCAAAAACTAACTTTTTAAAGGAGAAAAAATAAAGGAAAGAAGGCAATAATTGGCCTCATTTTTCATGTTTAGATCTCATGGGATATGAAATGGACAAGTTTCATAGGGGTTATCCCATGAATTGAGCTTGTTAAATTCAAGGATAACACAACCCATGAAGAGTGCTTGATAGGGAATATGATTATTGATTCTATCAACTTGGTTATCTCTTATTTCATTATCATCTCAACTTTAGGACTAATATTCCTTTGTCTTTGTCTTATAGGCTTGGAATTTGGATCAAGCTCTATGGTATGTTTAGATAATCTAGGATCAAACACCTTAAGATCACTATATTCCCAAGTAAAGACATCAAAAAATTATCTACAAAAATCCATATATTCATCTCTCTCAACTGAAGTACATACCTTTCCAAGATTAAGAAGCTTATCTTTGAAGATATACACTCTCTCATGATGTTCTTGTTTTTCAGACATTATCACTTTATCTTTTCTCATTTTATCAATCTCATTAAATATATTCTCAATAGTTACCATCCATTTGGGAAGATTATTAGACCTCAATTATAATACTTTATCTTCATATTGGTCTTGATATTTTGGCTTCATAGGCCAAATGTCAACCCTTAACATAAAAAAATTTGGGTAACCACCACCCTAACCTACTTATGGTGATTCATAGAATAGTCACATCATCTTTGGGTCCTACTAAGATTCTATGATATTGTTAAGAGTGTCACAATGTGTCATTTTTTATGCTTGAGTCTACTATGTCATGAGTATCTTAAGTCTTATGGTGAGATGACAACGATCCTTGTGAGCTTAGAGTGATCAAGAAAATGTTTATGTGTCTCAATGTTATACTAGATGTGTTTTAATATTTTATGAGGTCATAACATGAGGATAATAATGTATTCAAAGTCCATTGTCCATGATATATTCATCTAATCTCATTTAGCACTTTTATCACCCCTCATAAACCATCAAACAGACCTCAAACCACTTCATAAGCCTATTTGCTTTATAAAACCTTAGGAAAGGGAATTTTTTTGATAAATTGTATTAAAAATAGGAATTTAATATTTTTATTCATGACACATTGCCACCCATATGTGTTTCATGACACTAAAATCCAATTTGAGACCCACTCACACCCTTTCCACTAGCTAAGTGGATCCCATGTGTCAATTTATGGATTTTCCACTTCCCCCTACATTTTATCCTTTTTCAAGTGATTTATTAGCTCATGTTTCCTTTTATTTGGCCTAAAATGGCATTTTAAAGTTTGAAATTTGAAGAAAATGTAGAGAAACACACTTTTTTGGGAGTTTTGCACTTATATAGAGCTGTACAAAATTTACCATATATAAGAGGATTAGAGTTTGAATATGGGATCATATTTGATATTTCAACAAAGTTTCATGATTAATGGATGTCAAAAAAGACCAAAACTAGCCATATCACTTCACCCACTTCCTTTTCATACCCAAATAACTCATGAGTTCCATGATTGTACCATATAAAGGAGAGATAATGGGGGCTCAAGATCATAACTAGGGAAATTACACTCATGTATCTTCCACCCATAGGCATTTTTATTGATGTTGGTCTCATATTTTTCATGAAAATTCCTTACTAAGTTAAGGAATTTGAATGATATTCTCAACTGCACAAGCTAGATTCAATAAAATAGTTTTGGTGAGTTATTGACTTGTCTAATCAAACTAATGGGTGATTATATTGCCTCAAGTCTTGAATGAGATTTCCATGTCACTTCTAGTGTTTTAATCACATTTGTGATATCATAAAAATATTAAGCCTTCAATACTAGTTCCTATAACCAATTTAAAAGTAGAACTATGTAATGGACAAAGATTTAATGCATTTATTAGAGGTTGTGGACTAGTTTGAAGAGGTTATTGAGTTCTCCAAGATTCACGATGCATTTTTTTTAAGTTGAGGTCCAATAGCCTCCTATCATCTCATATTCAAGTGTCTTACAGTAAGAAATTTAGATGCATCTTAGGTTCATTATGTAATGAATATTGTGTATTGTTCAATAGTACCTTCAAATCCTACAAACATAGCTGAATACTTGAATGGAATGTTAGAGTCATGATATACCATCACCATGCATTGTGAACAAGTTTTATGAACCAAATGGTGCCATAATATGATTATAACCACTCATATTACCTCCCAAACTCACCTTATAATTCTTAGTAGAAGTTAAGGTTCTTAGAAAATATTAAAGAACTTTGAAGTTTCCTAGGTTTCATTTTTTGCCTATGTTTGCTCCTTTTTTGCCTCCCAAAGTACCGTGATTCAAAGGTATATGTTTAAGGTCCCTCAAGGTTAATGTTGATTGAAATTGAAATGGTTTTCATGCTCCATTACATGTCATATTTTTAATCTATCATTTCACACTCTTTTACTACCTTTCACTATATTTCACCCCTATTTTGATGCTTCACCCTCCATTTCATCTCACAGTAACCATTATCTATCCATTCATACTTAATTATAAGTACTAAAAACATGCGAAGGGAAGTGTATTCACATTTTATAAATTAGGAGTCATAAATTTGAGGAGGATATATCCATGTAGGTTATATATTTTGTTAAGAATAGCAAAAGGACACATACAACTAGTCATTTGTCCTACTACAGTAAAATTGCAAAGAAGCATTCTAATGAGTGCCTAAGGAAGTATCTTAAGGGAAAAGTATAGGTGAGATAATAGAAGACTTATTATGATTTATAAATAATAACATAATGCTATATGAACACCATAAATTGTCTTAGAACATTCACCTTAGCTGACACATTTTAATTATCTCAGTCCGTACAATGAGAGAGCTAAGAGACTCTTGCAATTAGATTGTTTGAAGGGAATCAAGGATTATCATATGAAAAATATTAATATTTAATGATGAGATTTTTGGAATGGACCATTTTCCAAATTTCCCCCATATCCATCAAGGCTTACCCCTCTTCGAGCCAAGAATACAAAGAGATCACCTACAGGTTGAGTCATTGAAGTAGAATTGAAGGTGGAAGTACACGATTATCCTAATACCTTAGGTGGATAAGTAATAAAGGAAAAATAATAAAATAATATAATTAATCAATATAATTTTAGATCAAAAATAAGTTTGAGGTGTATGAACCAACAACCTATGTAGGGCTAAGATCACACTCTTAGTCAAGTCACAAATAAGGAGAAGGCATAAGATTTTAAGTACATAATGATACACTCAATAATGTAGAGAATTTATATTATTATAAGACATTATTATGAGGTAATTGATAGTGTGTAAGGTTTGATTAGTTCCATTCAAGTTCTTAACTACATCCATTCATTCCATTTTGGTAAAAAAAATCAATCAACAAGGCTCAAGTGAGCAACACACATGCATATGGAGTACCAAGAGAGTTGTAGATAGAAGATGGATTCAAGAAGGTGAGAAATAGGAAAGGTTATTGGAAATATCAAAAGGATATTAATTAAATTTTGGACTTAGATAATTTCAAGGAAATAAGGGATGAATACCATACTCAAGGATTTCATACTCAAACATAATCAATAGGCAACCCACTACTAGTCTAGAAAAATGGTTAGTTGAGGCCTTTGTAGGCATAGTCACGTTTTAAAATTTGGAAGAAATTTTCATTATAAGTTATTAAATGTACCTATTGTATCATTTTAGTTATAAAAATATCCAATGGGTATACCTACTATTTTGTCTTAGAATAAGCCTTGTCTATGATAGTTAGTTTGAGAGCTAGATGGGTAAATTAATGTCTTAATAGGATTAAAAACAAGTTATATCCCATAAATGATTCTAAAACAGTGTTAAATGATATTAATAACCCTTAGGAATCCTAAAAAAATGTTTAACATCAAAATGTATAGTTAAAATCCTTGGAGATAGACTAATATAGTCTATCACACAAGCCTACTCACAGACCCTTGTGCTACCTCAAGGTTCCTTCAAGATCTTGAAATAGGTTTTATGATACAAAAATGGTGTATGAAGATGTTTAAGACCTGATATAGAGGTTTAAAATTAAAATATGTGATGAAAATAGCCTAGGTGTCTTCAAACCTTGCACAAGATCCTCACCCTACACATACTCAACTCAAGTACCACCTTCAAGTACTCATCTACTCCACCACATAGGTACTCAAGACCAAAGATATTAGGGAGGCTTAATTATTCCTATGGAATAATAATCCATGAATGATTGGTTGGCATTGGGGGACTAACCTCTATGAGCAAACCTTAAGAAATTAACCCCTCAAAATTGGTTTGTAAACTACCCTAACATCATCTTCCAAAATTCATATCTCCATACATCCTTTTCATGGGAACCCAAACCATTCATATAAAGTGAGGAGGTCATTACCCTATAGATTAATGGAATTTTTTTTATAGACTTGTATGTATGTACATTATGAACTATCACTAAGATTCCTAATCACTCATAAACCTTTCTAAAACACTAGGTAAACCCAATCTTAGAAATATTGATGTATTTAGAATATTTTAACCTTGAAATGACTTGGTAATATCATATAATTTCAAGTAAACTTAGATAGGAATCCCCCAATGGTATTTAATTCTAAAAAATCTATATGGAATGCTCATAAATGCATACTTTTGTAGGATTTTTAGTAGAAATAAGGGACCAAAACTATTTAAAGAGCTTCCAAATATTTGAGGGGAAGATTAAAGACTTGATTAATATTATAAAATCATAAAATTTCAAAATATATTCTTAAAAATACCTCTAAAACTCATTTCAAAACTGCCAGTCTATAGAAAAGGTAGGAAGGATGACCTAGTCAACTAAAGTGACTAGATTGCAGATGTTTCTTTCCAAAAGGAAATTATGGTATGATGCATGATGTTGATTCAAGTATTATTCCTATTTTATCATAGGTTTCTAGGGATTTATTAGGTCTATCATGGATTATCACCATGAATAGTTAGGCTATTAGGCTTAATTAGCCTAATTAGCCTATTTTCCCTATCTTGTCAACCAAGGGAGCTCGAGTTTGGCATAGAGGGGATAATGAAGGGAGTCAATGCAGGTTTTAAATAATAATAAATAATGGTTTTAATGGTAAAATTCACTTTCAAGGACATTATTCAAGGTGGAGTAGTTTCAAGGCTTTTCCCACATGTACAAAGACTAATAGGCTATTCAATGCCTCTCGAGAGGCCTAGTCACACCCCTGCATGCCATATAACTACCATTGGGAGGAGTGATAGAATATTTTGAGAATGTTAAAACATTTTAAAATTATAAATTAATCTGACTCATCCTCCACCATATCATTCTAATGACAACTCATTTAAGGAGCCATTAATAAGTACCAATACATGGGAGAGTTGAAGAAGGTTTATGTAACTAATGTAACTATAATATTGAGTGGAACCTATTTATTCATGACTCCTTCCCCACTTTTCCACACCATGTTTTTTCTTCTCTCTCTCCATTTCTTCTATATATTGAGGTTTTTATTCTTTGTATTATATCCCTCAAGCTAGTATGAGGAAACTCTGCCAATGTTTGTACTCATACACTTACTTGGAATAAATAATGCACTTTTGCATCTCTTTTATGATGGAATATAGAGTATTCATAACTTGTTCCTATATGTAAATGTGATGGTTTTCCTTCCCTATAGGTCCTTATTTACCTAGTTATCAAGGAGGTGTTTTAGGCTAGAGATGTGGAGTGTAGATGTGTGAGTGATAGAGTTTTGAAGTGTGGCATGATTGGTAAAAGCCTCCAAGTAGGCCTAATTATCCTCACCTTTAAATTATATTCACCTAGTTAAACCACCATATGAAACATTTGTGCATACAAACTCATGAAGATGATGGCTTAGTTGTTGTTAGTCTATTAGTGTGTTAAGAGTTCAAGTTGAGTGAGCGGATGAGAGATCATTAGGTGCATCACCAAACATTAGTGTAGGTTTCATTCATGTAGCTTCTTTATCCTTTTCATCCTAATAGAGTTAGGTATTAGATAAAGAGATCCAAGTAAAAAACTAGGGGAGTTATCCCCATAAATTTAGAGGTTTGGCCTATTCAATGGGTAACCTAGAGCATATAGGTCATTAAAATGTTTGACTTGGTTTATGGTAGACATGAAAAAAATATCCCTCTACAAGGGTACAACCTAAATCACCAATAATTCTAGCACATCTAGTGGGATGAGATTAAAGTGGCTTGAAGCATGTTTTGGTAGCCTTAGTGGACATCTATAAGCTAAATACATTATTAACAACATATGTAATCATATTGGGTAGCTTCAAGTATCTTTTGAAGGGAGTTGTAGTTAGTTTTAAGCTTAGAAGAATCATAACTTCATTATTGTAGAGGTAAGAAGGTTATTGGTTATGTTCATGTTATGATAGACATGTGACAAGGAGTTATGGTAGCCTATGAGGCAGTATTCTACCCTTTACCTCCATATCAGCCCTACCATAACCCCTATGATTCTTATATTGACCCTTACCAACATTATAATGGCCCTCTATACTACCAAGTTCAACCACCTAATTATTAACCAACTCCACCTCTATGTTATCCCTTTTACCTTCATGATCAGTCATATTACCAACATGTTGTTCCTTTCAATTAGATTACACCAAATAATCATCATCTACACTTAGATATTAAAAAACTCATGAAGGAGGGAGATAAGTTATAGGAATGTCTAAGGTAAAAAAATGGGATTAGACACCAAACCCTTATTCATCATCTTTATCCAAAACAATGTACTTATGTTCAATATTTCCCCCAAGATTCTATGACTTCTTAAGAGCCTATAATAATACCAGCTTGGAAATCTTCATGGGCCAAATACCCTCACTATGTGATGACTTCCCTTGAAAGGGAGAGTTAAAAGGAAATGGAAGGTGTAAGATCTATTTTAGGAGGTGTTTCATGCTCTCTAAATTCCTTATCAATTTTACATACTATAACTACTCATGAGCATCTCATCATGTCAAAAAATGACAAGGTAATTGAATATTTAAAGGAGAAGGGTGTGGTCATAAGAGTCACACTCCTAAGGTCCTCAGCTATAAGAATATCATGGATACCATTAAGAAATATAATTAAGTACATTTTCCTCCCACCCCCTCCTTTATTAAATAATAATAAAATGTATTGAGATCATATTTTAAATATCTACACATGGTAGACAATTTGTCAAGATTGACTAGTTCAATGGCAATCCTTAAATAACTTGACCATGTGGTAGTTGTAAAAATGTCTCAAGACCACATTAAAGAGGACCTCTCAAGTTTATGTGAATATGAAATTATAATTGGAACCCCTATTCATCCTAATATATAAAAATTTGAACATGAGGAAAACTTAGATGATATGGGGAAGATACAATGCCAAGATGTTAGAGTTGATGTAAATGAAACAAAGGTAAATCCTTCCTTTGGAGATAATAAAAAAGACAACCTTCATGAGGTTACTATTGATATTGAGGTCAAAAATCAATTGGATGATCCTTGGTAGAACTTATAGATTGAGTTCTTGAATGAAGTTGAATAACTTAGTATGATAGACTTAGATTGTAGAAAATATAATACAAGTCAAGAATTACTAAGGCAAAATGAATTGGAACTTCATTCAGTTAAGGAGATAAATTTATCCATTGAATATGAAGATGAACAAGTTGACGTGAGTGATCATCATGGTGTCTTTCAAGTAGATGGTAGAAATAAAAGTTAACCCCATGTTTTTTCCATTGACCATGATGAAATGGATTTTTGGGAGGACTTAGAAGACTTTTGCTTGAGCTTAGACACTCCATCCATACACCATAAAGATATTCAAAATGATATTATCAAGGATAATTTTTAATTTACTACTTTGAGTCTAATGAGAATAATTAGGTGTAACCCTTGATTGAAGAAGAGATGATACTAATTATGCAAAATAAAAGAATATGGGAAGAATATGATTGGGTCTTTTACTATCATAGTCAACCCATGCACCTAGGGATGGATCCAAAAGGTCTATTTAGGCTTTTAAGAGACCATGAGAATTATAATTGTCCTAGCTATAGGTGGAAATTGTCACACAATGACAAAAATATGATTGGACCCAAAAAAACACATTACAACCACACATCATGGTACCACAATGATCAAAGGACATTTACATTTGATCTTGGGGGATGGAGATACAATTTAAGTTAGTTGTTTTAGTAGTTTTTTGTCTAGTTCAATAACTGTGTCACACAAGTTATAGTAATTGCCTTTTTTATTCCTAGAGCTAGGTGTTATTGTTTGTTGTTTCTCTGTGTGTTTTATTATTGATATAAGTCTTTCAGGTATCATAAAGTGTAAATTAGTTGGATAGTCCATGAATTTGGTCTTTCAAGTCATGAGTCATACTTTAGCCACTATGTTATATTGACTAGTAGGATGGTCACCCCTCAGAGTCACCATAAATGTTGACATTTTAGTTTCACAGGCCAAATACCAACACATAATGTTAAAACATTTTGGTAACCACCACCTTAACCTATTTATGGTGATTCTTGACATAGTCACTTCATCTTTGGGTCTTTTTGAGAGTCTTTGAATATTGTTAAGAGTGTTATAATGTGTCATTATTTTATGATAGAATATATTATTTCATGAGTATCATAAGTCTTGTGGTGAGATGACAATGGTCTTTGTGAGCTTAGAGTGAATCAAGTGAATTTTTATATGTCTTGAAGTTCTATTAGAGGTGTTTTAAGATTTTTTGATACCGTAATATGATGATCATAATTTATTTAAAGTCTGTTGTACATGATATATTCATCCAATCCCATTTATCACTTTCATCATCCCTCATAAACCATTAAACACCCCTTAAACCACTTCCTAAGCCTATTTTATTTGGAAAACCTTAAGAAGGGGAATTTTTTTGATAAATTGTATTAAAAAGGGGAATTTAAGAGTTTTTATCCATGCCACATAGCCCCCCTATGCATTTCATGACACTAAAAGCCTTTTTGAGACCCACTCACACCCTTTCTACTAGAGAAGTGGGTTCCACATGCCAATTTGTGGATTTTACACTTCCAACCTACATTTTATCCTAATTTAAGTGGTTTATTATCTTTTTAATCCCCTTATTGGGCCCTAAAATGGCATTTTAAAGTGTGAAATTTGATGAAAATGTAGAGAAACACACCTTTTTTGGAGTTTTCTACACTTGTATGAAACTATATGGACTCTACCATACAAAGGAGGATGATAATTTGAATATGGGATCATATATAATGTTTCAACAAAGTTTCATGATGAATGGATGTCAAACAAGCCCAAAATTGTCCATCTCACTTCCCCCACTTCCTTTGCAGACCTAGATATCTCCTCACCTTTATGCTTGTACCATACAAAGGAGAGAGAATGGGGCTCAAGATCATAACTAGAGAAAATGCACTCAAAATTTTCCACCCATGGTCATTTATATGTATATTGGTGTCATAGGTTTTAAGAACATTATTTAAGAAGTTAAGGAATTTATACATTATTCTCATCTGCATAGGCTAGTTTCAAAAAAATGGTTTTCATGAGTTATTAACTTATCTAATCAAACCAATGGGTGATCATATTGTCTCAAGTCCTTAAGGATATTTTAATGGAATTTTTGGTGTTTTAATCACATGTGTGATCTCATAAACTATTAAACCTTCAATAGTAGTGCTTATGTGCAATTTATAGGTAGAACTGTGTAGCAGACAAAGATTTAATGCATTCATTAGAGGTTGTGGACATGTTTGAAGAGTTTATTGAGTGCTCCAAGATTCACCATGATTTTTTCTAAATTTTTAGTCTAATAGACTGCTATCATCTCATTTCTAAGTTTCTTCAAAAAAAAAATTTAGATGTATTTTAGGTTCACTATGTAATGAATAATGTGTACTAAATACTATGTACTATTCAATAATACTTTTAGATCCTATAAACATAGTTAAAGACTTGAATGTAATGTTAGATTCATGATATACCATAACCATGCCTTGTGAATAATTTTTTGGACCCCCATGGTGGCACTAGTAGGTGTAGAACCACTCATCTTTCCTCCCAAACTAACCTTATCAATCTTAGCAAAAGTTAAGGTTCTTATCAAATATTAAAGATCTTTGAAGTTTCCTAGGTTTCATTTCTTGACTATGTTTTATCCTTTCTTCGTCTCAAAGTACCATCATTACAAAGGTATATGTTTAATGTCACTCAATTTTCATATTAATTACAATTGGAATTGTTCTCATACTCTATTACATGTCATCCTTTTACTCTATCATTTCACACTCTTTCACTACTTTTCACCGTTTCACCCCTATTTTGATGTTTCACCCTCCATTTCATCACATAATCACCATTCTCCATCCATTCATCCTTCATTACAAATCCTAAAATATGTAAAGGGAACTAGATCCACATTATGTACATTAGGAGACAAAAAATTTAAGGAGGATAAATCCATGTAGGTTATATAATCTATTAATAATGGTAAAAGGACACCTACAACTAGTCATTTGGCCTACTATAGTAAAGATCCAAAGAAGCATTTCAATGAGTAACTAAGGAAGTCTATTAAAGTAAAAGTATAGGTGAGAGAAGAGAATAAATATGGCGAGTTATATAAAATAACCTAATGTTATATGAACACCATAAGTTATCATATAACATTCACCTCAAGTGGAACACTTGAACTGACTCAGTCCATACAATGAGAAAGCGAAGAGACTATTCCCAATTGGATTGTTTGAAAGGAATCAAGGCTTATCCTAATAATAAGATTAGTAGTGAGAGGTATAAATTTCATTATGATATTTTTATATATACCATTTTCCAAATTTCCTCCATATACATCAATGATTATCCCTCACCTAACCAGAATACAAAGAGATCACCTACAGGCTGAGTCACTGAAGTAGAATTGAAGGTAGACATACATGATTATCCTAATACCTCAAGTGTCAAAGTAAGAAATGAAAATTACTAA
This sequence comes from Torreya grandis, assembly GCA_037957365.1. NCBI lineage: Eukaryota > Viridiplantae > Streptophyta > Pinopsida > Cupressales > Taxaceae > Torreya > Torreya grandis. The sequence goes on along the minus strand of JARHVA010006516.1, from coordinate 139,622 downwards.
AATAGTATCATTCCAAAATAATTTTTTAGGTCACAAAAAAGGGTGAGGTTTATGCACCTATAGCGTATTCAAGACTAATATCACACTCTCAGTCAAGTAACAAATAAGGAGAAGGCACAAGATTTTAAGGTACAAAATTATCCACTCAAGAATGTAAATAATTTAGATGAGTCTAAGAAATTAATATGAGGTAATGGATAATGTGGAAGGAATAATTATTTCCATTCGATTTCCTAACCACATCTATTAATTCTATTTTGGTTATAAAACTCAGTCAGCAAGCCTTAAGTGAGCAATACACATGCATATGTAGTACCAACAGAGTTATAGATGGAGGATGGATTCAAGAATGTGAGAAATAAGAAAGGATAATGTAAATTCCACAAGTATATTAAATAAATTTTTAACTCATTTAACCTTAGGTAAATAGGTGATGAAGACCATACTCATGGATTTCATACTCAAACATAGTCAATAGGCATCCCATTGTTAGTCTAGAAGAATGGTCAGTTGAGACCTTTGTAGGCATAGTAAGGCCTTTAAATTTGGAAGGAATTTTCATTATTAGTGATCCAAGGAACCCATGTTATCATTTTGGTTAGACAAATACTAGGTATAACAACTATTTTATCTTAGACCAAGCCTTGTATATGATAGTAAATCTAAGTGCTATATGGGTAAATTGATGTCTTAAAGGGCTTGAAAACAAGTTGGATCCCACAAATTATTATGGAACACTATGAAATGATATTAAGAAACCTAAAAACTCGTTTAAAATTGTTTGACATCCAAATATGTAGTTAAAATCCTTGGAGATAGACCAGTACAGTTAAGCATACAAGCCTCCTCATGGACCCTAGTGCCACCTCACGATTCCTTCAAGTTATTACAATAGGTTTTATGATAAAAAAAGAGTGTAAGAGGATGTTTAATACCTGATATATATTTTTTAAATGAAAATAAGTGAGGAAAATAGAATAGGTGTCTTCAAACCCTACTTGATCTCCTCACCCTGCACACAATCAACTGAAGTGATAGCTTCAAGTGATCACCCACTCCACCATATAGGTAATCAAGACCAAATTTATTAATTAGGTTTAATAATACCTATGAAATAATAATCCATGAAGGATTTTTTCAAATTTTGGGAATAACCTCTATGAACAAACCTTAATAAATATCCACTCAAAATTGGTTTTTAGACTACCCTAACGTCATATTCTAATGTTCATATCTCCATAAATCCTTTTCATGGGAACGTAAATAATTCATGGAAGGTGAGGAAGTCACTACCATATATATTCATTGAATTTTTTATATACTTGGATGTATGTACATTATGAACTATCACTAAGTCTTCTAAGCACTCATAAACCTCTTTAAAACCCTAGGTAGACCAAGTCTTAGAAAATATTGATGTTTTATAATCCTAACACCATATAATGACTTGTTAATATCATTTAATTTCAATTAAACTCAAATAGGACTCCCTTAATGGTACTTTATTATATGGAATTTATACAAAATGCTTATAAATCCATATTTTTGTAGGTTTTTTTTGTAGAAAAAAGGGTCTAAAATCATTTGAGGATCTTCCAACTATAGGAGGGGGAGGTTCAAGACTTTATTAATCCTATCAAATCATGAAATTTGATTTTTTTTTAAAACACCTATGCAACTCATTTCAAAACATCCAGTCTATAGAAAGGACATGCAAGATGACTTAGTCAGCTGAAGTGACTAGATTACAAATGTTTCTTACCAAAAAGAGATTATGGTATGATGTATTATGTTTATTTAGGAATTATTCCTATGTTATAATAGGTTTTTTTTAGTTTTATTAGGTCTATAATGTCCTCTCAACATCAATATTTAAGCTATTAAACTTAATTAGCCTAATTAGCCTATTTGGACTATGTTGTCAAGCAAGGAAGCTCATGTTTGGCATAGAGGGGATAATGAAGGGAGTCAATGTAGGTTTTAAATAATAATAAATAATGGTTTTAATGGTAAAATTTACTTTTAAGGACATTATTCAAGGTGAAGGTAGTTTGAAGGCTTCCTCCACATGCACAAAGTTTAATAGGCTACTCAACACCTTTTAGGAGGCCTAGTCATACTCATGTACACCATGTAACTACCATTAGGAGGAATGATGGACTATTTTAAGAATTTTAAAACATTTAAAAATGATAAGTAAAGCTTAATTATCCTCCACCATCTCATTATAATGCCAAAAACTCATTTAAAGAGCCATTAAGAAGGACCAATGCATGGGAGAATTGAAGAAGGTTTATGTAACTGATGTAACTATATGATTAAATGGACCCTAGTCATTCATGAACCCTTCCCCACTTTTCCACACCACATTTATCCTTATCTCTCTCCATTTATGCTATATTTTTATGTCTTTATGCCTTGTATTATATCCCTCAAGCTAATATGAGGAAACTCTACCAATGTTTATACTCATACACTTACTTGGAATAAATAATAGAATTTTGTAACTCTTTTATGGTGGTATATAGTGTATTAATAATTTTTTATAATATTTAAATGTGATGTGTTTCCTTACCTTTTATATCCTTATTCACCTAGATGTGAAGGAGTTATTTTATTCAGGTTATGTGGAGTGTAGATGTGTGACTGATAGAGTTTTAAAGTGTGGGATGATTGGTAAGAGCCTCTTATTAGGCCTTCTTGTCATAACCTTTACATTATATTCAACTATTAAAACCTCCACATGAAAAAATTATGCATAACAACTCATGAAGGTGATGGCTTAGTTGTTTTTAGTCCATTAGTGTGTTAAGATTTTAAGTTGACTGAGTGGATGAGAGATCATTTAGGTGCATCATCAACCTTTAGTTTAGGTTTCATTCATGAAACTTGTTTACCCTTTCATCCAAATATATTTAGGTATTATATAAATATATCTAAGTAAAAAATAATTGGAGCTAACCCCATAAAATCTAGAGGTTTTCCCTAATCAATGGGTAACCCATAACCTATATGTCATTCTAATATTGGACTAGGTCTGAAGTAGACACGAACAATCTCTTCCTCTAAAAGGGTAAAACATATATCACCAATATTTTTCAATATAATTTATCCTAGTTTTTATAATAAAACTCAACTTATTATTGAAGGAAACATGTTATTTTCTCATCACACTCAAAATTTTTCCAATTGATAGCCTTACTACCACCTTGATATTTGGATTATTTTTTGAGTTCTTGACATCATTAGGAATGTCAAATTGAACTCCCACTAAATCCAACCTATCATCATTTTTATTTTCCTCTCTTGGAACTGATTAGATTTTGAAGGGTTTAAAATCTTTAATAAGGTCACATACCCTATGCTTGTAAGACTTGAACTCTTGATTCTTAGCATCACTCTTACATTTCACTTGGTGGACTACTAGCTCACTATTTATAAAGGCTTGTAATAACTTTAATCCTTTATTTATTTCCCATTTAATCCCATATATAATATCCTCATACTTAGTTTCATTACAATTACAACTAAACTAAAATCTAATTTTAAAATAACACTTCTCATTTGAAGGAGAAACTAGCATTATACTTGCCTCTACTCCATTCTTAATTCTTGAACCATCAAATAAAAACATCCATAGGCCATCAATATATTAAATTTAATTAGAGATAAATAGTATGAATATATCTTATTCATGTAAATAATAGACACCTTGACCATGTTTTTCAACACCTTTATATGGATCATACTCATGGTTTTCTATTGCTCACTCATCAAGGAAATATTTGGTATGTCTTGAATAGGTACAATTGGTTATAGATCATTAGGATGATCCTCTTAATCAATTATGGTGAAATTATCATTTTTAATTTTTGTCTTATATGGGTCTATATGAAATTTACATATAGGTTCAGACTTGATTGTAAACTTAGTGACATATCTAATTTTAAAACCCACGTATGACCAATAAGATGATAAGTAACCCCTAATATTATTGGTGAAGTATCTTGGTAATAAATGAGAAAATTAAGGTTTAAAAAAAACTAAAAAAATATATTAATAAATAGAAAAATTAGGATAATCATGAAGAGTAAGGATCAAACCTTTGATCACACCCACAATCTTATTAGTTAAACTAACCAATTACAAGACACTCTTAATAATAGGCTCATACTTTAGGCCTAGCTTATCAGTTATTTTTTTAGGAATTAATGAGATACTTTCCCCACTATCATCATGTAATTACTTACTAGTAAATATATAATGATCACATAAATAAAAAAAGGAGGTGGTTCACTATCTATGCTTTGCTTCCCACTAGGAGGTGTAGGAGTGTTGGTGAAAAGTAAACTATATCTTCTTGTTAATGTTGAAAGGATGAATTTTGATAAATCTTCTTGAATTATATCCATTTATATAGAGAGTGAAAATGTATCCCACATAGGAATACTCACTTTAAACCTCTTCATTTAGTCCAAAATATTGATGTAAGAGATTATAACCCTTAGCTATCTTCTAGGAGCTATCATACTATTTTGAGCTTGCATAATTTAAGGTATAAAATCACCCTTCACATTATAATTTTTATGAGTTTATTGGGACTTAGGAGTTTCATTAACATATTTTATTCCTTGAGACATATAAGACATAGTGTATTTACCCTTACCTATCTCTTGAGATCATCAATTTATCTCCTTTTAGACCTTTTATTGGTTGTTATAAGATACTAGTATTACTTGTTATTCTTAATTAATTGACTATACACCAATCATCATCTTTATAATTTACCAATATATAATAATATTGAACTTTTTCTTCATTAGTCCTTTCAATATGAGTAACCTAAAATTGTGTCATAGGAGAAATTATTCCATTTTATGCCATACAAGCTTGATTAAACACCTCATTTTGATTAGAAGACTAATTATGAGATTGATCACATTGAGTAGAACAATAATGTTCATGTAAAAAATTGTTTTTAGTAGGTTTTATATCTTTATAATTGGAGGAAGGATAGGTATTATATCTATTGTATAGTGTAACATTAGTAATATACCCTTACCCTTGTGAATTAGCTTGGAAAGGTGGTTTATTTGTCTGATTAGAATTATAGGATTAATATGGAAATTATTAAGGTCTCTAAAACTAATCTTGTTTCATATTAATAGCCACAATATAATTTTCAAGAGTCTTGAGTATTCTTTCAGCATCACTTTCTTTGTTTGGTTGACTATGAGTAGTCAACTCATGACTGACTATTATAGGAATGGGAGTAAGACTTAGAGTAAGGGGATATATATCAAGAAATAATGGCATGGGAGGTCTTAGGGATATCTTTACAAATTTTATGTGTTTATTCTAATATTTGATGATAATATCATAGGATTTAAGTCAAGTCTCTCCTCCCATGCATTGTATCATAATAGCTATGTCACTATCCAATGCCTTGAAATAGTAGATGAAAGCATAATTTTGAGTAGATCTCACATGAATTGGGATCCTATCCCATGATTTTTAAAACATATAATTAAATTTTTTCATGAATTCTTGTGTATTTTTATTAATAGTATTTAACTTTTCAACTAGTGGTAAATGATCACCCTTGTCTTCAAACCTCTTACTCAAGTTCTCTCCCAATTGGTCCCATGAATCAATGGAATTAAGAGCTAATGTCCTATAGCAATCCAATGATTTTATCTTGAATGATATTTTTAAATTAATGGAAACATTATTTTTAGTGATATTGTGAATAATTCAAAAACTATAAATATCTCTAATGTGTTTAATGGGAGTAATGGTGTTTTCTCTAATAACATATGTGATAATCTTGAGGGATGTACTAACTATTTTGACCACAAGTCAAAATAGGTCAACCCCTATACTTTATAACTTGTATATGGGTATATTACATTTATATAGGGTGTTTCATGGTGTTATTTGATGTTAGTTAATGTGTCATCACCTTGGTTAAAGTCATTTCTTTTGTAACTCATTTTATGTCACTTAAAGTACATATTAGAGTCATTTATGAAGGTGGTATAGTTTTAATAGGTGTCCAAGTATACATAACTATTATTAAACATAAAATATGTTACATTAACTTTTAAAAATGTCATTCCTATTTTAAATGTGGAGGTTCCTAACTAAAATCAAGAAAATAATGAAAAAAGGAGTTTTGGCAGTTGTATGGCCTATAGAGGAGAGTGACACATAAGAAATCCTTGTGGAATGGATATTTCAATTACTTAAATTTATTTCCATACTTTATTTGATTTGGTATCATAAAAAGTTAAAAAAAAACATTATGATCCTCTAACACTCCACTAGACATACAAAATGAGTCAACTGGTCTTCTGATGGTATAGCTAGGAGAAGTTCAAGGTAAGATGATGCTATGGGGTGTTATTAAACATAATACAATTCAATTTCATGTAATTATTGATAGGATTGGTCACTTTTTATGTATGAACCATGATTAATAAGTTTATTTTCTCTTTCTACATGTTATTTCCCACACCCTATAGGTTTTCTCCTTGTATTAACTTGTCTGTATAATTTAGTTGATGAAATTGATTATATAAGAGGTAGAAATACTTATCTAATGATTCCCATATTTTTTTCATGTTTTAAAGTGATTTTATGATATAACCATCTTAAGTTATAGGTTGGTCTCATATGGAGTTACAAATAGATTTTCACCATTTATAGAGGTTTCATTTCCTTTTGATGATTTCATATGAGGGTGATATGTTTAAATTCATGTCTTCCATGTATTTTTTTCACATTATTCCTTTCAATATAAATTCCAAATTTTCTTACATGGAGTTTTAGTCAACCTCTCACATAGTCAAAATTTCTTGCATGACTGTCATACATAGTCAACCAAGCGAGATGTTTTGAAGTGTTGATAATGTTAATGGAGAGGTAATGAAGTTTTCAAAGAGTTTAGACACACTCTTGAACAATAAAAATCAATATAATCCACTCCAATGATAGGGGATATCATGTGAGAGTTAGTTATCTAATACACATAGTCCTTCACATTAATGTGCATCTACAAGTGTCTTACAAGAGAATAAACACATTGGAAGGAAGCATTTAACTAGTTTGAAGTAACTCATGGTGAAAATAATCCATTTGGGTAATTTTAGAAGTTCTAAGATGGGTTGTAATCCCATATGCTATGCACATTATTTGAGATACACCCTCACTATTGTATGTCACACCTTCAAGTGTCACCTATAGGTTTCCACAAAGACTGAGCAAGATTAGAGCATATGTTTTGGGGCCTCATTGAGCCCTCCTTAAGGTATATAAGGATTGAAAAATGTCCTATAATTCAATGGTGAAGATTTTGTTTTGTAGATAGACTTGGAGATTCATGTTCACATATGAAGGAGAGTTCAGGAACAAGTTACCTTAATCCCTCTAAACAAAGACCTAGTCATTATGTTGATCTTTTTCATGATGGAAAACTTTAAGGTGCTAACTAGTTTAAAGTTTATATTATGTATTCCATGTGTAAAATTAGTGGTTTGACATGACAAGGAGTTATTTGGTCAGAGGAGTATGACATTATAAAACTCCAATTCCATGCATTCTTATACTATAGAATTTAAGTATTCTCTATAGAGTTTCAAGTCCAAGTGGCCCTTCAATGCATTGAGGTGTAATGAAAGCCTAATTTTTGGGTAGATGACTCCTTGTGAGTACAAATGGAACTATTATTCTTGAAAGATATTAAAATGGGCTCATATTTAATATTTGGTGTAAACCATCACCTACAAGTTCCCTTTGGTCACAAAATAGTCACCTAAAGTCTGACTATAATGTGTGTTTATCTTAATTTTTACTCATTTTTGAACTTTGGAAAAAGATAAGAAACTAGTAATAAGGGTGTGGTATAAATACCTAGTTGGTGATGTGTGCATAATCTAGACAAATATGGAGAACCCCTCTTTGGCTTGGAAGGAATAACTTGTAGATAAGAAAAAACTAACAAAGAGGTTGTTAGAAAGATAATTAAGTGGACTACTTAGTGTGAGGTAGATCCAAGAAGTGTGAGCTTGCTAAGAGGTTATCAATCCACTATTAATAACAATAAAGTTAAAATAGATAAAATTAAGGTACTTACATAAAGTAAATGAAATGAAATATAAGAATAAATTAGAATGCTTGTTTAAATAAAATGATTAAATATAGCAAAAGAGGGTCAATACTCATGCTAAAGTGGGTGAAGTCAGGTTCAAAAAATCAAAAAGGGGCTATGAATAGGTAGGAACATAGAAAGTTAGGTTTGGTTTGGGTTAAGGGACTGAAAATAACTTGTTATTTTCTACAATAGTGACTGTTAGTGGCTAGGTGATCCATCAACATTTAAGATGACCATCAATGGTTAGGTAACCATTAATGTTTGGGGTGACTTTAGTGGTTATACTAACCATCAGTGATTTCATATGGATTTTTGAAGGTACTCAAAAAAGAGTTATAGAATGGATGAATGGTTTGATAATTATTTTATTAAGGATTTATAAGTTGGGAAACAAGGTGCAAATATGTCTAATTAGGTTAGGGAGTTAGAAATCCAAAAAAATGAATAAAAAGTAGAATAAACCTTTAATTTTCTAGATATTTGAGGTTTAGATATCTTTTACTATTTTTGAGTTATTGAAGGAAGAATGGATGTTGGAATTATTGAATACCTATATGTAAGAATGCTTGTGATGATCCATTTTTCACCTACTACTCCCCTCCTTTTATAGGCAAAGAGAGATGGAGGATAGAATATTTCCTAGAGGGTGAGGCTATTGATTATGATGTTTGGAAGTTTTTTATCATAACATAAGTCAAACATATTTAATTATTCCTCATTAGCTCACACATAACTAGTGATGGGTTAGAGAGGTGAGGACCTAACTATTGATGATCAGGATAACCATCAATAGCTAAGCTAACCATCAATGGTCGAGTGTCTAGAGGAGAAGGGGTCAAGGTGGGTTAAAAGAAGAGGGTTAAGGTTTAATTTAGTAAGTTAGTGAGTTTATTTATCTAAGTAACTAACTAGACTTAGGGTCTAAAGGGTTGGTCAGTGGTTCAAGAAGGGTTAGGTGGTTCCTAAAGAGTCCTAAGGCATATTCACACCTAGTATGATTTTATAGTGTCTTAATTTTGCCCCTTTTTTATTATGCAACATTAAATTAACAAGTTAAAAAAAAAATTGCTTGGTCAGAGGTCTATGTTCCTCAAGTATGGGAGGAGGTGTTCCCCCTCAAATTAGGAGTTGATGAGGATGAACCAAAATTGAGTCAAGGTTTTATAAGTGGTATATAGTGAATCACAAGGTTGGTGACAAAAAAGGGGGTTGGAAATTTGAAATGTAAACATACACACAAAATGTGACCAAGTGTGATAGCCAAGATTACACACAGACTAAGGTTGTCAATGTTGGTCAAAATAAGGCTAGTTTTAGAAGTAAAAGTGATAGGGTAATCAGTCCATATCATTGGTCATAGTTAATCGGGTGACTATATAATTATCCTATAAAGGGTCAGTGTTTTCATAGGTATCTAAGGTAGGAAGTGCTCCCTTGAAAAACATAAATGGTCTAGTCATGGAAGAGGTGGCACAAATTCAAATGTTAAACATGATAAGGTTGGTTAGTGTAGTCAAAAAGACCAATGAAAGGTCACTAAATTATATGTGTGTTTAGGTCAAAAATGACCAAAATTAAGTGGACATGGTCTAATGGTTAGTTAGAGAAGGGTGATCTCCAAAGGTTCATGTTTTGGTTTGGGGGAGATTAGGTGGTGTCCCAAAAAATTTCATTTAGGTATAGGTGCTTAAAAAATTTAAAAGTGATACCTTAAAAATTGATGGTTAGGGTTTCTAAGGCTAACCATATATAGTTACCTTGACCATCAATGATCAAGGTGAAACCCTAAAAGCACAAAATATAGAAATTGAAAATGAAATTTCATTTTTATTTTTGACATTTTGCTTCCATGCATTTTGGTGATTTGGTACTTTAGCATTTTACTATGAGAGTTGACTAAGTGCTAAGGTGAGGTGTTGATTAGGGATTGGTTTAAGATTTTTGTTGAGGTGATCATCTAGGACTAGATATGTAGGGTAGATGAAGATGTGGTTGAGTAGTAGGATGTGGGCTCTGACCTTGATAGTGATCAAAGAATGAGGTAGGGGGTGTTTTAAAATTCATAGTTTAGTTGATTGGTTAGTTGATAGGTTGAATTTGGGTAGGTTGAAGTTTGTTTGATAGTGATTTAGGAGTTTTGACTTAGATGTAGGTTTTGGGTGAGATTCAAAAAAATAACAATTAAAATTTGAAATTGGTTAAGGATTTGAGTTAAGGGAAGGTTTTAGGATTCCAATAGGTAGTTGTGTTTATTATTTGTTTTATTTTGTTGTAGTTTTCAGGTAGGTAGGTTCAAGGGTTTCACTACTAGTGGCCACATATAGTGACCATCAATGGTTTGACCTAACCATCGATGGTTAACTTGACCATTAGAGGTTGAACACCAAGGTAAAAGAGTTTAACTGATCGTCAATGGTTTAGGCAAACCATTGGTAGTTGAATGTTTTTTATGGGAGGTTGTGTTTAAATAGAAATTTATGTTAAAATGTTTTTAGTAATGGTAAGGTAGTTAAAATTATAAGTATAAATTCAAAGAAGGTAATTTTTTAAGTAGGAATAATGTGTTTGGAATGAGTTTGTAAAGTGAAGTGTTGGTTTGATTAATTATAGTATGTGTTAAAATGTTTGTGGATAAAGGTATATTTTTGTGATAAAAGTGTTAGGTGTTGGTTGGATAGGTGAGGGTAGATGTTTAAAATGTTTGTGGGTGACTACTATAGAGATAATGTTGTAGAGGTAAAGGTTATAATAGGTCAATGTATGCGATTTTTTAGGTTGTTAAAGAGGTTGATGCAGGCACGAGATCAAATCTAGATGAGGGATTGTGTTCCAAGGATTTTTGTGGAGATCCATGGAGGGATGATCGGCATCTTTTGGATGTATATGGAGGAGGTTGGCTTAGAATACATGTGATATTATCAATGGTTACTAAGATATGCATTAATGATCATGACCCTCATTGAGAGATGGGATATGGCCATGAATACCTTCTTCCTACCAATAGGAGAGATGACCATCCTATTGGATGATGTTCACATGATTACATAGTTACATATTTGAGGGGAGCGTACTTATCATAATGAGAATGAGGAGTAAGATGAGAAGATGGAGCTAATATATGGTGAGGATCAATCCCATGCTAGGTGGTATTTAGGTGGTTTTGGTTATGGGTCATTATACAAAAGGCCTCTAAATGAAAGGTGCTTGATGATGATGGTAGTTTCCTATTCTACATTTCCTAATTTGAGTAGTGGATGATTTCCCTATCTATTATTGGGAGCGTTAGTAGAAATGTTGCTAGGGAGGATGGTGTTTGGTTGGGCACCAATTTTTCTAGTTTAGATATACATGGAGTTCTGGGCATTTCTAGCTCATAGGCGATATGGGATCAATATTGGGTTTGTGTTCAATTGTTGGGTATACAAGCACATTTAGGTTCTAAGACCATTGGGGATACCATGGGATGGCTATGCTTAGGTGGACTATAGAGTGGGATTCCTATGATGGAGGGTAAATTATTCTTTAATAAGCACTAGTAGAGGGATGAGGGATATTGACTAGTTTAGATATACATTAGAGGGTTTGGTTGTGGTTGATGTCATCTAGAGACCATATTTGGGTTAGCTTAGGTGGTCCCAATATAGCTATCACACACTATCTTTATAGAGATAGAGGTAGATTTATGAGAGGAGAGATGGTGAGACTAAGCTCATCTCATTTGATAGAGTTTAGAGGTAATATGGACTTGTATAGGGGATTCTAGCTCCTTTCTTGAGGTATAAGAGGGAAGATGCAGAGTTTTTGTTACTTGAGCCACACAAAGTGGATGTAGTATTAGACCATGAGGAGCTACCTACAAGAGTAGAGATAGATGATGTTAGTTTTATTGATAGTTATGTAGGATCGTACCAGACCATTTATGCATTAATAGATTTTAGATGGGATGATGGGGGATAACAAGCCATGGATGTGGATCTAGCTAGAGAATAGATGCATGGTGATCAGGATAAATAGGTAGGGGTAGAACTAGTAGTTATAGAGGCTTAGATTATAGGTTTACATAAATAGGTGGCCACATTGTAGGGCCATATTATGAATTTACAAGGTTAAGTTGTAATTATAATGGTGGAGAGAGATCAAATGAGGGCATCCCTAGGTTTGGTGACATAGGACAAGAATACACTAAGATAGAGAGTGGGAGTATAAGAAACACCAGTAGGTGGGCCACCAAGTATGATCCTTATGACATGATACTTGGCCACAATTGAATATTTGAGATATTAAAAGGCTATAGTGTTGGTACAATGTCTTGAGTAATCAAGATGGGGTGAGTACAAGGCCAACTTAGTAGGTGGATGAGTTGTGATGACTCTAGGGTAGTGGGCCTCTACAATAAGTAGACATGCATGCATCCTAGGAGGACTGGCACTAGATGGTAGTGTAAGTGTAGGAGCAAGAGGGGATAATGGTAGTGGTACCCCAAGGGTATGATATGTGATATGTTATGTAGGTGTAGATGTACATGACTTTGATACTAGTATATGTGTTGATGATGTGAGATGTACATGAGAGAGAGATTTATACATTATTACATGCATTATTTATTTGATGGATATCATGTATATGATGATGTTTATGATATACATGTGATGTATATTTCATGATGATATATATGACGTATGTTCATGGTTCATGGTTTACATGTTTTGATGTTTGGATGCTTTATGCTTATGAGATGTGTACTCAGTAGCTTTAAGCATGTGATGACTTATGAATGATGTTTTTGTTTTTTTCATGGATATGGTGATGAATGGTTGAATTATGGTTATTTATGTGGTTTATGATATGATTTTTGATAGTAGATGGATAGGCTGATACTAATATGATGTGGTTCATGATGTTTTGATCATAAATAGGTATATGATTTGGTTTATGGATATGGTTCATAATGTTGTATTTATCATTGATGTTTGTTGTTTATGATAATGGAGATGTAATTTGATTATGGTTAAGGATGTAATTAATATACATAAAGTAGGTTAATTAATGAAATAAATGTAGACACTCAAAAAATGCACACAACAATTTTATATGTCGAAGTGCCTTAACCCTCATCTGACCTTGAGTCTAGTTGACAACCTAGTTAACTAAACTTGTTTTCTAGGTTGAACCTATTAAACCCCTAAAGTAACACCTTAAATTGAAAATTTTAATCCACCTCCTTTTAAGTTACTTTCACCCATTTTAATCTAGTTCCTTGACCATCTATGGTTAAACTAATCATCAACAATTAGCCTAATCATAAATGGTCAAGTCATCAAACCTACTTTAAAGCCAATTCCAGTTGTGTATGAGATAAGCATGGAAAATTTTGAAAACTTCCATTATGTAGTGCTAACAAGATTTAAAGCATCATAATAGGAAAATTTATCTTCCATCCTGATTAGCAACTTCTTCCTACATAATTAGTAACTTCATCTAATAAAAGGAGAGAAGTAGGAAGTGAAAAGGATTGAGAAATCCACAAATCCATAAATTCACATCCAAAATATCAAATATTCTCACACATAGGTGTATCACATTACTTTATCAAGTAAGTAGTAGTAAAAAATATTGAAACCTATATCTAAATCACTTTTGAAGGCCAAATTATTATCACTCTAGGCAAATTCCATCAACCATCTAGCAAATTATAGGTAACTTCATTCTTATTTCTTTGTTATATTTAATTTCTAAATTTCTTGACCTAATGAGACCTACTCACCCACCTTCTATTTATGACTATATACATATTCAAACCCCTATCTGATCATTTACCTAGTCTACCATTCCTTTTATAAACATTCTTAGAAACACATAGGCAACTAGTGATGGTCATCCCAACCATTGATGATCACCTCAACCATCGATGGTTACCCAACTACTGATGGTTAAGCCAACCACCAATGGTTCACCTAAACATATATGGTCACTATGGAATAAATAACAAGTTATTTCCAGTCTGTCTACCTCAACCAAACCTTGATCTCTATATTCTTACCTATTCATAGAGACTTCTCTAATTTCTTGAACCTGACCCTAGCTATCTTAACATGAGTATTGACCTACTTTTGCTACTTTTAGTCATTTTCTTTTAACAAGAATTTTAATTTCTTAATCTTGCATGCATTTACCTTCATTTTATTGAATGTAAGTATTATTTCTTTTCATCTACATCAACTTAATTGTTATAAATAGTGGATTGACATCCTCTTAGAAAGCATACACTTCTTAGATCTAGCCTACGCTAGGAAGTCCCCTCAAATATCTTTCTAATAACCCCTTTTATAGTGTGTTTATTATCTATAGGTTATTCCTATCAAGATAAAGAGGAGTTCCCATCATTATTTTTATCATGTGTACACTTTTACCAGGTATTCTTTCACACACCCCTTTTACTAGTTTATTACTTGCTTCAAAATTAAAAAATTAGTAGACATTAAGAGAAACATTTTGGCATGCTCAGTGGGACCTAGTATCCCTTTTTTTCATACATTAAATGATTGATTGATTTACTTCATCTAGTAACTTAAAATCAAAGTAATTAATCATATCTTTTACTCTTGTTATCATACACTTTTTCCAAACCACATAACCAATCAACACATCAAAATAAACCTAAGACAAGGCCTGACTAAGATTTCATCACCTAGAAATAAACCTTACCCTTTTTCAACAATCCTACTTAGAGGTCATTACCAAGGGGAGAACCAACACAACTCTCTAATTGAGTATAAACTTTGAAAATTAGTATATCTTGGCTATGCACCCAATACCGTTATCATTGTGGTGTGTGAAGTGAGGGGGTAGGCCCCAATACCAACCCATGTAATGAAAATCAATATAGATTTCTCTCTTGAGCACCTAAACATAACCTAAAACTAACCTTATATTTCCTCTTTAGCACTTGATCTACAAACCAATGTTCCTCTTCACACTTTCTAAGGCTTAAGCCAAAAGCAATTTAAAAATAATCCTAAGTTGTTAAACATAATTTAGTGTATGTTTGATTTAATTGAGATATTTTCCTTTTGCTTGATTTATGTTTGAGTTGTGAGTTTTGTTATTTCCTTTTTGTTCCTCTTGAGATATTTATTTCTTTAGTGTATGTTTGATTTACTATACATTAGTCAAGGAATCAAACCAACCAACAACAACCTTCTTCTTCTTCTTCCTTCATGGAGTATACTTCTGATGTTGATGGTTCCCCTCATTATTATCTCCCTCCTACCAAGCCTCTAATTGCTTTTGAGGGTGATCTATGTTTTGTTTCCTTCCTTGATAAAAACCTTGTGGCTCTTCAGCATTACCTTAAGACCTTACCTAACCATACCTCTCTTGCTTTGATTTTTTCTATTGATCCACCTTATGGTATGCCTCCCCACCTTCTACTGAGTGCTACCTTGACCCAACCCATGCTCACTCAAGCCTCTTCTTCTTCCAATATTCCACCTATTACCAATCCCCAAACTCCATCCAACATCCCTATCAATATCCAAACACCTACTACCTTAACCAATACCTCCAACATTGGATCAACTTTACCTCTTATTACCTATACTCATTATACAATGGGAGTATCTTCTACCCCTATTTATACAATTACCCTTTGTTCAACTAGCCCAACAATTTCTACCCCACTTCATAGTTTGGTGCTTTTCATACCTCAAACACGTCCACCTATTACCACTAGAGTTGCCACCCACCAACAACCAACTAGCACTGTCATACCTCTAACCCAATCTACATCCATACCACAATCCACCAACACAAACATAACTCTAAACCAACCCATATTATCCCCTCAACAAGTACCCATGACATCTTACCCATATGTTTCCAACCCACATGGATACATAGTACCTTCCACATAGTTGTTTGTGCTAATCAACCATTATGTGGAACCATCCCAACCTCCTATGACCACTTACCAATATGTGGATTTTTTATCACCCTTTATCACTTATCCTTAAATTACTACCATCTAACCTCAACAAATCTTACCACCTAATAATGTAGCTTCCCAACCTCAAACAGATTTGGTCAAGATGTTAATGGAAAAAATGACCAACCTGGAGTCATCTATCTCCAAGTCTCATAACATTTTGTCTTATGATCAAATATATAATGAAACCATCCATCCATCCATTCCTATCCATGCATATCATCCTCAATGAGAATTGCCTAAGTTTTCCGTGTTCCAAGGTAAGGAGGACCCCCAGTAATATTTAAGAGAATTTAATCAATCTTTTTATTTAATTACATATGATGATGTTATTCTCCTTCATACCTTCCCCATGTCTTTATCAAGAACAACCCTTGATTGGAATAGTTCTCTCACCAAGAATTCCATCTTTTCCTTCTCCCAACTAGCCCAAATATTTTTAGAGAACTTCTTAGTAAATATATTATAAAGGTTTCTATTACTGACCTCTATTCTATTAGGCAATTTTATGATGAATCAATTGCCACTTTTGTAGCTATATGGAGAGGTCTCATCAACTAGCTTTCTTGATACTTACCCCAACCTAAATTGATTGAGATATTCTCTCATGGTTGTGATAAACATATCTTCCCCACTCTTCAATTTCAAACTTTTATAACTTTTGATGAGGTATTCACCATGGAATGTAAAATTGAAAACCAAACCATTGATGAAGGGAAATTAAAACTGTGGAACAAGAATTCTAGCTTTAAATCCAATGATCCTCCCTCCACCAAAATTAATAACCAAACCAATCATGCTTATACTAAAACAAAATAATATACAAACTCAATTGTCCTAAATACTAGCCCACCACTAATTTTCAACCAACCCCATCAAACCAATTATTCCAACCCTCTTACCAATAAAGCCAAAACCAAAACCAAGTTCCTCCAAAATAATTTACTCCCATAGGGGAAAATTATGCTTCAGTTTTGGAAAAATTACTCAAATTTAACATTATCCAACTTCTATATATCAAACGACACCAAAAATTTGGTGTTTCTCACCCCATACCTAATTGGTATAATGAGAATGACCATTGTGCTTTTAATTGAGTTATTAGACATGACATTAGTAGGTGAAATGCCTTCAAAAGTCTTGTCCAAAGATTAGTCGATAATGGAGAACTTAAATTTGATAATCCCAATAAACATCCTAATTAGTCCCTTGACTTCTGTCACAAACCTTTTCCCAATAATGCTCCTTCTACCCATCACCTAGACAACAAATTGGAATCATCTCACTCTCATGAGGCACATACAATCAATGTTATTATTAGTGAGCCCATTGTTGAGGAGACCATTACCTTAACCAATTCCTCCTCCATTTCATTCTTCGAAGTAGTAGACTCACCTTCCATTCTTTTGGATACCCAAATGAATGAATCAATCACATATCTTTATTTACTTTATAAAACCTTAGCTTTATCTACCTCTCTTTTTATGGAAATACCAAAGGAGATAACCTTTGATTTAACCATTTTTTCTTCCTCCAATCCACCCATTAAAGTGGTAGAACCAACCTCCATTCTTTTGGACACCTAAAATAAATAAGAAACCATATCCATTCCTTCACTAGAAGACACCATACCTATGCCTGCGCCCCGTTCTTCGCCCCCCCCCCCTTCGCCCCCATTATCGAACCATCCATTCCATTTTTGGAAATAATCCCATAAGAGAAGGTTACCTCATCCATCCAACCACCTATTTTGGAATGTCCCATAGATAAAAAATATGAAGGATCCATTCCCTCTCCTCCACATAGGGGCATAATTTTCTAAACCAATGACCAAGGAACCAAACCCATTTACAAGCCCTTTTATAGATTAGTTCAAAGTCTAGAGTTCACTTCTCAACCCAACTTTGATTGTCGCATCTTGATTTCACCCTATGTTTTTACCTTAAATATATGGATTTGAAATTTTTTATAATGATTATTATGTTGTGAGATGATTTTTATTATGTTCCTTAAATTGTGTCCTTAATGCATATTTCAATAGGAAATTAAAAATAGTAGAAATGTTATATTTAATTTGTTGAAATTAAGATCTATTATACTATTAAATTGTTTAATTATTGTATTATACAATAATTGATTTATGATATTTTACATATTAATTATGTTAATTAAATGTGGATAAATCCTAAATAAACACTAGGATGAACATATACTGTAATTATTAGTACTAATTGACTATTAGTAATACTTGAAATATTACAATGACTATACTTGGAAAAGGGAATTTGAGTTACCTTATTATTAACTTGGCAAAATCAAGACTGATAAATGGGGATTTTAATGGATAATTACTGGGGGGACTTCTAGTTAATTATGGGGAACACAACATATAGGGGATTTTAAATAGACAATTACTAGTGGACTTGTAATTAATTATGGGGAATAAAGCCTATATATTTGGTTTCAAGTGGCATTCAAAATGGAAATGGGGAGTTAAAAAAAGTATTAAGGAAATAAAAAAGGAAGGATTCATACACATGAGAAGACACAAAATATATATGGGAAAGGGAAGTCGAAGTCAAAAGAAAAGAAGGCTTTAGGAAGTAAGAAGGGGAAGTTTGGTCAGTAACTAATGGAAAAGTGTACCAAGTAGGTACTATAATTATTTAATGAAGTATTTTGTAATGTAAGAAACAAGGATTACACGCACGCGCGCACACACACACACACACACACACACACACACACACACACACACACACACACACACACACACACACACACACACACACACACACACACACACACACACACACACACACACACACACACACAATTTATTTTACAATAGAAAAAATCTATAATAAATATTTTAGAAAGCCTATAAAAATTATATATTGTAGTCTCTCTTTATTTTTATTTCCTTACCTCCCTTATTTTCTAAAATACTAGTTCTTTCAATTTAAAATGGATGTTTTCAACAAACCCAGAACTTCCCCTTTACCTTAAATACACTTCAAGTTATTTTTACTTCTCACACATTAAATATATTTTATTTTAATGAATTTTTAAGCTATAGTTTTTTCATTTATAATTACCATTTTACCCTTATTACCTCACTGCCTTCATGCAATAATTGTTACCAATGTCCTTGGGTCAAATCTTCTATAGTAGCCTTTTAACCGAGAGTATAAATTATATATAAACAATAGTTATTACATCCTTCCATAATTATTGTTATTATCTTATCATGGTTTAAAAACCTCTAGAAGAAGTTTGGGCATCTAAAAAAAATAGTATTTTACTATATCAAGTTCTATTCTTTTCTTTAATTTAGCCAAGATCAAGATTGGCAATTCAAGATCAAGATTTGCAATTTCTTGGTTAATAAAGATTACCATGAAATAAACTTGTCCTAATCAAATAACACTTTGTATTTGAGTAATATTAGAGTTAAAGAATTGGGATAATATTTTAAAAAAAAAGATTAATATTCATGTAAATCTCCACCAAAATTAAAACATAATCTCCCCACTAAAATAAATCAAGAACCAAATATCTTTCCACCAACTGTATGATTATTTGCAAGTGGAGAAAATAAAGTGGAGTTTAACTTATGAGATTAAATAATTAAAATATTTATATGACTTTTTTTAACAAACCTCCAAGAAGTCAATACCATATTTCTTTGGTGGAATAAAGACTTAGATTTTTATAAAAAAACACATGCAACCATGGTTATCTTAAATAACCCATGATTAAACTACCACATCAATTATTTAAAAAAAATCTTTATATCTTTTTGATAATATAAGAATGATATGATTCTTGATTTATTGGATAAATAATTAAAATAAAAGAATCTTTATATCTTTTTGATAATATAAAAATGGTAGGATTCTTGTTTTATGGGATAAATAATTAGAATAAAAGAATATTTATAAATTTTTGATAATATAAGAATGGTATAATTCCTTATTTATGGGATAAAGAATTAAAAATATATCCCATAACTATTTTAAATAACTATCCACATAGGAGTGGGAATAGTATATTTTTGGGAATAAAATATCCAATGGTAGATTAAAAAATACAATTAAATAAGATATTAATTAATTAAATATATATCCCATGGTAAAATAAAAATACCATTAAATAGGATATTAATTAATTATATTGAACCACATGAAGAGTGAAAATCCTCTAGATCATAGTGGGAGAGCCAAATTTTAGCTGGTTTAAATATTTATATGTTTAAATATTTAATAAATATGGTTTGAAATTCATATGCATAAATATATAATTAATATAGTTTTCATATAACATATATAGTTGACATATAATCAATATGATTATTTATTTATTTAAGTTAGAAATTTAAGAGAATATAATTTATATAATATTAAACACTATATTATATCGATTAATATATAATCAAAAAATTATAAAAATGTGATCCCTTGATATAGTTATAACATGGATTTTCCCTTTTAAAAACCATATCATTAATGAAATTTGTTGAGATAGATATAAATCAATTGCCATGTGGCATGCAAGTTGGTTGTTGGTATTATTTAAAACCTTGTAAGTAAATTGTCTAAGGGCAGGAGAAATCATATCATTTTTTAATATTTGGGGTTTTCCTTTATATAAGTAATGAAAATATTATAAGGAAACTATCAGAATATGTTTGAAAATGATGATTTGTGGCAATACATATTTTATATTATCTAAAGATTATGAAAAACGATAATTAGAGCCTTTCAATAATTTTTGATAGTTTTAGAAGTCAACCTAACCATTCTAGGAAATACCAGAAAGATATTTGTTACTTAAATGTAATTATTATATTCAAATAATAGAATTATGATTTATCTCTTATAGACAGGTTAATATAGAATTTTGTTGTCATATTTGGTTTACAGGGTTTTATCGATGTATACTTATTTATATCATATATTACATGTATGTGTTAATGATCCTTCGATTAGTTTACCTAGTTGGTGAACTTATGATTTAAATTATTTATTTTATTTATATATTATGGGGTTGAATTAATGATATGGGCAAGTAGTGAGATGGTTTTTCAAGCTTGGATGGGTATGGATAACTTGATCAAGTTATGTGTTATGAATTTGACTAATCGGATTATCAATGTTATTTAAATACTTGGGCCAAAGTAATATTAGATTAACATTTGCAATTCATATGTATGATTTTCATATTGTGATATCATAGTTGAAACATATTTTATTTGTGATATACTTTATGTAGTAGAATCTTATGACACTTGCATGTACAAGCATGTCGAGTAGCATTTATTAATATTTACTATTGCATGTATGATATTAAAGTACTTTGATATGTATACCTAGATAGTATGGTTATATAAAGACTCTCGAGTAAATAACTATAAAATACTTACTATATGGTTATGTAACCCATCTTTATATAGATATTATACATGAGAGGATAATATCTTGATTTGGATTTACTTAGCGGTATATAAACTATTTGATACCCTTTTTGTATGAGATTTAAAATTCATAGTGTGGCAGTATAGGAGGACATGAGAATGATTTTGGACATAAATAGTCCTAGCTTATACATATTTGATGTAAGTGATAGGGTTATAAAGACCATTGAGTCTTCTATCTGTAATAAATGAATGTATTTGTACCTTTTCCTTGTATGCATTCATATGAGGAACTATTGAGTAAACATTTCTACCTTTATTAGTTTGGTAGAACTACATTTAACCTTGATTTTGTGTATGTAGGTAGAATCATGGATATGTATGGTAGCTTAGGAAGTGAGCACAAGCATAAGATCTAGCCTTGATAGGTTTTGCTTAGTATGACATCTATTATAAATGCTAGTGAAAGCAAATAACCTTTATGTAGCACAATACTATTATGTAAACTTGTCAGTAGGATCAAGTTTCTCACATCTTGTAAGGATGAAAACTTGTATGTGGTATATTTCATGAGAAAGCTAAATGTACAAGTGACTATAAATTTTTAGAATAACATAGTGCATTGTGAGGTGTAGCTAGAGTTTATGTTCTCTTCATATTGTTATTTCAAGGTATACTTAGATAGTATACTATTGACTTAATTTATTATTATGGTTGGGTGTAAGATTGTTTTTGGTGTTGAGTCAGATACTCAAACACAAAGACCTATGACAATATGGGATTTCATAGAATTTTATACTATGAAAAGTATCTAAATTATACATACTGTATTCATTATATCTTGACCCATACCTAAATAAATATATAAGTTATGGTTATTAATGTTTGGGTAGAGTAATCATGAACTATGATAGCATGGGATATCATAGGATATTTCAGCTTAGATGTATATACTTAATTGGTATATATTGAAATTATATATATATAGACTCTTACCTAAATTAACTATTCAAATTATTTTATGATTATTATTTGAGAAATATGTTTATATCATCTAGAAGGACAAAATGTGTATGTGCATACAATCTTGTGAGTCTAAATGAATGTTAATTTTGACTATTATATGTTATAACTATATACTTAGTTATGTCTTACATGTGATTTTATATGGAACTAGGGATGTAGGTTCCTCATCATTACTTATATCTAGGTTTTTATTTGAGATTGCTTGGGTAAGCACACAATCCTAGATTAGTAGGATGTTATGCTAAGAGTGTGTTTGTTAGCTATGGGATTATATACCTATGCTTTAGAAACTAATCTATGTCATGATTAGTTGTTCCCTATTTATCTTAGAGTGTTAATCCCTTTGGTGGTGATGTGTCATGAAGGAGACCATCACAATTGAAAGAACTACGTTAGACCCTGATTCTAAAGAGTAGATATGTAGGCTTCCAAGATTGTGTGGGGCATTAGGTCTAGATCTTTAAGATAGGGTAGGGTAATCCTAATTTCATAGCAATCTATGTGGCTGGTTGAATTAGTACCAGTACTTAATATAGGAATTTATATTATGCTAATGTTCCTAGTGTGATAGTAAACTTTTTGTATCATTTATTTTATTCAATTACTTGTAGTATTGGAATGTTGAAACTATTACTACTTGAAGTTGTTGATTATATGACTGACTACAATATTCTAGTAACTATGGTTGAATGAATGTTCACTATTTAATTTTAAAAAAAAATACTACATTTTTTAAGAACTAGGTGGCTTGTTACATGTGGTCTTAGAGCTTAAGCTCAAACTCTAGGACCTAATGAGTCCATTACCATTTTTGTATATTCTATTTGTCAAAAAGGAGAATTTGGAAAAATATGTGGTACATTAAGTGGGTACCCTAAGAGCATTCATAACCCATTAGATTTATAAAAGGGTGGGTTTATCAAGTGTCTCATTGGTGATTATTTTGTAAGGTGTATGGGTAGGAGAGTATATATCTTGGTTCTTGAGTTGTGAACATGAGTTTCCTACCATAAATTTTGATCTTTTGATTGAACACCTAAAGTATGACTACATCTTTCTTGGTAATCAAATCACCTTCACCACTTGCATTTACATTTGTCATGCATGGAGTGATTCTCATTTCAATATATGTATATGCTTTTATTTGTGTCTTGCTTACATAATAACTAAGAATGTAAAGTTCCTTAGTTAGTTACAGATGGCTTGATTAGAAATTCCTTTGTGTTAGGAGTTATAGATTATCATCTTTATTTTGTTTTTATTTATATATACTTGAGAAGAATTATCATATCTCTTTGTTAGATTAGAGGTGAGTTTTAACTCTCATTTTACTTGTACATCATTTTAAGCTACCAAAAATGTTCATTGTGTTTCCTACATCTTATTGAGAAAAGTTGTAGTATTGGATGGATTGGTGTATCCTTGTGGTTAATATTTTATTTTCAATTGAGGTGCAATTTTGTAAGTAATATTGATTGTGGTGTTATCTTTTACCATGTGAAGATATGTACAAAGTTTTATTTTGAGATGTTATCTCTCTACTTTATACTTGTATTTTTAAAGAGTTACTATTTTATCTAAAATGTAAACTTGACCATGAGGAGTGGCTATCAATGGATTTATATTAATTATAATATATTATAATTAATATGTTATTATCTACCTTTGTTAGAATAATATTATTCTCTTTTTAAAACATGTTGATTTGAAGAGTAGTATGTGTACATTTTTGTCGAGAGAAAGTAAGGTATTAAATGTACTAAACATCTTGGTAAGGGTGGAGATAAAATTTTAAACTTGTTGTTTGCTTTGATGTGAAAGAAAGAGACATGGTCTCACTTACAAGGTTGAAGGGTGATATAATCATTTGCCTAGTATGTTATGATAATTGTGAGATTATTTATATAATAGGTTAAGTTGTGAAATTATGATACTAGTTATGTTTAGCTAGTAGCAACTTAACATAATCTTGAGATGATTGTATGATTTTCTTATTTGTATGTTAGTACATATGGAAATCTTATGGCATATAGTAATGATTTCATGATATATTAGTATATATTGTGTTTCTTTAAGCCTCATGCACATTTTTAGTTGGGCATCATCAAGTCATAGAGACCTAAGGGAAGAGTGATGAATTGGGAACATGAGTTCTAAGCAATAGGATGGTACCCTACTTAACCTCAGATTGACTAAGATTGTTGGTACTAAGTTGGATTTGCTAGATGGACTTGTCAAATCTAGGATTTGATAGGTGAAACTTGTCAAATTAAATCATATGGACATACACATATATACTAGATTGTGTTCCATATGGATGATTATTCCATGATGTATACATTTTTACCAGTTCCTATTCATCATCATACTTGTTCAAAGGTTTGATATAGCTAGGATAGTATTGACATGTTATACATATCTAAGGATATGTGGATTAGGGATAGTATTAACATATACACATTATTTTTGCTAGGTGCCCTTAATAGATTTCTCTAGTTTGAGAAATACACTCTCTAGGTTGGAGAGATGTTTAAATAGAGTAGAATGTTTTGTGGAACTCTTCCTGGTTATTTGTTTTGACTTATGTGATGATCTCATGTGTATTTATAAATTTAGTAAGAATTTTTCTAAGTTGTTGGACCCCAGGGTGGTCATGTTAAACCATTTTTGCATAAGTAACATTTGTAAAAGTATATTATAAAATAGAAAATGTCATGAGTAGGGTCTAGTCAAACTGATACTCTATGAATAATATTAAATGAGTGCACTATTACAAATTTTAAAGATAAAATTTGTAATTATTTACATGCTATGATAATAGATACTATGTTTATATGGTGATAAACTCTGATATCTTTCAAAACTTTTATGTCATTAAGGGTGATGACCAATTTTAGAGGGGGGGAGGATGTCACATCTTGATTTCACCCTATGTTTTTACCTTTAAATCTATGGATTTGAAATTGGTTATAATGATTATTATGTTGTGAGATTATTTGTATTGTGTTCCTTAAATTGTGTCATTAATGCATCTTTTAATAGGAGATTAAAAATAGTAGAAATGCTATATTTAATTTGTCAAAATTAAGATTTATTATAATCTTAAATTGTTTAATTATTATATTAAACAATAATTGATTTATGATATTTAACATATTAATTATGTTAATTAAATGTGGATAAATATTAATTAAACACTAGGATGAATTTATAATTTTAATATTAGTAATAATTGATTATTATTAATGATTGAAATATTATGATGATTTTACTTGGAAAAGGGAATTTGAGTTACTTTATTATTAACTTGGAAAATTGAAGACTAACAAAGGGGGATTTTAATAGATAATTACTGATGGAACTTCTAGTTAATTATGGGGAACAAAGCCTATAGGGAATTTTAATAGATAATTATTGGTGGACTTATAGCTAATTATGGGGAACAAAGCCTAAAGCTTTGGTTTTAAGTTGCATGCAAAAGGGAAATGGGGCATTAAAAAAAAGTATTAAGGAAAGAAAAAGGGAAGGATTTACACACATGAGAAGACACGAAAGATATACAGGAAAGGGAAGCAGAAGTTGAAAGTAAAGAAGGCTTTGGGAAGGAAGAAGGGGAAATTTGGTCAATAAAAAATAAAAAAATGTACTAGGTTGGTACTATAATTATTTAGTGAAATATTTTGTAATGAAAGAATCAAGGATTATCAATTTAATATATATTTACATAGTAATTTTTTACAATAAAGAAACTCTATAAGAAATCCTATAAATAGCCTATGGAAATTATATATTGTAGTCTCTTCCTATTTTTTATTTCCTTACCTCCCTTATTTTCTAAAATACCAGTTATTTCAATTTAAAATGGATGTTTTCAACAAACCCAGAACCTCCCCTCTACCTTAAATACACTTCAAGTTACTTTTACTTCTTGCACATTAAATATATTTTATTTTAATGTATTTGTAATGGATATTTTTTTCATTTCTCATTACCCCTTTTCCATCATTACCTCATTACCTTCATACAATAATTGTTACCAACATCCCTAGATCAAATTTTCCATAATAGCCTTTTGACTATGAGTATTGACGTTGTTACCATATAAATTATTTATAAACAATAGTTATTTCCTCATTCCAAAATTATTGTTATTATATTATTATGGTTTGAAAACCTTTGGAAGAAGTTTGGGTGTCTAATAAAAATAGTATTTTACAATATCAAGTTTTGTTTTTTTCTTTTCTTTAATTTATCCAAGATCAAGATTGTCAATTCAAGATCAAGAATTGCACCTTCTTGGTAAATAAAGATTACCATCCAATAAACTTGTCCAAATCAAATACCAAGTTGTATTTAAATAATATTATAATTAAAGAATTGAGATCATCTTTATTGAAAAAAAGATTAATATACATGTAAATCTCCACCAAAATAAAAACATAATCTCCCCAGTAAAATAAATTTAAAAACCAAATATCTTTCCACCAATTGTATGATTCTTTGTAAGTGGGGAAAATAAAGTGGAGTTTAACTTATGAGATTAAAAAATTAAAATATTTCCATGATTTTTTTAACAAACCTCCAAGAAGTCAATGCCACATTTCTTTGGTGGAATAAAGACTTGGATTTAAAAGAAAACATGTAACCATGCTTATCTTAAATAACCCATGATTAAAATATCACATCAATTCATTAAAAGAATCTTTATATCTTTTTGATAATATAAGAATGGTAGGATTCTTGATTTATCAGATAAATAATTAAAATAAAAGAATCTTTATATCTATTTGATAATATAAGAATGGTAGGATTCTTGATTTATGAGATAAATAATTAGAATAAAAGAATCTTTATATCTTTTTGATAATATAAGAATGTTATAGTTCCTTATTTATGAGATAAAGAATTAAAATAAAAAAATATTTATATCTTTTTGATAATATAAGAATGCTAGGATTTTTTATTTATAGGATAAAGAATTAAAAATATATCCTATGACTATTTTAAATAACTATCCACGTGGGAGTGGGAATAGTGTATTTTTGGGAATAAAATATCCAATCGTAGATTTTAAAAAATACCATTAAATGGGATATTAAGTAATTATCCTAAACCACATGAAGAGTGAAAATCCTCTAGATCATAGTGGGAGATCTAAATTTTAGTTGGTTTAAATATTTATATGTTTAAATATTTAATAAATATTGTTTGAAATTTATATGCATAAATATATAATTAATATGGTTTTAATATAACATATATAGTTGACATATAACTGATATGACTATTTATTTAATTAAGTTATAAATTTAAGAGAATATAATTTATTTAATATTCATCACTATATTATACCAATTAATATATAATCAAAAGATTATAAAAGTGTGATCCCTTGATATAATTATAACATATTTTTTTCTTCTTAAAAACCATATCATTAATGAAATTTATTGAGATATATATAAATAAATTTCCCTATGGCATGCAAGTTGGTTTTTGGCATTATTTTTAACCTCATAGGTAAATTGTCCAAGGATAGGGGAAATCATATCATTTTTTAATATTTGGGGTTGTTCTTTATGTATGTAATGAAAATATTATAAATCTTAGAAGGAAACTATCAGAATGTGTTTGAAAATTATTATTTCTTTCATTACATATTTTATGTTATCTAAAAATTATGGAAAATGGATAATTAGAGCCTTTCAATAATTTTGATAGTTTTAGAAGAAGTCAGACTAACCATTCTATGAAATGCCATAAAGATATTTGTTTCTTAAATGTACTTATTTTTAAATAATTTAAGTATGCTTTATCTCTTATAAATAAGTTAATATAGACTTTTGTTGTCATAATTGGTTGGCATGGTTTTATTGATGTATGCTTATTTATATCAGATATTGCATGTACGTGTCAATGATCCTTAAATTATTTTACCCAATTGGTGAACTTATGATTTGGATTATTTATTTGATATGTAAATTTTTTGGCTGCATTAATGATATGACAAAGCAGTGAGATATTTTTTCAAGCTTGGATGGGTATGGATAACTTGATCAAGTTATGTGTTATGAATTTCACTAATCTAGATGACTAATGTTATTTAAAAACTTTGGCTAAAGTAATGTTAGATTAGAATTGAAAATTCATATGTATGATTTGCATATTATGTGATATCATAGTTGAAACATATTTTATTTATGATACACTTTATGTAGTATAATCTTATGGCATATGGATGTATGAGCATGTCGAATAATATTTATTGATATTTATTATTACATGTATGATATTATAGTCCTTTGATATGTATACCCAAATGGTATGGTTATATAAGGACTCTTGAATCAAGAACTATAACATACTTACTCTATGGTTATGTAGCCCATCTTTATGTAGATAGTATACATGACAGGATAATATCATGATTTTGATTTACTTAGTGGTATATAAACTATTTGATACCCTTTCTATATGAAAGTTAAAATTTATAGTGTGGAAGTATAAGAGGACATGAGAATGATGTTGGGCATCAATAGTCCTAGCTTATACATATTTGATGTAAATGATAGGGTTATAAAGACCATCAAGTATTCTAGCTATAATAAAGGAATGCATTTGTACCTTTTCCTTATATGCATTTGTATGCAAGACTACTAAGTAAACATTTATACCTTTAGTAGTTTGGTATAACTACATTTAACCTTGATTCTATGTATGTAGGTAACATCACAGATATGTATTTTAGCTCAAGAAGTGTGTGTGGGCATAGGATCTACTCTTGATAGGTTTTCCTTAGTATGACATGTACTATAAATTCTAGTGAAATAAAATACCCTTTATGTAGCATAGTATTATTATGCAAACTTGTCATCAAGATCAAGTTTTTCACATATTGTAAGGATGAAAATTTGTATGCAGTATATTTTGTGAGAAATTTAAATGTTCAAGTGACTAAACATTTTTAGATTAGCATAGTGCATCATGAGATGTACCTAAAGTTTATATTCTCTTTTGATTTTTATTTGAAGGTATACTCAGACAGTATAATCCTAACTTGATTTATTATTATGGTTAGGTGTAAGATTATTATTGGTGTTGAGTCAGATACCCAAATATAAAGACCTATCATAGTATGGGATGTTATAGAGTTTTATAGTATGAAAAGTACCTAGGTGGTACATACTATATTCATTATATCTTGACCCATACCTAAATAAATATATAAGTTATGGTTATTAATGTTTGGGTAGAATGATCATAAACTATGATAGTATGGGATATCATAGGATATTTTAGCTTAGATGTATATACTCAGGTGGTGCATACTATAGATGTATACATATAAACTCTTACCTATATTAACTGTTCAATTGATTTTATGATTATTACTTGAGCAATATGTTTATATCAGTTAGTAGGACAAGATGTGTGCATGCATATAATATTGTGAGTTTAAATGAATGTTAAGTTTGACTATTATGTGTTATAGTTGTATACTTAGCTTTGTCTCACATGTGATTTTATATGGAACTAGGAATGTAGGTTCCTTCATCATTACTTATATCTAGGTTTTTATGTGAGAGTGTTTGTGTAAGAACACAAGCCTAGATTAGTAGGATGTTATGTTAAGAGTGTGTCTCTTAACTATCTGATTTTAAACATAATCTTTAGAAACTCACATGTGTCATGATTAGTTGTTCCCTATTTATATTATAGTGGAAATCCCTTTGGTGGTGATGTCTCATGGAAGAGACCATCACAATTGAAAGGAGAACTACATTGGACCCTGATTCTGAGGAGAAGATATATAGGCTACCCAAGATTGTGTGGGGCATTAGGTATACATCCTTAGGATAGGTTAGGTTAATCCTAATTTAATAAAAATCCATGTAGTTGGTTGAATTAATACTAGTATATAGTATGGGAATTTGGATTGTGCTAATGTCCCTAGTGTGATAATAAACTTTTTGTATCATTCATTGTATTCTATTGCTTGTAGTATTGGAATTTTGAAACTATTACTACTTGAAGTTTCTAATTATATGACTGACTAAAGTATTCTAGTAACTATGGTTGACTGAATGTTTGCTATTTTTTTTTAAAAAAAAATACTATATTTTTTAAGAATATCTTTGTGGGTTGTTACACTGATAGAGCCACATTTTGGCATTATCTTGGGCTTCATTACCAAAAAAAATTTGAATCCTCAATCTCACTCAAATATACGCTTAAACCTATTATTAACTCTTCATTAACCACCTCTTTTTCCAAGAAAATAAGTGAACCATCCAAACTACCTCCATCTAACATTGTTAAATCACCTTATTCCTCTCTTACCAAACCTATCAATAATCTAGGAATACTTCCCACACCTATCCATACTCACCCCTTTTTGAATTTGGATTTAACCCCATCTAGTCCACTAAATAAACCCATAATCAAACCAATCAATATGGTAGAGTTGCACAAACCTCAATCATGAACTAGAACCATACCACTTCCCACTTGCCTTCTATCTTAGGACACCATCATTCTACCATTCCAACTACCTATTCTTCCTCTAGTAAACCATCCCTCTTTTCTCTACCTATGCCTACCCCCATCAAACCATCTATTTACTCATCATTTTTATTTAACCTATCTACTTATACTTTCCCACCTATATCAAATCCCTCATCATCTAAATCTTTCACTTTCCAAAATCAACCATAATTAGTCAAGGCTAACTACAATCATCTATTAAAACCATTCCACCACCTAAAAATTCTAATGTGAAAAATACTTCTAAGAATCTTCCCATCCCTAAAACTATAAACCCCTCACCTTCAACACCTTTGAATGAATATTATTCAACCATCCTATAAAAGGTTTTTCAAACATCTTCTATTATCTTACCACCTATCAAATCATTCTACCCTTCTAATACCAAACCCTCCTAGTTCAATGATAACTTGATATGTGCATACCAT
Organism: Torreya grandis; assembly: GCA_037957365.1. NCBI lineage: Eukaryota > Viridiplantae > Streptophyta > Pinopsida > Cupressales > Taxaceae > Torreya > Torreya grandis. The sequence goes on along the minus strand of JARHVA010006516.1, from coordinate 108,072 downwards.
AGGGCACTAAGACATGAGATAGAAAACTACAATGATCTCAAAGTACTTGTTCATAACCTATATGATGAGGATGATCTATAATTATATGAGCCTCTCCCACTGACCAACCAACCTACCCAATATTTACCTACTCCCTTGCTCTCACCCAAGATTGAGGAGGAGGAACTGAAGATACCACAAAACCCAACAAATCTACTGATCCACACAATTCATATGGTTACCTAATCTCAATCCTAATATAAGGATAAGGGAAAATACAAATTCTCCATTCCTTGGACATACCATTCAATCCCTCAACCTTCTAACCAAACCCAAACACCTACACCTTCACCTATGCCACCACCAAAGCCCAAAGTATCCATTTTAGGACCCTCTCCCTCTAACCTTCTTGACTCCATCTAGTGTATCATATTGAAACAAATTCAATAGACACTTGTGAAAATGAGCCTTTATAAATTGATCAACAGCTTTCCCCACCATCATCAAGTAATGATAGAGGCTCTAAAATCCATAGAGGTTCAACTAGATGACCCTCAATCTCATGTACCCTTTATTGGATACCTCCAAATTTTTACCTTTGTCACCTTTTAGGATTTTGAAATACCTCTTATTCATACTAAGGATCCTAATCCTCCTCTCTTCATAAATATATACATCAATCAAAACTACATTTAAATGGAGATGATTGATGGAGTAGCTAGAATCAACATTATCTCCTACCATTCTTATGACCAACTTTAGTCTCCCAAGAACATCATGTTGAAACCACAATGGTCCTTTTCTCCTTTAATGATACCATGGCCACTACCTTAGGGAAAGATGTCTTCCATATCCACTTGGGACATCATATAATTCTTGAACTAGTTTAAGTTATAGAGGGTGAGTTACAATATAATGTGTTACTTGGACTCCCTTGGATCTATGCCATGAGTTGTATCCCTTTTACCTTACATCAATATGTGAAATTTGAGCATGAAGGTTAGGTTTTGACCATCAAAGATAAACCTAGTCCTTTTACCTCTTATAATATGACATATTGGCCTAATGATGTTCTTATTTATTCCTCATCCACCTCACCATTAATTACTAATAACACTACCTCACCACCAACCAAAACCAATAACACTCCCACCCATAACAATGATGAAGCTTTAACTAGCTCATCTATCTGTTATTCATATATTCTCATAGAGGACACCTTGAAATCCATATTTCAATAAGTCTCCCTTGGGGAATATCACCTTTTAGCTTTAGATGCTTTCTCTACTCTATAATAATATGGGAACCTCAAACATGACCCTTCTTACAACCCCAAAATTAGAACCATCATCCCTTTTGGGCTACCCAAAAATCAAACAAAATTCATCTATGGGGGACTTGATCAACCACTTCCCACTTTTGACACTACCTCATCTATCCAACCATTCAACTTTGACTTCTCTATCTCAATAGACTAACCTTTACCAAAGCTTACCTTTATAGGTGTGTTTAGAAGAGGTTTGGCCTTGGTCTTAATAAATAGGGACCTCACGAGCTACCCATAATAAAAAACCAAAAACCTCATGAGTTATTTAGTCTTAGGTATGTACCACAAGAAGAACCCACCTCACCAAAACCTATCACCACTATCGATGAGGATGTTCTATCCTTACCAATGTGAGGACTTTGATATCATCCCATCTGACATTTTTCTGGATAAACAATGTTAGTTTGGGATCCTTAACCTATTAAAAGGATGACCAAACTAAAACCCTTCCTATCATCCATATTAAGATGATAGAGAGAGATTTTACTACCATAAACACCATATAATGTCATGATGATGATTCCATTCTCACCTACCTTAGTTTGGGGGATTATTGTATCCATAAATCCTTTCCTCTTGAGAATCAAACCATGCTAAATGAATCCACTATTGATGTCAACTTGGGTACTCAAGATAACCCTAATATCATCAAAATGAGCCAATCCTTAAATTTCATGGAGTAACAAGATTACCCTTATTTCATTTATGACCATATCATAGCATTTACTTGGTCCTATCAAGATATGACTAGAATTAATCCTTCTATTTCCCTCCACAACATGTTCACCCATCTTGAGGTTAAGCCAATGTGATAAAAGCTTTGTAGGATGCATTCTTGTATAGACCTTATTATCAAAGAAGAACTTTAGTGTCTCTTACCTGTTGACTTCATTTAGCTTATTGACTATTCATAATGGGTTTATAACATCATTTTCATTACAAAATCCATAGGGGGACTTTCCCTCTACATTGACTTTTGTGACCTCAACCTTGCTTTCCCAAAAGATGACTTTTTTATCAAACATCAACCAACTTGTTGATCTTATAGCTGGACATGAAATGTTATCTCTCATAGATGGTTTCTCATGATATAATCATATCTTGATTTCCCCCAAATATCAACACAAAACTTACTTTATCACTCCATGGGGAACCTTTTATTACAGGGTCATGCCTTTTGTTCTAAATAATGTTGGAATAACCTATCAACATGCCATGACCTACATTTTTCATGATATCATACATAAAATTATAGAAAACTATGTGGATGATCTTCTTGGGAAATCCAAACACCACAAGGATCACTTAGTCATTCTAGAAATCATCTTCAATCAACTAATCCATTATCATGTTAGGCTCAACCTAAATAAATGTATTTTTTGGATCTTATCAGGAAAGATTCTTGGCTTTATCATCTCCCTTCAAGGAATCAAAATATAACTTGCCAAATTTAGATCAATATTGGAGATGCCTCCTCCTACTAACCTTGAAAAACTTCATGGCCTATAGGGGAAGCTCCAATCCATTCATTGCTTCATCTCTTAGTTATTAAATAGATGCCAACCCTTTCACCATCTCCTCAAGAAAGACACATCTTTTAAGTGAACTAAGTACTATCAATAATCCTTTGATTCAATCAAGGAGTACCATCTATCTCCACATGTCCTCATCTCTCCTAGGGAAGACCAACCCTTCTACCTTTACATATCCACTACAAACCATTATATATGGGCAATTCTCATTCATCATGATGAATAAAATAAAGATCAATCCATCTACTACATTACCTACACACTTATAGAATATGAGACTCAATATACCCATCCCAAGAAACTTTTCGTTACCTTAGTCTTTATGGCCTTCAAAATTTGTCACTACCTTCGTAATCATAAAACCTATGTCCTCACTAACACTAAGCCTCTCATATACATACACTCTAAACCATATTAAAACTAGTGTATGGATAAGTGGCTCATGCTCCTATCTAAGTCTGATCTTGAGTTCCTTACATAAAATTTCATTAAAGGGTAGGTCATCATTGATCAATTGGCTAAAGCTCCTTTACCCAAAAATTGATTGCTTCCTCTTGCTTTTCTAGATGAGTCCATCATAACTCTTTCCTTGGAAGAATCTACCTACCAAATGACCATGTTTTTTCATGACTCCAAATGTCAACATGGTGGGGGTGGTGGAGTTATCCTTATTATTTATAATGGTGAACCTCTTCCCCTTTCATCTAAAAATTCCTTTGAATGCACCAACAATGTGGCTAAGTATGATGCCCTGGTCATAGGTCTCCAAACTATGTTAGCCTTAAGAGTTAAAATAATGAGTGTCTTTGGTGACTCCCAGCTTGTCATAAATCAGGTCAATAAATCCTACTAATGTAAAAATTATGTCCAATTAAATTACAAACAACTTATAGATTTACTCTTTGTGTCATTTGATCATTACCTTATTCAATCATTTCCTCGATCTACCAACAAATTCATGGGCATGATGGCTTCACTTGCTTCCCAAATCCCATCTCAACTAGCAAAAAATAAACTATTTATTACCATCCATCATTTTATCACACCCTCATATATCAAAACTAACCTTCCCACCATTTGTAGTGTGGAAGCATTCCTTTATAATATTTGGTATGACCAAACTTCTAACTACCTTAACCTCAACATTATTCCTCCTAAACTTTTAAAGAATTACTAAAGATCATTTATTTAGAGTACCTCTCATTACACCATACTAGAGGGAATCCTTTATAAATATGGCTTTGATGGCTTTCTTCTCCCGTATCTTCATATTCATGAAGCTTCACATGCTATCAAGGAAACACATGATAAAATCTATAGGGGACACTTTAGTGGCCTAGACATTGATAAATGTATCCTTTGCCTTGGCTAGTAGTTGACACACCCTAAATCAATATTGTTGTGATTATGTAAATAAGTGTGTCAAATGTCAACAACATGCTAATTTAAATCACACAACTGACTATGGCCTTCAAGTATCTAAAGACTATTGGCCCTTCTCGAAATGGGGTCTTAACCTTATTAGGGAAATTAATCCTCATTATTCACAGCAACACCAATCCATCATTATCACTACCAAATATTTCACCAAATGGGTGGAATCGATTCCTCTTATCTCAACCAAGGATTTTATAAAATATTATCAATTTCATCAATCATCATATCATTTTCCACTTTGGTTTTCCCCATAAGATCGTCACTGACAATGGAAAATCCTTTAAAAATAAGAAATTCCAAAGTATTTTTGACACTTTTGGCATCAAGTTAAGATTTTCCTCACCCTATCATCTCTGAAAAAATGGATATATAGAAGCCTCTAACAAAACCATCAATAAAATGTTAACCAAAGTAGTCAATGCTTTAGGCTGAGATTGGCATTTGCACATAAACTTCATTTTATGGTCCTATCACACTAGCATTCAAAACTCTATGAGTGCTACCCTTTTTTCTCTCATCTTTAGAGTAGAGGTAATTTTTCATCTTGAATTCTATATTCCTTCTCTTCATATATCCTTTCACAACATCATTTTTTAGAGTGATTATCATCAAGAATGTCTCACACATCTTGAGAGCCTTGATGAACATTGCCTTGTAGTGCTTAATCATCTTCATGTCTATCAAGAATGAGTTAAGTGTGCTGACAAAAAACACATGAAATATTAGATACCTTTTCCTTAAGGAAAACCAACATGTAACTAATATGGAGAAAATTAAAGGGAAATTTACTTTCAATTAGATTGGACCCTAAATCATAACCCATATGTATTAATCAAGAGCTTATCATTTGTCTTCTCTCAAAGGAAAACTAGAACCTAAGCTTCTCAACACTTTACATCTATGTGTTTTCTATTTTTAAAATAAGGATCAAACTCACCTTTGTGTCTCACTTAAGCTCATCCCTTGGTTTATAATATTTTCACCATTACCTACCTATCCCTATTCTTTTTAGGAATAATTGATTATATCATAAGACCATGTGATTATCCATCGTAGCTATATCTTAATCCTAAGCATGGATACGATGGATCTACCCATGGCATAGTTTTCATGGATACTTTTCATCTCTAATCAGATGGAATCCCCTGATTAGTTGTCTCTCAAACCAATTTCCCTCATTTATCATTAACCTTTTGTACTAAAATTCTTTACTTCATATAGATATATATCTAATCCTAAATATAATTATCCATGTTTAAAAAAATAATTCAAAATCAAATTAGGATCCCAAAATATCACTTGGGTCCATATCTCTAGCATTATATACTACTCCCTTGAAGGATTGTTGCCCAACAGTTAAATTACTTAAACATAGACTATTCCCTTGAAGGACAACTATAAAATTCCAACTTTAGACCACTCCTTTAAAGGATGGCTAAGTTAATTTTAACAAACATAATCATTTTAAGCTTCTTATATCGATTAGCATAACCAACTTCTCAAAACATGAAAAGTAACAAATAACCCTATGTCAAAATCAAAGAAAGTGATCCATAATCATCTTTTACATATGGAATTATTAGAATTCCCAAATTGATTAGTATACATATTATATTATGACATGGACTTGTCTATTATGTTTCTTTGATCACTTATAGAAGGGGAAAGCTATCCCATATCAGGTTCCCATATCACCCATTTCTCCTTTCCACCTATCACCTACTTTCCATTCTTAAAATTTCTAAAATAAAAGGACTATGAGCTTACTTGACACAAAGTGATCATGATACCTTATTTTTCAATTAAATCGTTCTCATGTGAAGCATTTGAAAGGCTTATTTTCATTAACTTTCATCCAAATTTAGTTTTATTAGGCCTTTGTCAATGAACATTTAATGCATTTTTATTAACTTATCATTATTAGTTCATGTAGACATGTGTCTCATAATTCTTATCCCTTTCACATGTTTAGTTTACTATATACACTTACATTATGTGTCCTCATTATATCTCCATTAATACATATCATATCTAATCATTCAAAACATTAATCTGAAACACTAATTCATATACATCACAACATTATGAACCATATCCTATAGATGCACCTAAACATAAATCACATCATTACTCATATCATAAACCATATTATCCAAAACCACAATCCAAACCATCCTCTCCATGATCATGACCATGAACAAACACACCATCCATAATATAATCACCAAAAACTATCAATATATTAAATTCACAATCACAGGCACATTTTCATTCCCTCATTTTATCATCACATAATTCATCCATAATCTTCAAAATTTTATCTATAAAAACATAACACAAACTAGATTATCCATTAACATGTCATCATATGCCTACACTACAAATCCATGTATCACCTTATAGAGCATGGGGCATGAGCATCATACCATTTCCTCATATCAAAACATACGGCATGCACATTCATGAAAATCAAAACTAATGAACCATAAATAAACCACATTCATAACCATAATCACACACCATATCAATAATTAACATAAACCATGCCATCTACTATTTACTATATATAATATAAACATAAGTTACATCATATACACCAAATAAAAACCATGCCACATCTATAAAATATGTCATCATTTTATTTAAAATGATAATATATACATCATCTATGTTGTCATTTATCACATATCCATAATAGTATCATAAACAACATCAATATATTATCAAAACCATAAATAATCATATATGTCATCTCCATCGAATGAACAAAGCATAAACATCTAAGAGAAACATTACCCATAGCCTAATCACATCATCTATCACATATCCATTATCATGTCATAAATAAAATCATTACATAACCATCATCAAAACTAATCTATAATCATGTACATCAAATGCCAAAAACATCAACATTAATAAACATCATCATATGCCTATGATAAGAAATAAACAATCAATCCACATATCATCTCATCAACATAAATAATCATCACATGATCATCATAGGGTAAATAATATCCATAAAACATAATAAAAATATCAAATTTAGAACATAATCATCAAGTCATCATCAAATAATAAAATAATATATATAATATTGTATACATAAATCTCTGTCATATATACATCTCACACCATTGGCATGCAGGCTGGTATTAAAATCAAAAACATATACATCATATCATCTCATATATTAGGCCCCTGGGACACCAATACCACTAGCCTCATCTACACTTACACCTATGCCTATACCTACACCCACATTACCATCTAGTGATGGCCCACCTGATACCCCTGCTTAACCCACTATAGAGGCCCACTATCTTAGAGTAGCTATAGATGGACTACCTACTAAATTGGACCTATACTCTCCATACCTCATCTTTAATGACAACTATGCCAATACTATCACCCCATAATATCTTAACTCCTTAATGGTGGATAAGTACCATGTCCTCATAATTATATTAGGTGGTCCTCTTACTACTATTATGTCCACTCTTGCTCTCTATCTCAAGGAATATCTCTCCTGAGTTACTAACCCAAGAGAGATCCTCACCTAATCTTGCTCTCTAATCAACATCATCACTTGATGCTATAAAGTGATAATCAAACCCTATAAAGTGGCCACCTATCCCTATAATATAGTGATTTGGGCCTATGTTAATATGAGTGCTACCTATACCTGCCCATCTAGGCCACCACCTTGTACCATTTCCCTAGTGTGATCTTCATCCATGGCTTACTGGCCCCAATCACCCCATCTAAAATTAGCTACTGCATATTAGACCTGGTACCATGCTACATAACCATTTGTAATAGTTACATCATCAATGGTGGATCTTGCTAGTAGCTACTCTTAATCCAACATGATATCCTATGGCTATGGTTCTAGGAGTAAGAGCACATCATCCTCCCTCTTATATCTTTGAAAATCTAATAGGATCCCTTATACTAGGACAAACTATCTCTGGAATCAATCAAATGAGATAAGCATAGTCTCACCATCCTATCTACCATAAATCTATCACTAGCTCTATAGTAATAACATCTAAAATCTATACCCTACCTACCTCAATTAGCCCACATTAAACCTCCAAAATACATCACCTACCACCAAACCCTATAAAGCATCTCTGAACCAATCTATGTCTCTAGCACCACCACCAACCCATGTCAATACATAATCTCCTCTCCATCTTATGAAGCTACTTTGTAGTCTGTCAGAGCATAAACATCCTATGGTGTCCCCAAATGTCTCAAAACTCATATATGCTCATATGCCTAACAATGGAACATGAACCCAATGATTATCTTGTACCAATTGTGTGCTTGTAATTCCTAAAGCTCCCTATAAATCTAGACCAATAACATGAGGACCCAACCAAACATAGTCCTCAATAACAACATCTCCACTAGTACTCCGAAAATTAGATAAGGGAATTAGTCACTAATCAAATCTGACAATGTGAAGTAAGACACCCCCATCATCATCATGGTCTATAAGCATCGGTCCCCAAAAGCCCTTTGGTATAGTGGTCCATAGCACACACCACCTACATGATATCTAGCCTAAACTTGATTAGCTTCATATATTACATCCATATGGTAGTCCCACTTCTCACTCTCTATGTGATAAATCATCTCCACTTAAATGGGCAGACATGTGATCTATTAAATATCCTCTAAAAGAATAGTCATCTCTCTCATCAGTAGCAATAACATGTTCATAGCCAAGTCCCATCTCTTGATGAGGGCTATGATCATAGCCACATCCCATGACAAGTGTTGATAATGTCTCATGTCCTTTAGGCTGACCTCCTCAATGTATATCCACTCATCATCTGTCATCCCATCATTGACCTTAACAAATATCTTAGGGACTTAATCCCTCATCTAAATTTGTTAGTGGGCCTATAAAATGATAATATTAGCATGTATGCTTAGACCTAAGTATCAACTTACACCTACCCTTCTTTCAATATATTCTAACCAACCCCACTACAATTATCCTATTTACCTCTAGTAATCAAACAAACCTATCCCTTTATCCAACACCACTCCTAACACATCACTTTAAATGCCTAGGTGCTTTTATTTAGCTAAACTCTACCCACCGATCCTTCATCCTATCTAAACCTTTTTCACTACCACTATAAAACATATTTTCAATTGTTTACCCACTTTAATACATTTTACAAACTTTCAACACTTCTTTCAACTTTTGCTTCATCCCACTTTACAACACTTTAGAACCTTCAACCAATTTAACACTTTCCAAAACAAACTTTGTAACATTCACATTTTATGCTTTACACATTTTATAGAAATTTACCAAACTATTTAACCCATTTCCAAACTTTTTATTAGCATTTTCATACTTAACACATACATTTACCAAATAAAATACTTTCAACTACTTTTGAACCATAACCACCTTCTCATACTCACCATAATTCTTAAACACTTTAAAACACACCAACACTAAAAATTTCCACAAAATCATAACAAATTTAAATTTTACCCTTTTATAACCATTTATAAATAAGAACTTTAAACACACTTTAAATTTTAAAATAATTTTAATATCAAACCTTAATAACAAATAACTTATGACTCTTTCCACACACACTACCCAAAACCTTTGACCACCGATAATTAATTGAACCATCAATGGTCCCTTAGGCCCCTTGTTCCCTTGGGGTTCAACTATTGACGGTCAGGTCAAACTATCAATGGTCACTATGTGTGACAACTGATAGTGTAACTCTCAAACCTGTGACCCCTAAAAACCTCCATAAAATGCCATAATTTTAGTATTAACCTACCTATACCTATTCTACAACCCAATTCATACTCAACACATCCTTTAACTATAAATTTACCCCATTAATTTTCCCAAATTCAACAAACCCTATAACTAAGGCATCATTTCACCTAAACCCTACCCAATGCCACTACCAAACCCTATTCCTATCAATTTCAACTTCAAAATCAACTAAATTACACTACCTATCAAATTCAAAACACATTGTACCTCATTCCATGATTACTGATGTGGTCAAAGCCCCCATATTGCCACTCAACCGTGCCCTCATCTACCCTCTATTGAATCAACACTTAGTCAAACCTACACATGCAATCCACCACTCACAATTCTCTACCTCAGAAAGCTTAATGCCAAATGACAAAACACACAAACTCATGAGTACCAATTACTAAGATCACAAAGTCAAATGGTAAAAATGATTTTACATTTTTACTTTTTAATCTCTAGGATATTTATGGTTTTTATTGATCATCAATAGTTAGGATGACCATCGATATTTGACCCTGGGTAAACCTCACTGACCTTCAACAATCATAGTTCCCCACCCCTTTTCAACTTCTTCTAAAGTACCCCACCTAGGTGCTAAATTTTTTGGAAATCACCTAATCCCTGCCTCAACCCAACCCTATACTCTTAGAACATACCATACCCATCAACCTATTTGACTAAATCCACCTTGATGTTAGTCATTTTTGACCTAAACTATTTACATGTTTTATGCTGACCCTACTTGGTCCTCATGATCACACTGACCAACCTTGCCATGTTGAACTTTTATTATTCACACCACCTCATTCATGACCTAATCATTTGTGTTTTTCATGGGAGCACTTCCTACCCTAGATAAATATGATAAATACCTACCCTATTTAGGTGGCTTGATAAGAATGACCCAATCAACTATGACCAATGCTATAGATTGGTTACCCTTATCATATGTCTTTTTAAAACCTAACAATATTTTTACCAAAATTAGTAACTTTAGTCTTCATGTGATCTTGACTATCAAACTTAGTCACATTTTGTGTGCATGTTTACTACCCAGTATTTTGGTGTCACTCACATCATGACTCACCACCTGTCACATATCAAACCTTGACATGATTTCATTTTCACCTCATCACCTCCTAGTTTGGGAGGGAACACCTCCTCCCATACTTGAGGCAATTAGACCATGACCAATAATCCATTAATTTTTGTTTTATATTTTGTTGATTCAAAACTACATAACAAAAAGGGGGAAAATGTATACACTTAAAAACATCACACAATAGTTTTAGATGTCGAAGCTCCTTGACCCTCATTCAACCTCGAATCTAGTTGACCACCTAGTGAATTAAACTCATTTGCTAACTTGAAACTATTAAACCCCTAACCTAACACCTTAAACTAAACATTTTAATCCACCTCCTTTTAACTTACTTTCACCCATTTTCCTATAGATCTTTAACCATTGATGGTTAAATGGACCATCAATGCTCGAGTCATCAAACCTACTTTAAAACCAATTTTAACTGTGTATGAGATAATCATGGCATAGTTTAGCAACTTCCTTTATGCATTACTAACGATCTTTATAACATCATAATAGGAAAATTTATCTTCCATCTTGATTAGAAACTTCCTCCTACATAATTAGTAACTTCATCCTATAAAAGGAGAAAATTAAGAAGTAAAAAGGATTAGGAAATCCACAAATCCATAAATCTACATTTGAGCTATCAAATCTTCTTGCACATAGGTGTCCAACATTACTTTAGTAAGTAAGTAGTAGTAATGGAGATCTGAACCTCTATCCAAATCACTTTTAAAGGTTAGATTATTATCACTTTAGCCAAATTCAATCAACCATATAACAAGTTATAGGTAACTTCATTCTTATTTCTTTGTTATATTTCATTTCTAAATCCCCTAACCTAATCAGACCTACTCACCCACCTTCTATTTCTAACTAGATCTATATTCAAACCCCTATATAATCATTTACCTAGTCTACCATTCCTTTTATAAAGATCCCCAGAAACACATAGTCAACCATTGATGGTTATCCTAACCATCAATGGTTGCAACCATCAATGGTTAAACCAACCACAAATAGTTCACCCAACTATTGATGGTGACTATGGTATAAATAACATTAATTTATTTTCAATCCTTCTACCTCAAATAAACCCTAATCCTTGTGTTCTTACTTGTTCACAAAGACTTCTCTGATTTCCTAAACCTGACCCCAACTATCTTAGCATGAGTATTGACCCATTTATATTACTTTTAGTCATTTTCTTTGAATAAGGATTTTAATTTCTTCTTATTTCATACATTTAATTTCATTTTATTGAATTCAAGTATTCTTTATTTTCATCTAAATCAACTTAATTATTATAAACAGTGGATTGGTAACCTCCTAGCAAGTATATGCTTATTAGATCTAGCTCATGCTAGGCAGTCCACTTAACTATGTTACTAATAACCCCTTTTCTATTGTCTTTCTTATCTATAGGTTATTATTTCTTAGCCAAAGATGAGTTCCCATCATCATCTAGATCACATGCACACTTTTACCAGGTATTCTTTCACACACCCTTTTTACTAGTTTCTTACTTGCTTTCAAATTAAGAAATGAGTGAAAATGAGAAACAGTAAATATAGGAAAAAGAAATGAGAATCATGAGACTTATGTTATAATGAACCAATGATAAGAGAGTAAGGAAAAATCATATTGAAATTTCATTTGTAAGGACCTAACAAAAGTACAGTTAGATGCACTTAAGGAACATAAGCCTTTTGAATGCTTTGCATTATCATGTTTTGGTGGAAAAAATAGGGTTCTCAACGCATTGCATCATGTAAGCTTATAATCCCTTGATTTAAAGATTGTATAAAGTGGAAATAGGTGGTGGGTGAAAGTTAAATTTGTAGATAGGTAATGTAATTGTATGTGGGTTAGTTTTCCCCTTATATAGGTGACCTAAGAACTAAATTAGATAAGTCCATGTCTTAATGTTAGGTATAGGCTGATCGATGTGAGAGTCTAATAATTCTATTTATGAAAGTTGATTGAAAATTTATTGTGATAAATTGTTTTGTTTTAATTTAGGGTCTTTTATTGCTTTTGTTTTTGATAGGTTTGTGAATCTAATTGATATGGGAAGCTTCCAATGATTTCTTTTAACCCATTTGACTTAGCCATTCTTTAAGGGAGTGGTGTAAGTTTGGGTTTGTATGTTTGGTAGTTATCCTTCAAGGGATCAATATATATTTTAATTTATTTATTTCTAGGTAGTTATCCTTCAAAGGAGAAATATACTATGCTAGAAAATATGTGACCCAAGTAATATTTGTGTATCCCATTTGTTTTGATGATAGGTTTTGGACATGGACAAGCCTAATTATGCTTAGAGGTTTACCTTTATGAGGGTTAAACTTTTATCACAAAAAGTTAATGATAGGTGAAGGGAATGGTTTTGTGGAACACTAACCATTGGATTCCATCTTGTTATAGACAAAAGTATCCATGATAACCATGCCATGGGTAGAGCCATGGTACCCATATTTAGGATTCTAGGTTTTTTATTGTAATCAATTTTCCTCAAAGGGAGAGGGAGAGATAAATGAAGGTGAAAATATCTTAAATAAAGGGATGAGTTTAAGTTAGACAATAAGGTGAGCTTGATCATTTTTTTAACAAAAAAAAAAGATATAGATCAGAAGCATTAAGAGGCTTAGGTTTTGGTTTGCCTTAGAAAGAGGAAAAATGGTAAAATATTGATCCATACTTATGGGTTATGATGTAGGATACAAGCTAATTTAAATAAAACTTACCTATTTTGATTTTATTTTAATTTTTTATGTGTTGATTTTCCTTTAGGATGAGGTCTCTGATATTGAATTCTCATTCTTTTAGGTTTTTTTTATAATCACATTTGATTTTTTATTGATAAACATGAAGATGGGTAAGCACTATGAGGTGATGTTCATCAATTATCTCAAGTCATGTTAGATGTTCATGATGATAGTCAATATAAAAAATGATCTCTTGCAAAGATATATGAAGAGAGGAAATATAGCCTTTGAGAGGCAAGACTACCTCTGCTCTAAAGACTAGAGAGAAAGGGGTAGCACCCATAGAGGTTTGAATGCTAGTAAGATAGGCCCTTAAAGAGAAAGGGATTTACAAGTGCCAATCTTCACCTAAATAACTTACTACTTTGGTTAACATTTTGTTAATGGTTTGGTTAGATGCTTCCACCTTTCCATTTTCTTATGGATGGTAAGGTGAGGAGAATCTTAACTTAATGTTGATTTCATCACATAAATCATGAACTTGATTAGTTTTGAAATATTTAACATTATCAATGATGATTTTATGGGGAACACCAAAATGATAGATGATGTGATGGTTGATGAAGTTAGAAATATTATCATCTTTGGATGAGATGATAAGATCTTCTACCCACTTGGTGAAATACTTGGTGATAGTAATGATGGATTTATGTCATTGCGAAGAAGGAGGGATTAACTCCCTAATGAGATTGAGACCTCATTATGATAAAATCCAATAGTATTTTGATACTTGTAGGCCATGGGTAGGTGTGTGATGTAAATTACCATGTTTTTAACATTTAACACACTTTTTTATGTAATCACAATAGTACTAGATGAGGGTCGGACAATAGTAGCCAACGAAAAGGATACATTTAGTGATAGCTAAACCACTAAAGTATCTCCCATATATTTTGTCATGCTTTTGTTTGATATCATGGGAAGTTTCATGACTATGTAGGCAACGAAGAAGGAGGTAATTGATGTCATGATTGTAAATGATTCCCCCTAGTATGGTGTAATGAGGTACTATAAACAAAGGATTATCAGGCATTCCTAGAGAGATTAGGAGGAATGATGTTGAGGTTGAGGTAGTTGAAGGTTTGCTTGTACCAAATGTCCTATGAAGATTTCTCTACACTAAAAATATTAGGAAAGTTAGAATATATATAGGATGAGGTGATAAAATGGTGAATGGTAAGAAAGAGTTTGGACTTAGTAAGTTGAGATGGGATTTGGGAAGTAAGGGAAGCCATTATATTCATGGAATTGTTGGTAGATCATGGAATAAATTGGATGAGGTAATGATCAAATGATGTAAAGAGTACATCTATATGTTATTTTTACTTTTATAATACATCCTTATTACATTAGTAAGATCTATTGACTTGGTTGACGAAAAGTTGATAATCACTAAAGACACTAATGGTTTTAATTATCAAGGTTAAAATGGTTTGGAGACCTATGACAAGGGCTTCATACTCAGCCACATTGTTGGTGCATAAAATTCAAGGTTAAAATAAATAGGAAAAGGTTCACCATTAAGGATAATGAGGATAAATCTAGCATCCCCATCACACTGGCATTTAGAGACATCAAAGAACATGGTCGTTCGGTAGGTAGGGTCTTCTTGAGAAAGTGTCATAATGGACTTATTTGAAAATGCAAGAGGAAATAATTGATTATATGATAAAGGAGCTTTGTTTAATTGATCAATAATGGCTTTCCCTTTAATTTACTTCTACTAAAGGAACTCAAGGTCAAACTTAACTAGGATCATGAGCCACTTAGCCATATGATGGTTTTGGTATGGTTTAAAGTGCATGTACTTGAGTGGGTCAGTGTTAGTGATAACACAAATTATATTATTAGGAAGGTAGTGATGAAGTTTGGAAGCCATAAAGACTAAGACAAGCCAAAGTTTTTTTTAATGGGTGTATTGAGACTCATACTCTATAATCATTCAACTTATGTAGTAGATAACTTACTCTTTATTGTGTTCATCATGGTGAGTGAGAATTGCCACTAAAGAATGGATAGTGGTAGATATATAAAGGTAGAAGGGTTGGTCTTATTTATGAAGGTTAAGAATAGGTGGATAAATAAGGTATTCCTTTAGTAAATCAAAGGCTTATTGGTAGTACTTGGTCCACTTAAAATATGTGTCTTTCTTGGGAAGATAGTGAAAGGGTTAACATCTATACAATAATTGAGAGATGAAATGATAGATAGATTATAACTTCCCTTGTAGGTTACTAAGTTGCTTAAGGTGGGTTGGAGGAGGTATATCCAAAATTACTCTAACTTTGGTAGGGTTTACATTGATTCCTTAAAGAGAGAAGATAAAGCTAAGAAGATTTCTTGAAAATACCCCAAAAATACATTTCTTGGGGTTGTGTCTGATGTGGAAATGGACTAAGCATTCAAATATGATAGTGAGAATGGCTAGGTGATCCTTAAAATGTTTAGATTTTCCAAGGAGATTGTCTATATAGTCTTCTAAATTTTTTTGGATCAAATCATGGAAGATGGGTCATCACACATTGGTAGGTTGCTCCAATTTTTTTAGACCAAATGGTATGAACCTATAGTAAAAGGTTCCCCATGGGGTGATGAAAGAAGTTTTATGTTGATCTTTAGGGGAAATCAAGATTTTATTACATCCTTAAAAACCATCCATGAGAGATGACATCTCATGGCTAGTTTTAAGATCAACAAGTTGGTCAATGCTAGGCAAAGGAAGCCATCCTTTGGGTAAGCAAGGTTGAGGTCATGAAATTTGATACAAAGGCAAAGTCACCCTATGGTTTTGGTAATGGGAATGATGTTATAAACCAATTGAGGATAATTTATGGGTTGGATGAAATTGATAGATAAGAGGCATTGAATCTCCTCTTTGACTAGAAGGTCGATACGAAGGGTGCATCTTGCAAATCTTTTGCCAAACAAGTTTAACATCAAGATGGGTGACAATGTTATAAATGGATATAAAAGAGTTGATTTTAGGCATATCCTAATAAGACCAAGTAAAGGCTATTATTTGGTCATGAAGGAAAGAAGGGTAATATTTTTTCTCCATGGAATCTAAAGATTGACCAATATTGACAACATGAGGGTTATCCTAAGTACCCAAGTTAACATCAATGGTTGATTCATTCAGCATGGTTTGGTTTGTAGGAGGAAGGGATTTGTCGATAGAAGAATCCCTCACACTGAGGTAGGTGATAATGGAATTGTCATCCTAATGTTGGATGGTGTTGATGGTGGGAGTACCATTTTTTACCATTTTAGGATGGATGAGGAAGAATTTTAATTTGGTTATCCTTTTGATAAGTTAGGGGCCCTAAAAAAATAGTATTGATCCAAAAAAAGTTATGTGGGATGATATCAAAATCCTCTAACTTAGAAGGAGATGGGATTGGTGAGGATGTTATATCCTCATCAATAATGGTGATGGGTTTATGTGAGGTCGATTCTTTTGGTGGTACGAACCCAAGGCCAAATAACTCATGAGTTTTTTGGGTTTTTATTATAGATAACTCATGATTTTTGTGCTCATAATAACCTAGGTTAAATCCTTTCTAGGCACACCTATGAATGTATAGTTTGAAAAATGTTAGTTTTTTAAGATAAGAGAAGTTAGAGGTAAGTGGTCAGATGGTATAGGTATTGATGGAAGTAAGAAATAGATGATCAAGTCCCCCATACATTAAGCTGGTTTGATGGTTGGGAGGCCCAAAAGGGATGATAATACCAATGTTGGGCTCATAACTAGGATCATGGGTGAGGTTTCCATACTTTTTAGGAGTAGGGAAAACATCCAAAGCTAGAAGATGATAATCCCCCATCGAGAGGCATTATAATATAGGTTCTAAGGGGTCTTTTATGGGGATCTATGAAGAAGGGATAAATGAGATAGTAGAATCTTAATCAATGGTAGGGGTGGAGGTGTTGTTGGTTTTAGTTGATGAGGTGTTTTTATTTTTATTTTTTGGTGAGGTTGATGAAGGAGGAAGAAGAAAATCATTGGGTTAATATGTCATGTTGCATGATGCAAAAGGACTAGAGTCAGTTCCTATGGTAACAACTTGACCTTTGTATTCAAATTTAACACATCAGTGTAAGGTAAAAGGGACACAACTAATGAAATGGATCCAAAGGCATCCAATTAAGATGTTATACTAGAACTCACCCTCTATAATGTAAAAGAGTTTTAGAATGGTGTGAGGTCCTAAACAGATCTAGAGGACAACTATCCCCAAAGTAGTAGCCATAGTATCATTGAAATATTAGAAGACCATTTTAGTTTTTGGCATGATATTCTAAGGCAATTAAAGTTGGTCATATGCATGGGAGGAGATAATGTTGATTCTATATCCTCCATCAATCATCACCCTTATTAGATGTAAGTTTGACTGATGTATGTAGTAATGAAGAGGGTAGGATCAAGATCTTTAGAATAGATAGAAGATATTTCTAAATCTTGGAAGGAAATGAAGGTAGAAAGTTGTAGGGCTCTAACAAAGGATGAAAGAGGTTGAGGATGTTATAGTTAAACCTATACCAATTACAATGCCTCTATCAATGTTTAGTAGTGATGGGGTGAGGTGTTGATTAGTTCATAAAGGCTCATCTTCACTACTATTTGGTGAAGTTGTTTTGGGACCACTCACTAAATGGGTTTAGAAGGGTTAGAAGGAAAGGCACCCAAAATGGATATTTTGGGTTTTTTATAAGGTAAATTTAAATGTGAGGGTGTTTGGTTTTAGTTAGAAGGTTGAGGGGTAGAAGGGTAGATCTATGGTATGGACACTTTGGCTTTTCCTTTATCCTTTTATTGGGATAGAGATTGGGTAACCATATGAATAGTGTGGATTAAGGGAGGTGTTTGGATAGATGATTGCTTTAGTTCTTCCTCAATTTCAAATGAGAGTGGAGGATTAGGTAAATGTTGGATGGGTTGAGTTGGTGGTTGGGTTGGTAATCAGTCTAAGGGAGGTTCTTCTGATAATAGAACACTTCATCGCATAAGCTATGGACAAGTGTTTAGAGAGATTTGAAATTATCTACATCATGTCTAAGAGTAATATGGTATGAGAAAATAAAATTGTCATTGAACCATGATGGTCTACGATATGAAATGTCGAAAGGTTTAATGTGTAGTAAGGCTAAGGAAGAGGTTTGTAACAACCATTGTTCAATGGTCAAATAAGATTTGATCAAAGGTGTTAAAGGTGTTGGGTTTTTAGGAGTGGGAGTCTTCTTAGGAGTAGGTTTCACCATATATATTGTAGGTGGTGGAAGGGTTTTGGTTGGGATTGTTTGGTCATGTTTGATTTAGAGGTTGAATATTTAGAGTTGGAGGATGAAGGATTGGTGACAGGTGGGAAGGTAGAGGTAGATAGATTAGATAAGAATGATGGGGAGTTTTATAAATTGGTAGTAGGTGTGGTTAGAGTAAAATGAGAAGGCTTACTATATGAGGAATAGGTAATGGGGATAGTAGTGGGATGGGGTCTTAAGATAGAAGATAGATGGGAAGGAGGTGGTATGGGTCTAGTTTGAGGTAAGAATTTGGTTAGTTCCACCTTCTTATTTGGTTTGGTTAAGGTTTTATTTTGTGGACTAGAAGGGGTTAAATCAAACTTCAAAGATGGGTGAGAAAGGATAGGTGTAGGAAGTATTATTAGATTCTTGATGGGTTTGGTTAGAGAGGTGTAAGGTGACTTGGAAATTTTAGATAGACATTGATTGGATGTTTCTCCTATGATTTTGGATAGAGAAGTGTTTGAGGATAGGGTTTAGGTAATGATAGGTTTGATGGTGGATGTAAGTTACATTGAAGGTTCAAGTTTGTTTTGGTAAAGAAGCCCAATATGATGATAAATAGTGGCTCTATCTAGATTGGGTTTAGAAGTGAACTCTAGACTATGGACTAATCTAGGAAAAGGCTTATAAATGGGTTTACTTATTTGGTCATTGGTTTTAAAATTTAAACCCATGGGTGGAGGTGAGGGGATGGTTTCATCATATATGATCTTGATGGAGGGTTCCAAGTTTTGGGAGGATGCTTCCTATATAGAAGTTATAGGTAAGGTGATCTCCTCTTTTAGGATGGTTCCTAAAGAGAGAATCGATGGTTTTAGGATAGGTGAGGAATGTTTGATGAAATCAAGTGAAGGGATGGATATGGTTGTTTCCTTTGTTTATATGTCCAAAGGTATGGTAGGTAATTCAACCACTGTAATAGGTGGAATAGATGCAGAGGTCTTTGAAAAAATGGTTTCCTCCTTTGGTATTTATATCAAAGGAGATGTGGAAAGGTCCATGGTCTCCTTGAGTGAAGAAAGAGTGGTTGCTTCCTCTATTTGGGTGTCCAAAGGAATATAAGGATATTTTGACACTTCAATGAGTGTAATGGAGAAAGAGGTAGTTGAGGTAATGATCTCTTTAATGTTAGGTTTACTAATAACAACATTAACTATATGGACCTTACAAGTGTGAGATGATTTTTGTTTAGTATCATCATAGTTGGTGGAATGGGCATGATTGGGAAAAGGTTTACAAAAGATGTCAAGGGATTGATTTTGAGGTCCATTGGGATTATCAAAGACTAGTTATACCTTATCAATCATGTTTTGGACAATGGTCTTAAAGGCATTGCATCTACTAACATCATGTCTAATGGCATGATGGAAAGCACATAAATCATTTTCATTGTACCAACCAAGTGTAGGTTAAGAAGCATCAAATTTTTGGGGAAGTTTTATTGGATAAAGTTATATAATGTTTACTTTGAGTAATTTATCAAAAACTAAAGAATAAGACTCCCCTATTGGAGTATACTATTTTGGAGCAACTCAGTTTTAGTTTTGGTTTGGTGGGTTGAAAGAGTTAAAGGAATTAATAGGGTTGGGTTTGTTGACATTTTGTGGTGGATAAATTTTAAGGACAATTGAGTTGGTAGATGTCTTTGGTTTGGTATTGGGATGGTTGGATTAACTAGTGGTCTTGGTTGAAGAAGGGTCATTAGATTTAAATCTATATTTTTTGTTCCTTAGTTTTAATTTTCCTTTATCAATGGCTTAGATTTCTTATTTTCATTCCATGATGAAATCTTCATCAAAAGTCCTGAACATTTGAAATTGAAGAGTGGGGGAAATATGTTTAGCACAACCCAGAGAGAAGAGTTCAATCAACTTAGGTTGGGGCAAGGATAAATAAATTTGGTTGATGAGACATATCCATCTAGTTATAAAATCAGTAATTGATTCATCATCAAATTTCCTAATGGAGTAGAGGCAAGTAACATAGACCTTTTTAGATATATTGACTAAGAAATGATATAAAAATAATTGGGCAAGTTGAGAAAAAGAAAAGATGAAGTGTTTGGTGAGAGCACTATACCAATCTAGGGCTAGTCCAAATAAAGACATGGGGATGTGATGAAGGAGAAGAACATCATCATATTCAATAAAATATAAATAATGACCAAATGGTCTCAAGTGTTATTAGGGGTCCTCATTTATTTAAAGCTTGGAAAACCTGGGTAGTTCCCATTAAGGAGGATAGGATCAAACAGGAATGGATAGATGGATAGGTTCATTGTAGATTTGATCATAAGATAAAAGGTTATGAGCCACATAAATAGATGATTCAATATTGTAAATTCCTAACACCATTTGTGTTGAAATTGTCAATCTTATTAGAATTGCACTCAAATGCACATTTTAGGTCAAAATACATAAAACACCCTAAATGGTTTGAACTTGTCACTTACAAGTGCCAATTTAGGTCAAAGGATCCCTAAATAGGTCAATGCATTTTATGGGCTAGCTAACTTTGATCAGATCATTTTGAGTCAAAATGACCATTTCACCATTTAGTTCTTTGGACCACTCTTTTATTCTAATTTATTAGTAAACATCATGTAACTTTTTTATTTAGTGTTGGCAACATCCTAAATAGGAATACGGTTCAAATGGATCTAGCGTTGCCTTCTAGTTCCTCTCTAATCAGATCATAACCTATTAATATGACTTTTGACCATTTTGATTAATCAAGAGCCAATTTTGAAATAATTTCACAAATGTTTCAAGGTTAATTAATCCAAATCAAGAGTTTAAGTGGATTTTCCATGAGAGTTATTGATTTTTTTTTAAAAATTGATTCCTATTATTTGCATCACCTAGTGACATCATTTATGGGGTGGCATCCATCAAGCCATAAGTGCATAAAATATCAAGATTATGGGTCACCCATGCCTACTTAATGCCTTCCATGCCTCTTTAATTCCCCTTCTTCCAAGTTCATGATGAAGATAATTATGGATTTAATTCCAAGTATTAGGATTATCCATGGCCACACATCTCAATATTGAGATGGATGGTCATGGTTGATCATGACCAATATCAAAAATATATAAATAGAGAAGCCATGAACATCGTTTATAAGTTATTTTGGTGTAAGGTTACGATGCTCAAATATCTTCAAATATTGAATATTACATATTTATAGTGCTAAATTATTTCCACAAAACTTCATTGATAGGATAGTTTAGTGATTTATAATCAAGATCCTAGCTTTTTATGGAGTGTTCTTGAGGTATTGGAGGAGCTTACCACCATTGGTCACAAAGACAAGGATGCTTGATCAAGGGAAAACATGTTTTTGAGCCACATGGGTATGGTGAATCCAATTGGGAAGGTAATATGGTGTTGCTTTATTTCATTTGTTTCTTATTATCCTTTGTAATTCTAATAGGAATTGATAGGCTTGGTTAGTTATTTATTTATGAATGTTTAATTATTTATGGACTAATGCTTGACTAAGTTGCTTTGTAATCTTATCTACATCTTGGCACACCCAGCGGGATAAGACATCCTACACCTAAAGAAGATCACTTTGCAACTCTAAATATATCCATTTCGACCCTAAAAACTCTTGAAAATTGATTTTCTATCTTTATTTTGCTATTTTTGGTTTCCATGGTTTTTACATAGTAACCGATGTTAGTAGAAATACTGACAATAGTTACTAACTTAACCAACATCGATCAACAAAACCGACATCGATAAGATCTTGGTTAGCCATAACTAACGTCGGTGGTATTGGCCAACATCGATAACTATGTTTTTTCCAAAACATAGACCTGAGACCTAATTTTCTAAAGATTATTATTTCAAACTCAAAAGAGCTTCAAAGCTAAAGGACATGTTAACTTTTTTGCTATATGAACAAGCTTTTTCTTTGTTAGAAACATGTTTAAATAACCTGTTGCATGCTTAAAAATCAATTAGGAATGTTCTTTTAGGTGTTTAACAAAGAACTTAGATATTTTGGTGAATGTTTTCAAAGTTTGCAACTAAGAACAAGGGGTCAAATGAACACCACCAAACATTTTATTTAGTTTTAAAATTGAACACACTTTTCAACTCTTGTTTGCAATAGTTGATTAGATTAATGTTGTTTGGTAAAAAAGGAATGTTGTGTGTATGCTCTTCCATTTTTCCCCTATAGGGAACCTTTATAATCAAAATCACCATTCCTATTATAAATATCCTAGTTCAAGGCTTAGAAATAATGTCACCTAAAGCACTCCCCAAAATCCCACCAAATTTTGGGTGATCTTGAAAATGACCCTAAAGTCTTTCTATTTTATAATTTCTTTATTTTCATGTAAACTTGGCTTGTGAGGGGGATGTGATTACCTCCCATAAGTTTCTAGGGAAGCTTTAACCTAGGGTTTCACCTCCTAACATTGACTTCATTTGATTTTTTTGGAGTTGCATATGGGATATATCTACATTTGGACATCGCACTACACTAAATGAATAATAGGATGTAGTGGTTGTAAAAAGGACTAGACCTTTTTATAATTAGCCAATGTTGTAGTCACCTAGTTTTCATGCTTGTCTTTTGCATTGTTTTATGTAAAGGTCATTTTTTAATTGATTCCCTTAGAATGATCGAAACCTTGCTAGTTTAGTAGACCCCACTTTGCCATACCTAGTTAGTTTAGAATTAAGATGTTTGTTTTTTGTCATTAGCTTACTTGGTCTTGATTTGTGTCTAAAACTGATTGTTAACTCAATGAACTTAACCAAAAAACATTTTCCTCAATTTAATTGAGCAAGGGAGGTCTTACACTATCCAAATGGAAAATTCATCTTTTTCTTGTTCAAATTTGTTATCAAAATCTTTGTGTCATGTCATTCACTTTGGCACAGTTATGCTACCCAATTGAGTCTAGATCTTTTACCTAATTTGTTTAAATCCTTCATTTATAATCCACATTCAAAATTAAACCTTTTTGAGTTTTAAGGGTTGGTGTGTCAATGTGGGTTCACTATTTATGCACTAAGCTTGTTTTAACTTGGGTTAAATTTTCTAATTGGATTTAAGGTCATTTATTAAGACTTAAAATCACATTCTCATGTTGGTGGACTCAAGTCATCTTGTGTATCACTCACACTTTGGGTCTTATAACATATTTTATCCTACTAGAATCATGTGG
Source organism: Torreya grandis (assembly GCA_037957365.1). Taxonomy (NCBI): domain Eukaryota; kingdom Viridiplantae; phylum Streptophyta; class Pinopsida; order Cupressales; family Taxaceae; genus Torreya; species Torreya grandis. Next base: position 83,626 of record JARHVA010006516.1, on the reverse strand, counting down.
TGACGTATCACTTCCTATTTCATCTTAGCTTTATACTTAGTGATTTGTGTATGTTTTTACATCATGATTTGCTTATTCCATTTTGTATTATTCATAATATGGAGAGCTTTCCTCTAAACTTCTAGGGTCAACATGTCAAATTTGAAGCTAGATTTTGTAGTATGGGTGTATCAGAAAGATCTAGGCTTTGGTGTACTAGTTTTCACCTTGGGTTTCTGAGTTACCTTACTCTCTTCTAATCTATATGATTTCAAATTTACCAAAGGTTGAGTAAACTCATGAACAAAATCTTATAAATCATGCATGCTTTCAAACCACACTCCTTTATAGTTTCATTGGGACCTTTGTTATTTGTTTAAAAGAGAGCCAAAGCATAATTTTATTGGTTACCTAACATTGGTCCAAAGTTAGTCAAATGCATAAAAAAACTCTTTTTAGACATGACTCAAAGGTTCACTCATATTGGGGCCTCTTATATCCTTAGTTATGAGGATGAGAAATTTTATGATGGTCAAGATAACCCCATTATTTTTTATGATATCACCATAACAATAGGATTTGAAGATGATTACAATTAATATCAATCCCAAGAAGATCAAGATGAAGCCCTTCTTAGATTGATAGAATCAGGGGTATAACCTAGTTAGATAAGGATAACAATGATGGTAAGAGCAATATTTTGTGAAAATAGACATACCTTCTTCCTCTAATAAAGGAAAGGAAATACAAATAGAGTCAAAACCCAAAAATTTGGATCTTCTAGCTAAGATCAAGATAATAAGTCAATGATATGCAAATCAACTAGTCATAGACTTAACTAACTCCCTAGTTTCCACTTTAATTCATAATAATGCTTTGAAAGAACATGAAGATATAGTGGAAATTATGCAATAAGTATTGGATGAGAACACTACCATAGTGGATCAAGGTAATCTAAATGAATAGTTAAAGTCATAAGAGACCTTACAAGATGTTCCACTTGACACAAAACATACATTCTTCAATCATCAAGAACCTCTTGTTAATTTACAAACTTATAAACCCAAACATTCAATTTGAATTGAGTAAATTCCTCAAACAAACCAAATATTGGTAAATAAACATAAAAATTTCCAAAATCAACAAAGTGCAAAACAACCAAATTCAAGGAATGTTTTACAATCCAAGAATCAAAGGCCTATGTTCTCAACTTAAGTAATCATAGATTGAAAGGTATAAACTCGCTATAGATCCATACAAAACTAGGGGAACATTCCACCCTAACATCAATAAAAATAGGGGCACATTACACCCCAACAACAAAAAAACTAGGGACACATTCCACCCCAACAACAAAACCAGAGGCACATTCCACCCTAATTAAAAAAAACTAGGGACACATTCCACCCCACCAACAAAAAAACTAGGGGCATATTCTACCCTAACAACAACAAAATCAGGGGTACATTTCACCCCAACAACAACAAAACTAGGGGCACATTCCACCCCAACAACAATAAAACTAGGGGCACATTCCACCCCATTATCAGCAAAACCAAGGGAACATTCCACCCTAACAACATCTTATCCAATCCATAAATGCACCAAATTTGCAAGAATGGAATTCTATGAATGAAATTTTCTAGAGATTGGAGATGAATAATAGAGTCAGAAAGTACAAATTCAATGAGATATGCCCATATCCATTTGACTTATCTATTCTTCACAACCCCTTTCCACCTAATTTTGAGGCACCAAAATTTGATAAATACAAAGGGAAAGGAGATTCTCATGAACACATACAAGCATTCTGCAGCTTATGTTAAGAGGTTTCTTATAGTAGTGAGTACTTACTATGACTATTTTCACAAAGTTTAGTATGACAAGCTCTTGATTGGCCACTTAAACTACCCAAGTGATCAGTTGTGGATTGGAATGACTTATCAATAAAGTTTGTTAACCATTTCTCATATAACATAGAACATGAATTAACCAATGTTGATAAATGCAAAGCCAAGAAGCGTGATGGTGAAAGTTTTGATGCATATCTACAAAGGTGGAGAGCATTGGCAGGTTACTTTCAACATAATTTATTAGAAAAATAGCTAGATGATGTCTTTGCATAAAATTTTCATCCTAAAGTCGTGCATAATCTATGGTTAGCTTGTACTAACTCATTTTGAGAAATTATTAGCAAAGGAGTATAGATTGAGAAGGCTCTTATTACTAGGGGCCTTGTTAAGATCTTTGCACAAGGGAAAACGTCTCATCAGACTAAATCATTAGCTCCTCAAATAGGTATGTAGGATAAGCCTAAGGGATTTAGCAAAAATAAGAACATGGTTAGAAATAGAGTGATAGAATTAAGACATGTACAAATAATACAAGCTATGCCTCCTCCAAATGTATAATTAACTCCCTCAAATCCACTATGTACTTTAAAAATACAACCTCTATGAAGGACATTTCATAACAATTTTAGAGTCTTTAGCAAGATAGGATTATTGGTTAAAATAGAGTTATAAAATCTTATTACATCTAATTTAATTATATGGCTAGTATTAAGGCCGTTTCCTCAAGATCAACTAAACCCAGACTGGTACAAAGAGAATGAATGGTGTAAATTTCATCATGTTATTAGTCACAGTGCATGTCATTGAGTTCAATTGTGACATATTATTAAGGAATTTATTAAAAATGGTGAGCTATAAATTTAGTTATCCCCTAATCAAGACACAAATCAGGATATAGGAATCTACAAAGACCCCTTTCATTGACATGATCTACCACCACCAAGAAATAATCAAAATGGTTATAATCAAGGATAAAGGTAGAATTAGAACCAATAACAAGGTTAGAATCATAATGAGTATAATCAAGATCATGATCCCCACACTAATAATGTGGCTTATAACAATGTACCTTATGACTAAAATAACACTATGGGATGCATTTTTTCAACCCATATTACCACTATTATTGTAACATCATGTGGCCAATCTCATGTTCCTCATAATATGAGACCCATCATTATAGGGTCAGCACCCTCTCCCATTAGTAATACCATGTTGATTTCACATCATCATATTGCTACTCTATTTTCACATGTTACTAATCTTGAACAATAGTTCCATTCTTTTAAAAGATCCTCACTAACCCAAAATTATAACAATATCATTAATCACCCACAAATCACCATCTAAGGCCCTTTACCTCACTCTTATAATTATAATGAATCCTTGCCACCTCTAGGTTGTGTAATCATGACTAAATACCCATGATTTATCATTCAGGCCCTTTTCCCACCTATTTCCATAAACCCAATGAGAACATTATGTCAATGGTTCCAAAGCCAAATACTATCCCAACAAAGACCAAACTAGTTCAATCCAAAATTCAAAGGCCTTATAGTATAACATATAAATTAGATAAAACCCCTACACAAATTTCCATATTAAAGCCCTTTTAGACATCTAATGTCCATAGAACCATCTTCAACAAAATTTTACAAGAGGCTATTGTGCCTAATGACATAAACCTTGTTCAATTCTAGAACCTAGTTGGACATTTGTCTTCATTTTGAAAAATCACATTTGATCTAAAGGACATGTCCACCCTTGGCCTAAACCATAATAACCCACTATACATTAAGATAATAATTGTGGATAACAAGATCAAGTGGATTCTTATAGACAATGGTTTAGGGTTGAACATCATATCTCTTAAATTAGTGCGATGTTTGGGTTACATTGACAAAGACATTCAGCTAGAGACTATTACAATCAAGGCTTATGATAATGCTGAGAGGGAGTCATCTGGTAAAATTTGGTTACCAATCATGGTTGGGTCTATTTCTCATCACATGTTATTCCATATTGTGGATATTCAGCTTCCTTATAACATACTTCTTGGTCATCTTTGGATCTATGAAGTATAGGTAGTTCCATCTACTCTTCACCAATGCCTTACGTTTCCCCATGATAGGATCAAGGTTACTATTCCCATTGATCAATACTCATAGTAATACTACAAACATGAAGTAGACTTTCATAATTATAACTATTGCTCAAGTTTTGAATTCATTTCAAATAATATTAAAGCTATCATTTTTCATCCATCTCCATCTAACTATGTATACCTTGGTGATATAGCCTCCACTTCAACCAATCCATTTCCTATAGATCTGATCAAGTAGGTTATTATTAAATATGTAAGCATTTTCGTGTACCATCTAAAGGATGTCCTCCATATTAAAAAATTACCAAAATACCTTAAAACATTTGGTAAGATTAAAACTTCCCAGACTCCTAATAGACCCAATCAGATTTGGCAACCAAAGAAGAAGCAACCAAAACCTCATGTGGTTTTTGTACCCCTAATTACACCAAAGAAATATCATGAGGATTTTATTTAAATGAATATAGGATGACCTCATAACATTTGGTAGCGACTCTTCTAAAGTGACTAATAATGAGACTCCTAACAGTGACACAATGTCTCATTATATCCTTTTTGATGAGCTTGTTTATTCAGATTTGTTTGATTCAAATGCCATATTGACCATAACACCTATTATAGATTCACATCCTAAAGCAAAAAAACCATCTTATTGGTGCTTCCCTTCTTGAATTAGGACATTATATCTTTACCATTGGTGCTTATCATCCTAAAGCAAACCCTCACTGTAACCTATGCCTTTTCCATCCTGAACTCATAGATTGGGATAAAAAAATTGGTCATATGCCTCGATGAGTTTCAAAATGAAGAACCAATTTAAGAATACATGGGCCTAAGAGATGCATTATCCATTGGTGAGCATAATCAAGGTTTTGATTTCTCATTAAATTCTTCTACCTGCTTTGGAGAGTAGGCAAACTTTGTTGGTCATAATAAAGAACAAACATCAAGATCTTTAGGTGAAAACCTCTTTGAAGCACTTCTTGATTAGGGAAAAAGTAAATAAAAACACAAGCCTTTGATTGAAAACTTATTTTAGGCACTCATAGGTGGGAAAGTGCTTAGGATGTAGAAAGTCCATCTAGCCCAAGTTCCATAGCTAGTACAAGAATCTCTTTAGAACAACATCAAATATTTGAGCATCTTGCTCTTGAGTTTCTAGAGGTCTTAGCCCATTAGCCTTTACCTGAGAACGTAGATTCTAATTATTCATATTATCCAAATCTTTGGGAGGAAAAACAATAAAATATAGCAGCATAAGATGATCATGACCATACATTGCCTATAATTCTATAAGATGGATCCACACTCCTTATGGAGAGCACAACAAAAGTGAAATTGGGAATGCATGAGGATCCCAAAAATTTTTATCTTGGTGCTTCCCTTACTAAAGTGGAATGTGAAAATATTATATCCATTCTTAAGGATTATATATACATCTTTGCATGGCCATACTCTGACATGCCAGGCTTGGATCTAGATTTAGTTGTGCATCATCTTGTTGTTCACCCTGATGTTAAACCAATTTAGAAAAAGTTGAGAAATATGCATCCACACATTGCCCTTTTGGTAAAGTCCAAGCTGTAAAATTTGTTGGTAGCTAATTTTATCATACCACTGGACTACTCTGAATGGATTTCTAACATAGTGCCAATAAGTAAAAAGACCCTAGGCATATATGTTTGTACTAATTTTCATGATATCAACAAGGCATGTACCAAAGATGATTTTCCTTTGCCTAATATCAACAAAATTATTGACTCAACTACTAGGTACAAGATGCTATCCTTAATGGATGGATTTTTTATTACAATCAGATCAAGATAGCCCCAAAAGATAAGCATAAGACTATGTTCACCACTCCATGGGGGACATTTTATTACCAAGTCATGCCATTCAGTTTGAGGGATATTGGAGCCACATATCAACATGAAATGACTGTCATCTTCCATGACATGATGCATGACATTGTTAAGGGCTATGTTGATGATATACTAGTAAAATCAAGAACAAGAGCTGGACAACTTGACATTTTATAAAGAATATTTGAGAGGCTTCATACATATAAATTCTACTTGAATCTTAAGAAATGTGTCTTTGGATTCACATTAAGAAAATTTGTAGGGTTCATTATATCATAATTAGGGATGAAATTCAACCCTGTAAAGGTCACCACTATTACAGAAATGCCTCCATAAAATAATCTTAAATAGTTGCGAGGTCTACAAGGCAAGATCTAGTCTATATGCAGGTTTATTTCTAAACTAGAAAATAAATGCCACCTATTTACCCATCTCTTAAAGAATGGGGTAACATTTTAGTGGGATGAATATCTTTAGATAACATTTGTAAAGTTAAAAACATACTTGGCCAATCCACTAGTTTTATGACATCTGACACAAGGAAGGCCACTTCTTCTTTACATATCAGCCACATAACCTATATTGGGAGTAGTTTTGACTCAGCATGATGATCATGATAAGGAACACATAGTTTATTATTTAAGTTATACATTGGTAGCCTATGAACATAATTATATGCCTATTGAGAAGGCATGTTTAGTTATGTTCACCACTCAAAACTTGAGACATTATATGCTAAATACAAAAACAATTGTTATCACCAAGGTAAATCCTCTCAAGTTCATCTTATCTAAGTTATCTCTTTAAGGATACATGGTTAAATTGATTATTCTCTTTAGTGAGTTTGATATTGAGTACCAAAATAAAAAGGCAATCAAAGGATAGGTTCTTGTAGACTAACTTGTAGAAGCTCCTATTACAGCCACTCAACCTCTCAACTTTGACCTCCTAGATGATTCTATCATAGAATAAGCATCACAATAACCTTAATAGTGGACACTCTATTTTGATGGCTCTTTCACATCCTAAGGATCTAGAGCTGACATATTGTTGATCATGCCATAAGGGGATTTGATCCCCAAAGCATTCCATATACAATTTTAGTGTACAAACAATATGGTTGAATATGAAGCATTAGTTGTAGGGCTCCATCTTGCCATACAATGGGATATTCAAAGCTTAAAGGTCTATGGATATTTGTATCTAATCATAAATTATACAATTGATCAATATCAGACAAGAGATGACAAGCTTGTTCCTTACAAGCAAGTTTTTGATAACCTTAAAACACATTTTAAATCTCTATAGTTTGAGCAAGTTTCATGAGTCAGCAATAGATCTATCGATGCCATGGAAACAATTCATTCCATGATTCAAATTCATGAAAGTGCTAAAGAGTATTAGTTCCTAATTGAAAATTTTCTTTAGCCAGCGCATATTCCATCAAATTCAAAGAGGATATGTACCATTTTTGATCCTAATCTCTCACCTGATTTACCATGGTACCAGGATTTTTATAACTATTTCCATAGCCATGTATTCCCTACCAACCTTTCTAGTAACCAACAAAAACTTTTCCCTCATCACTTAACATGTTATATCCTCCTTGCAAACACATTTTATTGAAAAAATTATGATGTAATGCTTCTTCACTGTTTATCTTTGGGAGAATCCAAGCTAGCACTAAAGGAGGTTCATGAAGGAATGTGTGGGGCCCATATCAATGGTTTAGTCCTAGCAAAGAAACTTCTTATAATAGTCTATTATTGGCCCAAAATTAAGACAAATGCTTGTAATTATGTAAATAAGTGTGTTCCTTATTAGCAACATGGAAACTTGATACATGCACCTTCCTTACCATTGCAACTGATTACAACACCATGGTCATTCTAGACATGGGGTCTTGATCTCATTGGGAAAATTAACCCAACATCTTCAAATAGCCATAAGCACATTTTGACTGCAACTGAGTACTTTACCAAGTGGATTAAAGCCATTCCTCTGACCTATATTACCAAGAAATAAATATCCAAATTCATTCATTACCATATCATCTATTGATATAACATCTCAACCCATATTATATCTGATAATGGTAGATCCTTTATAAACCAAGATGTGAAATCTCTTTGTGTAAAATTCATGATCAAGCATATGAAATCCACTCCATATAACCCATAAGGCAATGGACAAGATGAGGCATCAAATAAAACCATTTTATCCATATTAAAAAATATTGTCAATGGTGTTGGCCATAATTATCACTTGTAATTTTTTCCTACCCTCTGGGCTTATAAGCCCAACCATCGCACCATAACTAGAGATACTCCATACTCCTTTATTTTTGGCACTGAAGATATCATCTTGATCAAGATTGAGATCCCATCATTAATAATATCAATAGAGCACATTGAAGATGATGAAGGCTATAGAGCCTCATAGCTATAAGAACTAGAACTTCTTAATGGTAAGAGTTTATCTTCCCTAGAAAAGTTATAGGCCTACCAGAATAGATTATGGAGAGAATATGATAAAAACATTATCCCTTGAGAATTTGAGATTGGTGACTTAGTTTTAAAAGAGAATTAGAAGAACATGAATGTTGAACCCAAAAATAAAGGCAAGTTTTAGCCTAATTGGTTAGGACTATATATTGTCACAGTGAACTATGGATCAAGAGCATACCAATTGGCTGAACCTAATAGTTAATAACTTTTATATCCCATGAACATCATACACCTTAAGATATTTTATGCATGACAACTTTGAACCATTATCTATAAGACCCATAACTTAGGGGCAAATTATTCTCTCATAATTATCTCCCACCATTTTATCTTAACTTGTACACATTTTATACTACCCTAGTCCACTTTTCATGAATCCCGATAGTAAAGGCTTTGGACCCTTTTTACTCTGAACACATTATTCAACCCATTCTAGATTCATCCTCAAGAGGAATATTCTTTTATATGTCTAAGGCATGTTATAAGCTTCAACACTTTTTTTTCATTAACCAATTATGATCTCGATTATGTCTCATGAGCATTATGAACGTCTTCTGCAATAATTCTTCAAATCAGTTCAACTAGGACAATCTTATGTAACTTATGATAGGTGAATAGCCACATCTTCTCAATTCAAGTATTTTCTACTCTTTCTTATTTTATTAAAAACCTCACTTTCATATGTTTGTGAGCATGGGCCATTACAGCTAACTTAGATATCTTATTGGAACCTCTACTCTCATAACATGCATCTCCTCAACTAGATGGTCCCACCTTGAGCATATTTTATCCTTAAAACACCAAAAACATTAGAAATACTTTGAAAATACCAAAAAAATTAGAACATGATCTAGAAAAGAATAAAAACATTGTCTTATGCTTCTGTACATTTATACATTCCTGTTTCACCATCCCATGCTCTCACCATTTTGTGAGCAACTATTAATTTTGAATGCTCTTTCTATTTTTCAAGTATAAGAACACTAGTTCATTTCATTTTATTCTAAAAACTTTCCATTTTACAAGATCATTCTCTCTCATCTCATTAGCTTATTATTTTCTAGACCATTCTCATTTTATTTTTCATATCTTCCATTTCTTCTATAACGTTAATCATGTTGGTCTGATCATCATTTTTTCTTCTATGCTATTTTTTGGGAGAACTACATTTGGCTTGAAGTTCATGTTGGAATATGCATCGATGGAATTATGTAGGTAGTGTCCACTTGTCCCATATATCTAGAGTCAGCTCGACCAACCCCTTCCTTTTCTTCTCTTCCCCCATTTCTTCTACCATTATTCCTATCTAATTATGGAATAATTGTCATGTCATTATTCTTTATTATGATGTGGTGAAAAGTAACACCTCTATCACAAATACATGAAAATTTGTATTTAAATGACACTAACTTAGTTTTTGTGTGTGTGTGTGTGTTTATTTGAGTTTTCTTGGTGTTTTTTTGTGCTTTCGCACTTCTTTTATTTCTTCTCTTTTTCTCTTTTTACTACTTCTTGTCTCTTCTTGGTCTTGTGTTTCCTTGTTTGCTTTGATTTTACTTTTCTCTTTTGTGTTTTAGAACATCTTGATGATTCACATCAATCTCAATTGTTTATATCTTGATCCTATGTTATTATGTTATTCTTTGACCATTTTGTTTATTTGATTGTTGTTGGTGTCTTATTTTTTTGTTTGATTTTACTTTTCTCTTTTGTATTCAAAGAATGCCTTGATGGTCCACATGGATATTGATTATTCATATCTTGGTCTCATGTCATTATGGCATTCTTGACTTTTATTTTTAAACATTTTGTTCTTACTTAAGATCATATCTTAATTTCAAGTTAGGTTCATTTATGTTTATATTTTTCTTTGTATTTTATTTTTTATTTAAATGTCAATCATTATAACTTTGGTTTTGGTCATTATTTTACCATTATCCTTAGTTATAGATATTCACATTTGAACTGACTCAGTCCAATTGGAGTCTTATGTCATTATAAGTTATTCATTCTTATGATGCCTAGTTTATTTTACTATACTAAGCACTTTCTGCTTAGGTCTCAAGGTCTTAACATTAACATCAGCTCTGATGAATGATTCTTAAGAACACTTTGCAAAACCTAGGCTCATGATATGGAATTAGGCTTCTAGGTAGAATGTAATTTAGGCTTCTTTATTTATGCTTAGACATGGATCTCTTCATATAAATTGTAGGTCTAATCAATTCTTGTTCATTTTTCTCATTCCTCAATCCATTCTCTCCCAACCTTGGGTGAAATACATTAGCCTAAAGTTCATGTTAGAACATGAGTCCATGGAACTATGTAGGTAGCACTCAATTTTTATTGAGGTTAGCTTAACTATCTCTATTCTTTTTTTCATCTCTTTCATCACTTTGTGCATACTCATATTCTTGGTTTATATGTATTTATTAGCCATTACACCATCGAATGTATGTTTATGCCTACTCACTTTAACCTATCTTTTCAATCATATCCTTGAGCTATTTATACTTACTAAATTTACCATGTTGGGGCACAACATCTAAACCACATCTGAATCAAATCAGCTCTACAAGGGCAAGTCATTATATATTCTTTATCAATGATCAAAAATTTGTCGTACTGGGGCAAAACTTTTTATCATGATCAAATATATTCTATTAGAGTACTTATTATCTTCTCTTTAGAGACCCTATTCTAGTGCTACTTCCTGCCCTAAAGTAGAACAATCTCTCTTTTCCCCTAATTCCAAGGTCTCCACATTAAAGCCCATGATGGCAATATTTTAGTGTGCAACTTGTCTTGGGATTGATCAACGTTGTAAGTGCATAGCTTGTACTCTCAAATTAGGTATGTTTACAATGTGTCCCTTACATTTGTGAATTTTATTTTTCCCATTCCCCCCATCTCTAGGACCTATTACACCTCTAATTATATTTTTATCACTGATTTTAATCACATGTGTAATAATTATCTCAATTAGATGTGATCTATTCCATGGGTTAATCTCTCACTTTCTCTCTCTTTTCAAGAATCCATCCTTTTCTTCTATCCTAGTATGTCCTCTCAAGGGGGAATCATGGGTCTATTCTAGCTTAGTCTTGACAACACTTTTCTTTGAAAAGATGTTGCTTCATCTGAATGTCTCACTACACCTTCTTAAATAGGGGCAAAATGTAGACATCCAATTCCTAACACCATTTGTGTTGAAATTATCAATCTTACTCAAATTACACTCAAATGCACATTTTAGGTCAGAATCCATAAAACACCCTAAATGGTTTGAAATTTTCACTTACAAGTTCTAGTTAAGGTCAAAGTATCCTTAAATATGGAACTGTATTTTTTGGGCTAGCTAACTTTGATTAGATCATTTTAAGTCAAAATGACCATTTCACCATTTAGTGCTTTATATCACACTTTTATTCTAATTCATTGGTATATATCATGTACCTTTGGTATTTGGTGTTGGTAACATCCTAAATGGGAATATGGTTCCAACACATATAGTGTCACCTTCCACTTCCACTCCGATCAAATTATGAACCAGTAATATGACTTTCTAACCATTTTGATCAATCAAGGGCCAATTTTCAAATAATTACGCAAATGTTGATTAACATTATTTAAGGCTAATTAATCCAAATAAAGAGATTAAGTGGATTTTCCATGATAGTTGTTGAATATTTCTTTTTGAAAATTGATTCCTATTATCTATATCACTTAATGACATCATCTATGGGGTGGCATCCATCAAGCCATAAGTGCATAAAATATCAAGATTATGAGTCACGCATGCCTAGTTACTAACTCCCATGCCTCTTTAATTCCCCTTCTTCCAAGGTCATGATGAAGATAATTATGGATTTAAACCCAAATATTAGGATTATCCATAGCCATGCATCTCAATCTTGAGATGGATAGTCATGGTTGATCCTAAACAATCTCAAAAATATATAAATAGAGAGGCCATGAAAATATTTCTAAGCTATTTTGGTGCAAGGCTATTATGCTCAAATATCTTCAAATCTTGAATATTTCAAATTTATAATGCAAAATTGTTTCCACAAAGCTTCATTGGTAGGCTAGTTTAATGATTTGTAATCAAGAGCCTAGGTTTTTATAGAGTGTTCTTGAGGAATTAGAGGAGCTTACCACCATTGTTAACAAAGACAAAGATGTTTAATCAAGGAAGAACATGTTTTTGAACCACATGGTTATGGTGAATCCATTTGGGAAGGTAATATGGTGTTGCTTTCTTTCATTTGTTTCTTGCTAGCTTTTGTAATTCCCATAGGAATAGATAGGCTTGGTTAGTAAGTTCTTTGTGCATGTTTTATTATTTATGGACTAATGCTTGACTAACTTGCTTTGTAATCCTCTCTACAAAAGCAATGTATGTATAAGATGTAGAGGTTTGAGAAGATACCACATATTAGTATGTGGTCATTATAGGATGGGATAATTCCACTTAATGGTTGATGGACACAAAAGGCTAGGTAGAAGGTGTTATATACCCTTGTGGATTAGGAACATATTAGTAAGATGTCATGGGTATTGTCATGGGATTGAGATAGGTTGATTTAGAGGTATGGATGGGTTGGTAGATGGTTAGAGTTGAGTTGTAACTCTTGTGCTAATAGCTAGAAGGGTAGGAGGTATGGAAAAAACAAAATTTTAAAGTGGGGTAGAAATTGGTGGATTGGTATTAATAATGGGAATGGTATAAATAGGTTTAGAAGATACCCCTATGGTGTATGACATATGGGTAATAAGAGGTGAGGTTGTCCCTATGTTGGAGGTGTTGGTTGGTGTAAGGTGTGTTTGGTTATTGGTTAGAATGATTGATTGGGTTTTAATGGTGGTAGTGAATGGGATATTTTTTGAAGAAGATGCTTGGGTTATCAAAGGTTGGGTATAGGTAACACCAACCATAATAGGGGGAGGCATACCATAAGGTGGACCCATGAGAGGAACCAAAGCCATAGAGGTGTGATGAGCTAAGGTTTTGAGATAATGTTGGAGGGCCATAGGGTTGTTATCAAGGAAGGTAGAGAAATCCACATAACCCTCAACAACTATATGAGGCATGGTAGGAGGAGGATACGTCTTTACACTAGAAGTATACTCCATGGAAGAAGAGGAAGAGGAAGATGGTGGTTCTTGGTTGGTTTGATTCCTCAAATGTTTTATAGTAAAAACCATGAGAGGAATAGAAAAGAAATGATAGAAAATTACACCTCAAATAAAAGGCAAACACAAGGAAAATAATCTAAAGACAATCCAAACATAAACTAGAAGTGCATTTAAAACTTAGGATTATTTTCAGATCACTTTTGGCTTATAGATTAGAAATTGTGAAGAAGAAATTTGGTTTGTAGATCAAGTAATAAAGAGGAAATCTAAGGTTGGTTTCAAGTTGTGCTTAGGTGCTCAAAAGAAATAAATCTATATTGAATGTCAGTATGTGGCTTTATATTGGGGCCTACCTCCTCTCTTCACACACCATAGTGATAAAGGTGTTAGGTGCTTAGACAACATATATTGAATTTTAGAGTTTATACTCAACTAGAGAGCTAAGATGGTTCTCCCCTTGGTAATGACCTCTAAATAGGATTGTTGGGAAAGGGTAAGGTTTATCACTAAGTGATGAAATCCTAGTCGAGCCTTGTCTCAAGTTTGTTTTGATGTTTTGATTGATTATGTAGTTTGGTAAAAGTGTGTGATAAAAATATTGAAACTATGATTAATTACTTTACTTTTAAGTTACTAAATGAACTAAAACAAGTAAGCAATCAATGCATGAAAGGTTCATTTTAATTCCAAAAAGAAATTTTAGATTTCATTGTATAAGAAAAGAATAAAGGAAAAAAAGGAGAACATATATGATGTTACGGTCCCATCGGGAATGCCAAAATGTTTCTCTTAATTTCTACTCATTTCTTTATTTCGGAAAGAAATAAGAAACTAGTAATAAGGGTGTGGTATAAATACCTAGTTGGTGATGCATGTGTAATCTAGATGAAGATGGATAAATCCTCTTTGGATTGAAAGGAATAACCTGCAGATAAGAAAACACTAACAAAGGGGTTGTTAGTAAGATAGTTAAGTGGATTGTCTACTATGAGCTAGATTCAAGAAACATGAGCTTTTTAGGAGGTTGTCAATCCATTATAAATAACAATCAAGTTAAAAGAGATAAAAGTAATGTAGTTGCATAAAGTAAATTAAATGCAATACAAGAAGAAATTAGAATGCTTATTTAAATAAAATGACTAAATATAGAAAAAGAGGGCCAGTATTCATACTAAAGTGGCTAAAGTTAGGTTCATAAAATTAGAAAAGCAACTATGAATAGGTAGGAACATAGAATGTTAGATTTGGTTAGGGTTATGGGACTAAAAGTAGATTTTAATTTTTTTCCATAGTGACCATTAGCTATTGTGTGAACCATTAGTGGTTAAGCTAACCATGAATGGTTGGGGTGACTATCGATGGTTGTAATAACTATTAGTGATTCCTTGTGGATCTTTTAAGGTACTCAAGAAAGAGTTGTATAATCAGCGAATGGTCTAATAATAGTTCTATTGAGGATATAAAAGTTTGGAAATAAGGTGTAGATAGGTCTACTTAGGTAAGGGGGCTTAAAAATCCAATAAAACAAAAAAAAACTATAATATACCTATAGCTTTCTAGATAGTTGATGGTTGAAGGTTGGGGAAATTTTACCAGAGTAATAGTACTCTAGCATCCAAAGTAAATTCAATAGAGGTTTGAGCCTCTTTTTTATATTTTTTATTTCATAAAGGAATATTGGATGATAAAAAGCTTAAATACCTATATGTAAGAATGCTTGTGATTATCCATTTTTCACCTCCTACTCCCCTCCTTTTATAGGCAAAGAGAGATGGAGGATAGAAGGTTCCCTAGAAGGTGAGGCTTTTGATTTCGATGCTTGGGAGTTCATTATAAATTAATAAGGTGAATGTATTTAATTATGCCAAAGTAGCTTACACATAACTAGTGATGGGTTAGAGAGGTTAGGACCTAACAATCAATGGATAGGATAACCATAGATGGTTAAGATGACTATCGATGGTTGAGTGTCTAGAGGAAAATGAGTCAAGATGGGTTGAAAGAGGTGGGTTAAGGTTCAAATTAGTAAGTTAGTGAATTTATCTAGATAATTAGCTAATTATATCAAGGTATAAAGGGTTGATCAGTGGGTCAATAAAGGTTAGGTGGTTCCTAAAGAGTCCCAAGGCATTTTGACTCCTAGTATAGTTTTCTAGTGTCTACATTGTGACAATAGGTAGAAACAAACATGTTGGACATTGAAAATCCCAAAATCATGTTAGTTTAAGTTAGAAATAATATAAAGTGATTTAAAAGACTTAGAGGAGGTATTATAACATGGATACAATGTCAAACATGCAAATTTATGCCTACAAGCTTACTTTTTTTGAGTAAGCATATAATTTACTAGTCAGGTTTAGTTGAGTAGAGACATAGGTTGAAGAGGCTAACATGGATGATGGAGAGATTGAAAACATTCCGAACTACTTAAGTATGATGATGATATCCTTATCAAATTCTTAAAATAATCCATAAAGAATATATTGTGTTTTCAAACACACTACAATCTATACATGCAAACCATATAGTTAGTGAGTTATACAGAGCTTATTTTGAGGATTTTTAAGGGTTAAGGGGTCTATGAGCATAATCTAGTTTATAAATTGGTTAAGTACCTTCATGACCTAATTTATCTCCTCATACCTTTAGTTTGTATGAATAGACAGGGGAGATACCCTATATTCTATCTCAAATATAAGGTACTATTATGATATTAATTTTCACACTAGAGAGTTATTTAGGATCCTTCTGACTAAGACATAATATGGGAACACCCCAAAGCTATGTGTATCCTATAATATTGTTGAACCTTTAGATAAGGTCAACTTCCTCTTAATGAATCACCTAAACTAATGTTGTCATAGGTAAAATGGTTATAAAGGGGAAAAGGGATCTTAAGAAGGATAAAAGGTGATGCACCAAATAAAAATGAGAAACTTCCATTAGCTTAAACCCATACTAGATCATAACAAGATAATGCTATCTCACATAACCTCATAGGCTAGCTAATTATAGAAGTGTTTCAAGGACTGGGTTAAGGTAGAACACTAATATAGAACCACAATAGCTTAAAAACACCCTAAGGAGGTAAAAAATGGGGATAATGGATGAAGAATATTATCCTTCATAATTCCTTCATGAAAAGATCATTCAACATAGATCCAAGTCAAGATATAGGTAAAGAAAGTCTTTGATTACATCAATAGGTAATTATTACAAATACTTGATAGGGTTTAGCCTAATCAAGACGAGCATATTTTTAAATATCTTAGAGTTCCCTACTCTTCAAGATCAAAAAGTCAATGTGAGAGTCTATAATTAGAGAGAGAGAGAGTGAGAGAGAGAGAGAGAGAGAGAGAGAGAGAGAGAGAGAGAGAGAGAGAGAGAGAGAGAGAGAGAGAGAGAGAGAGAGAGAGAGAGAGAGAGAGAAAGGGAAAAGAGAGAAGATGGAACATGTTAACCAAAAATAATCAATGAGATACCAAATTTTAATGAATTCTCTACCACACTTAATCTATTGTAGACTATCACTTCAACAAGTTAACTTGCATTTGCTCTAATTAATCTTCAATTTCTCATTGGTTGAGAAGTAAAATAGAGGAAAAGAGTTTATTTTGTATTTTATGGGTAATGATAATTCAAGGAATAAATATCCTTAAGATTTTAACAACATTGAATTATCCATTTGCTTCTCTAACCACTATATCTCTTTTTTTGATCTTCCATGTCACTTTCCACTATAAGGACATATCCATGATGAGCTTATAAACTACATAACATCATTCTTGAACTATATTAGGTCTAAACAAGCCTACACTATCTCTAAACCTTATATTAATTGGGAATACACTACACATAAGGATATCCCTTCATGAAATAACATTGAAACCATAAGAACACCAAGTTTGCATGTATTAGATCCTCCAAAGGAGGTCTCAACTAAGATTTAATGGCATCCTTTGAAATATTTGCCCTCGTTCAATGTAAGTCACTTTTTCTATCTATTGAAATCTTATGGATTTCAATTTTTAATTCTAATCATTAATATTAATCTAGGATCCTCAATAATTACACTTATTAGCTCTTCATTCATTCTTAGGATCGTACCATCAGCCACATGGTAGCCTCACATTTATTCTAGATCTTTGAATTCTTGACCTTATATATACCATCAATCTCCCTTTATATATCTCAAATGCATGTCATTGATTTACTTGATAGTTTCCATGATCATGACACTTGTTATCTTCTAATTCATTCTTAGGATCTACTAATAAGTTGACCTTTCATTCACTATTGATCTGCTTTAGTATAATGGATTATACATAGTTGATCAACTTAGAACCAATAGCTTTTTTAGTCATCATACATCATTAGATATTCATATGGGAACTTAAGATCTTGACACTTGTCACCATTGCATTCATCTTAGGATACACTGATTGTTTGACTATGAGTTCACCATTGATCTTCATATACATGATCAAATATGCTCCATTAAATTTTTAGGACCCACTAACATCACTGATCACCCATTAACCATAAGATCTTGACTTGAGATTACATGATTTATACACTTTTCATCTATTCATTCATCCTTAGAACATTTTATTTCAAACATTTATTTACCATAACTTTAACTTGACATTCTTGCACATGTCTCATTCTACTTGTTTAGCTTTAAACACTTGTAACTTGAGATAGATAACTCATCAAGTCATGAAACTTTTAGATAATGTTTTAGGCATGAATAAATTCTTGTTTATATGATCTTTTAGCCTAAGAGTATTTTTAATAATACTTATAAAATGAATGATTGAGCTGACTACCTTATTTGTTCATGATGTTTGAGATGGTCTGGCTCTTTAAATCTTGATTTTGCCATATTTTGTTCATTTATGGGTCAAGAAATCTACTCATATTATCTATCTAGGTTAAATATTGGTATGTGGGCCAAATATTGACCAATGTCTTTGGTGACTCATAGTCAAGCATGCCTGTTATGCTTGAGAAACTAGACTAGTTGCCTTATCTGATCTATTGGGCATGGAGTCATAGGTCTTTGTGATTCAATAACATGAAATGATGTAAGGATTACCATTTGGATAAATTCTTATTAAATTAAAATAAATAATATAAAATAAAACAAAAAAAGTTCCAAAGGTACTTTGGAAAAGTAAACACATAATAAGAAAATAATGTGCACAAGGCACTTAGAGAAAAACATAAAACCTACTCTAATATATAAAATATTGTATAATAATTTACAAGAACCTCCCTCCTATGTCAAATATAAAACTTTTAGTATCATTCACTTGTAATAAACCAATATGAAAATTATCTTGCTTGGGAGGTACTAGAAATGGTGAACTAAGTAGCTTGATGGCCAATCCTTTTAATGTTCTCTCTAATGGATGAAATGGAATAAACATGTCTCCAATGTAGACATACTGTCCAAGTATTCCATGATTGGTTCATGTTGGAATGTATAAGCACTTTCCTAACATTTCTCATCACCCTGATGAAAGCCTTGGATGAGGACTTCATTTAAGCTATTGGGAGCAAATGAACATGGTTCACTTGATGGGTTAAAAATACCATATCCTTCCCACTTGTCATTATACAAATTAGGATTGATCATGCTTAAATCAACATGTTCATAGGTTTTTGTGCTATGACCCTAACCTATCACATGTATGAGGATAGTATTAGCTGATTTGTGGCTTACTTATCCCTCTTTGACATTATATTACTTAGCTGACTTGTGGCTTTCTTTAGATTAGTAGGTTGGCCTATGGAGTAACCATGGACTAGTTAGACTATATATAGGAGGTAGTGGGTAATCATTTATCATCATATTGTGAATTCTACTCTTATTGAAGCTTGTGGAGGTTTCCCCCTTGAAGTGGCTTATCTATTATCATATATTTGGATATATTTTAGTCATATTTGGATATAATTATGCTATTATACTTAATTCTTGAAGTAATTTCATTACAAGTGTTAAGGTGTGGAGCTAAAAGCTTCAACTATTTGCAGACACAAGAGAGGATGCTGAAGAACCAGAGGAACCAGCATTGGCAGTATAACCGACGTCGGTCACAGACAGTGGAGAAGGAGACTGGTGATGGAAGATAGTCGGCTGACGTTGGCAGCACAGACTAGCAGGGACCGGCGTCGGTAGCCTGTGTATTTTCAAAACTGCTGTTGACGAACAGTCAGTTAAGTGAAGCAAGTGTTTGCATGTCAAGTGACTAATTATAGTCACGAGCTGCGTGTCTAATTATTGTAACTAGAGTTTTATTTTTGTAAGCATGGGATCTTATTTATAGACCCATAAGGCATGTATTGTAATTAAGCAAGAAGGCAAGTAAAATCATTGAAGCTAGCAAGGTCAAGGAGATCTACAAGTGTAAGGTCAAGGAGATCAGTTGAAGCATTTAAGGAGGAATAGCAACTCAGGATTTAGAGTTGTTGTGTTGAGCAAGAGAGAGAGAGAAGAAGGTCTTGAGGTGTGGCAAGCCTTTAAGGTGGAGGAAGAAGTGGCATCTTCCTTATTGTATTTTCTTCTAGTAGTATTTAATACAAGTGTGTGTATTATCTCTCAAATTCTTTATTGTCTCAAGTTTCTAGCTACTTTATCATTCTGGTATAATTCTGTGTTTAATTGCATATAAGAAAGTAATCAATTGTGCTCTAATTGGTAGAGCTAGAGATCCCCTGACAAGTGGTATTAGAGCTATAGTTTGTAGGAAGCAGGGTATTATTTTTTATTACAGGTCATTCATAGGGTTTTTTGATTGAGTGAGAGTTCAACAATGGCAGAAGAAAGCAGACTACAAATGGAGAAGTTTAACGATAAGAATTATCAACATTGGAGGATGCAAATTGAGGTCTATCTATATCAGAAGGATTTGTACTTACCATTGGGTGGGGTTGCATGCAAGCCCACATATATGAAGGATGAAGAATGGAACATTCTTGATTAGAAGGCTCTCAATTCCATAAGGTTGAGCCTTGCATCATCTGTGATTTCTAGGTTATCACAGTGCAAGACAACGGAAGAGTTGATAAAGTCCTTGGCGAATTTATACGAAAAGCCCTCGGCTTCTAATAAGGTATATCTTATGAAGCAGCTATTTACTTTGCAAATGCAAGAAGGTGGATCGGTACATACTCATCTCAGTGATTTCCATGGTTTGGTAAACCAACTAGCTTTAGTCAATATTGTTTTTGATGATGATGTAAAGGCTCTCTTGATTTTATGTTCTTTGCCTAAAAGTTGGGATGGTATGGTTATGGCAGTAAGTAATTCTTCATCTGCTTCTAAAATCTTAAAATTTGATGATGTTGTGAGTGTGATCTTTAATGAAGAAATACGCAGGAGAAGCATAGGTGAATCATCAGGGAATGCTCTAACTGTAGAAAGTAGGGGATGGCAAAGGGAGAAGGTTGAGCAAGGGAAATCAAGGTCGGGAAGGAGATCTGAGTCCAAAGGTATTACTTGTTGGTTTTGTGGAAAGAAAGGACACACGAAGAAGGAGTGTTGGTTGAGAGATAAAGAGAATCAACATGCAGGTATTGAAAAAGCAAAGGATGTAAATATTGTGATGTAGGATGCTCTCATACTTTCTTTGAATAGTCAGGTAGGATCATGGATTTTAGATTTTGGTTCATCTTTTCATGCATCCCCAAGTAGAGATTTATTCTATGAGTATGAACAAGGAGATTTTGGAGTGCTCTATTTAGGGGATGGTACACCTTGTTAGATAGTTGGCAAAGGGAAAGTGTAGCTGAGATTGCAGATTGACAACACATGGGTGTTGAAAGAGGTCATGCATGTTCCAATTCTGAAGTAGAGTCTGATTTTTGTAGGAAGGTTGGCAGATGAGGGATGCACAATAACCCTCATAGCAGATTCTTGGAAGGTTACCAAGGGATCACTTGTTCTAGCAAGAGGTAAGAAAGTAGATACTCTTTATCTGTCTACTTGTATTACTGATTCTACTTCTGGTGTAGATTTGAAGATGTGGCTTAATAGGCTTGGTCACAAGAATAGGAAGGGAATGGAAGTTCTTGATTCAAAAGGTATTTGTTCAAATTTGGAAAGCATAGATATAGTTCATTATAGAAAGAGGAAATTTGATACTTTTGATAGGAACAAAGAAGCCTTGGTGTTTATGGAGGAGATGAAGGATAGAGATCAGTCATAGGGGCTGAATAAATCTGAGCAGGGCAGCATGGATAGAGGTTTGATCCAAGAAGAGCTCGCGAATGAAAATTCCATCACTTATAGGAACACACAGACACCGATGTCGATAGCTTGGCACTGATGTCAGTCATCTAGATACCGACATCGGTCATGTGCAGACCAACAGGGTTGGTAGGTCAGACTGGAGAAGTTTGATGTTGGTCATAAGGATCGATGTCGATAGGAGGGACACCGGCATTGGCCAGGGAAATGACATTAGCAGTCAGGGTCAGTGCAGGGAATCGACATCGATCGAAAGTAGACTAGGAGATGGCCGAGATCGGTCACTAAAATAGATGTTGGGTGAATTAATAAGTCTCAAACACCCATGTGGAGGTTAGGAAAGGTATGTGAACCTCATATTTGTTGTTCACCTTCTTTATATTGCTTACTGACAATCATGAACTAGGAAGATGGAAGAAGCAATGTAGGTAAAATCCAGAAATAGTGGGAGCTTGGCATGGATGAGGAGTGTGAGTCCTTGGAGAACCAAACATGTATTTGTTGGTAGTGTTGTCAGCTGGAAAGAAGCACTAGATAGAGGGATGGATTCCCATTTTAGAGAAGAGAGTGGATGGACACATGAGACAGAAGGTTGTGGTATATGGTCTTGATTATGCTGCAGAATAATGGAGGTTTGACCATTGTATTTTATCTTTACCAGGTTGGATAATATTAGCTACATTATCTTGTTACTGTATTGTGTTACTTGTTACAGGGTCTCATATACAGGGAGTTTTTTTCTGAGCTAAGGGTAGAGTTGGTTTAGAAGTGTGTCATGGAGAATTTGGGAGCAGCAAAATTCTTATGGCATAAGATACAGGTATTGCATCATAGGTTTGCATGGTGGTTGGTTTTCAAGAGTGACGTTGAAGAGGGATACAGAGCCTAAGGAATAAAATAGATGGCATACAGGTACAGGTACAAGTTACAGCTATTTATCTCCAAGTGGGAGATTGTTAAGGTGTGGAGCTAAAAGCTTCAACTATTTGCAGACACAAGAGAGGATGTGAAGAACTAGAGGAACTGGCGTCAGCAGTATAACTGATGTCAATCATAGACAGTGCAGAAGGAGACCGGTGATGGCAGACAGTCGGCTGATGTCGGCAGCATGGACCGACGTCGGTCGTCTGTGTATTTTTGGAACTGCTGTTGACAAATAGTCAGTTAAGTGAAGTGAGTGTTTTCATGTCAAGTGACTAATTATAGTCATGAGCTGCGTGTCTAATTATTGTAACTAGAGTTCTATTTTTTTAAGCATGGGATCTTATTTATAGACCCATAAGACATGTATTGTAATTAAGCAAGAAGGCAAGTAAAAGCATTGAAGCTAGCAAGGTCAAGGAGATCTACAGGTGTAAGGTCAAGGAGATCAGCTGAAGAATTCAAGAAGGAATAGCAACTCAGGCTTTAGAGTTGTGTTGAGCAAGAGAGAGAGAGAAGAAGGTCTTGAGGTGTGTCAAGCCTTTGAGGTGGAGGAAGAAGTGGCATCTTCCTTATTGTATTTTCTTCTAGTAGTATTTAATACAAGTGTGTGTATTGTCTCTCAAATTCTTTGTTGTCTCAAGTTTCTAGCTACTTTATCATTCTGGTATAATTCTATGTTTAATTGCATATAATAAATTAATCAATTGTGCTCTAATTGGTAGAGCTAGAGATCCCCTGACAACAAGTGGTATCAGAGCTGCGATTTGGGCAATCTTGTGGGTGAAACACTAAATTTTTAGATTTTGAAATATTTAAAAAATGGTTGTGATTTTCTCTATAATTTTCTTACTACAAGTGAGAAATAATCACATTAAGCTTCCATTAAAATTTCAGCTCATTTGGATCTATTTTTAAAAAGTTATCGCTATTTTATGGTTTTTCATTAAATTGCTCTATCATGCGCAATTCAAAGAATTTTTCTGAGTTGTTTACATTTTTGGAAAGATTATAAAATTTGGCTATAGTTTTTTATTTGTATATTTTGAATTAAGGCTGAAATAATTCCAAAATTTCTTCATCAAAGTTGGGTCAAAAGTGTCAATAAGGGCCGACATCGTAAAACCCTTTTATGGCAGGTCCACAAAATCAGGGACGAGGAAAGGGTGCTAAAACTCTAGGAAAAACTCCTAAAAAGGATGAGATGGAGTTAGAATGGGGGTGTAATAGACCCTTTATACCAGGGTTTTCTAACATAGATCACAAAGTGAGCCAGCTTGACTATAGTGTGCAAGGCATTCAGAGTGAGGTGTAAGACATACAATCTAATATGCAATCCATACAAGATAGTTTGGGATATATCATGATGGATTTAAAAATTAATCAATCAAATCATCAAGCCAACTCTATTTCACAAACCCACCAGGGTGGTTCTCCTAACTAGTCTACTTCAAATCCAACTCCATGGCCACATAAGAACCTATTACCAAAAGTGGATATGCGTAAATTTGATGGAAAAGATCCACTCAATTGGCTCAACCAAATGGAGAGTTTTTTTGACCTACATCAGATTCCAAGTGGACAAAATGTTACCATGGCATCCTTGTATCTTGAACTTGATCAATTCATTTGGTATCGATGGTTGTGTGCTCAAAAGAAAAAGATGAATCTCAATGTCACCTAGTCAATTTTTATAGAGCAGCTACAATTACACTATGGCAATAGTGTGATAGATAATTACTTTAGCCAACTGGCAAAATTGCAACAAACTAGCTCCAACAAGGATTATATTCATCATTTTCAGAACCTATCCTTACGTGTGGAGACAATTTTTGATGCCAAATTGAATGACCTATTTTTGGGTGGACTCAAGGACCACATTCAACATGAGGTACGCATGTTTAATCCATTTAATATTTTTGAATCTATTATCCTAGCATGTAGAGCTGAGGAAAAATTCATAGCCAACAAGAATCAGCCATTCACTCACTTCAAAGATCGTAGCATATCATCATCAATATTTCCTCCACCTACTAGATTGACCCCTCAGCAAATTGAAGAAAAGCGTGCAAAAGGATTATGTTTTGGTTGTGATAGCAAGTGGAGTAAAAGACATAGATGTGCTGAGAAGAAGTTATTCTACATTGAGGGACCAAATGAAGATGAAGAAGTAGATGATGCCTCTAATGATGATGAGGAAGATATAGAGGAGGTACCTAAAGATTCCCAACCTACAATCTCTTGTCATGCACTTGTAGGGATTAACACTCCACAAACTCTTAAGGTGGTGGGTCTCCTCAAGAAATAGAAGGTGACAATGTTGATTGATTCAGGGAGCACACATAACTTTATAAACCATAAGCTGGCCACTCGATTGAATTGTTTCATCTACCCAGCACTAAAATTTTGGGTCATGATTGCAGATGGTGGCACAATTAATTGTTCAGGCAAATGCCATAGTATTAAGCTTATTATGGGTGGGTACAATCTTGACTCTCTTATGTTTGATATTCCCATGGGTAACACAGACATTGTTTTGGGATTCTAATGGCTCACAACCTTAGGTACCATTGAGATGAACTTCTGAGAACTACTCATGTACTTTCATTCTGAAGGTAAGAAAATTGAACTACATGGATTACATGCAAAATCTCTACAATTGGTTAATTCACATCAGATGACCAAGATGCTAAAAAAGGGGGCAAAGGTAATTATTGCATGATTATGCTCCATAGAAGTTCAACCCCCAAAGGTATCTACACATCCTAATCTATAAATAATTCTTGAAGACCACTCATCTATTTTTGGGGCCATGCCAAAAGGACTACCACCAAAAAGAGAACATGATCATGCCATTCAACTAATTCCAGGTAGTCAACCACCAAATATCAGACCATATAGATATCCATATGCAAAAAAGAGTGAAATTGAAAAGATGGTCCATGAGATGCTGGAGGCATGGATCATCAAGCATAGCCAAAGTGCATATTCATCACCAATGGTCATGGTGCAGAAGAAGGATGACACATGGAGGATGTGCCCAGATTATAGGGAACTCAATAAGTACACCATCAAAGATAAGTTTCCTATTCCATTAATTGATGATTTACTTGATGAGTTGCATGGTGCTAATTATTTCACAAAATTGGATCTTCGCTCAGGGTACTGTCAAATTATAATCAAGGATGAAGATGTTCATAAAACTACTTTTAAAACACATGAGGGCCATTATGTGTTTTTGGTAATGCCCTTTGGTCTTACAAATGCACCATCTACTTTTTAGAGCTTGATGAACACTATTTTTAGGCCTTTTTTAAGGAAGTTTGTGCTAGTTTTCTTTGATGACATATTGATTTATAGTTAGACATGGGAAGCACATTTTCAACATGTGAAACAGGTGTTGATAGTTTTGGAGAAGCACCAACTTTATGCGAAGTCATCTAAATGTGCTTTTGGAGTATAGGAGGTAGAGTACCTTGGTCACATTGTTTCCCATGAAGGGATCAACGTTGATCCTTAGAAGATCAAAGCAATAATGGAATGGCCCATGCCAAAAACTCTCAAAAACCTTTGAGGTTTTCTTGGACTAATAGGCTACTATAGAATATTTGTGAAAGGTTATGGTAGCATAGCAGCTCCACTCACTACATTGCTAAATAAGGATGCTTTCCATTGGAATGATGATGCCACCAAAGCATTTGAGAAACTAAAAGTAGCTATGTACACCACTCCAGTTTTGGCTACTCCAAACTTCTCACAAACATTCACTATTGAAAGTGATGCTTCTGGGTCTAGATTGGGGGCAGTACTAATGCAGGAAGGAAGACCGATTACATTTGAAAGTCATCAATTCAAAGGTAAGAATCTACAAAAACCTATCTATGAGAAATAAATGATGGTTATTCTTCGTGCAGTTAAACAATGGAGGCCTTATTTGATGGGTAGACACTTTAAGGTGAAAACGGATCATGATAGTCTCAAATACTTTTTGGAGCAAAGATTATCATCTGAGGAACAACAAAAATGGGTAACCAAAATGTTGGGTTATGATTTTGAAATCATCTATGAGAAGGGTAAAGATAATGTAGTAGCAGATGCACTATCTATATGGGATGCATCCAAAGAAGCATTATTTTGTGCAATGTCCATATTGCAAGTAGATTAGGTGGATGAAGCTAGGTTAGAATGGGAGCAAGACAAGGATACACAGGTTTTGATTCAGAATCTCCAGCAAGGTAATTTATCCTCTAACAAATTTGAGTGGAAAGGTAATGTCCTATGGTATAAGGGTAGGTTATACTTGTGCAAAACTTCAGAGTTAAGCATAATATTCTTGTCAAGTTGCATGCATCTCCACTTGGGGGACACTCAGGGTTCTTGAAAACTTATCATAGAATTAAGAAAGAACTATTTTGGGAAGGACTCAAGGGAGATGTACAAAATTTTGTGGAAGAATGCATGATATGCCAATAGAATAAAGGTGAAATAGTTAAGACCTCAGGTTTGTTACAACCATTAACAATTCCTAGTCAAAGGTGGGAGGAGGTTTCCATGGATTTCATCACGAGGTTGCCTTGTTTTGAAGGTAATAATGTTATTTTGGTCATTGTGGATAGGCTTACAAAATATGCCCATTTTTTTGCTCTCTCACATCCATTTTTAGTAAGTACAGTCGTGGCTATTTTTATGGAAGCAGTTCTCAAATTACATGGAACCCCAAAAATAACTGTAAGTGATCATGATCTTATTTTCACTAGTAATTTTTGGACTGAACTATTTTCTTGTTTGGGTACTCAGCTAGCTCGTAGCTCATCTTACCACCCCCAATCTGATGGACAAACTGAAGTGGTTAACAAATGTTTAGAGGGGTATCTCTATTGTTTTGTATCAGATAAACAAGCACATGGGGTTAAATGGCTACCACTTACAGAATGGTGGTATAACACATCTTTCCATACCTCTTTTAAAATGTCTCCATTTCTAGCACTATATGGTTACCATCCACCTTCCATCACTTCTTCATTAAAGGTGCACACCAAGGTTCAAGATGTGGAAGAGCACATTCAACATCAACAATAGGTTTTGGCTAGTTTTAGAGAGAATTTGACCTTGGCACAAAATAGGATGAAGCAACAAGCAGATCAACACTGGAGTGAGTGAAATTTTGAAGTGGGTGACTGGGTATTTGTTCATTTGCAACCTTACAAGTAGATGTCCTTAAAGTAATAGAAAAATTACAACAAAATTTCTCCAAAGTATTATGGCCCTTATCAGGTTCTACAAAAAAATTGGAAGTGTGGCTTACAAGCTCGAGTTACCTCATTCATCTCACATACACACAGTATTTCATGTTTCTTATTTGAAGAAGGTCATTAGATAGAAACTTTCTACCCAGACAAAGCTCCCAAAACTAGATGAAGAAGGATGAGTCATTTTGGAACTAGAGAAGATCCTCCAAACACGTACTAAGAGGTTGAGAACCAGAGAGATTAAGGAATATTTGATCAAGTGGAAAAACCAAAGTAGTGAAGATGCAACTTGGGAAGGTGAAGAATTTCTGCAACAACATCCACAATTGTTCAACATTGAGGACAATGTTGGTTTGAAGGGGAAGGGCATGCTATGTCCCTAACCTATCACATATATGATGATAGTATTAGCTGACTTGTGGCTTACTTATCCCTCTTTGACATTATATTACTTAGCCAACTTGTTGGCTTTCTTTAGATTAGTAGGTCAGCCTATGGAGTAACCATGGCCTAGTTAGACTATATATAAGAGGTATTGGGTAATCATTTATCATCATATTGTGAATTCTACTCTTATTGAAGATTGTGGAGGTTTCCCCCTCGAAGTGGCTTATCTATTATTATATATTTGGATATATTTCAGTCATATTTGGATATAATTATGCTATTATACTTAATTCTTGAAGTAATTTCATTACATTTTGAAAGAAGGACATGTCCCTTAATCTCTTCTGAATCTTTAGTTATGGCATTGAACTTTTTCCATAACCCTTCAAATTTTTCACTAGTATGTTCATCAAACTACATCTCTTGAGCATATGATATGTCTCTTTTATCAACCTCACTCAAGATTTAATCTTGTTTTTCAACTATAAATGAGGGTTTATTTGATCATCCAAGGTCTAAAATATCACACCTATCTTCCTCAATATTTGATCTACTATCTTTTGATGCCTTAAACCTTCACTTTAGGTCAAACATCCTTTTATCAAAAGCTTTAGAAATGTGGGACTGAATTGTGGTCTGTAAAGAAACCTCTAAGATTTTATAATTTGAATCCTTTTTCTAAGTAGGGAGATGAAAAGTGAGAATAAGGATATGTAAACTAAAATAAAATAACACTAAGGTGATATATTAAGAAATTCAAAGCATTAACCTATAATTACATAAAATAGATTGAGCCCTTAAACACTACAAACCATAAAGGAGCATAAAACATGAATTAGGATCTATAATGCATTAAAAGATCAATACTATAAAAAGCAAGAGAAAATAAATAATAGACAAAAATAACTCTTCACTCAAGATGACACATA
Organism: Torreya grandis; assembly: GCA_037957365.1. Taxonomy (NCBI): domain Eukaryota; kingdom Viridiplantae; phylum Streptophyta; class Pinopsida; order Cupressales; family Taxaceae; genus Torreya; species Torreya grandis. Next base: position 54,442 of record JARHVA010006516.1, on the reverse strand, counting down.
ACAACACATCCTCTTCATTGTAGGTGGAGAACAAAATATGAAAGGCCTCAAAATCACATACAATACATCTAGTCACACCCATGAGGGGTACTTGTTAAGGTCACATAATGAAAAATTCTAATTGCTACTATTCCTATTTTATTACAAAGAGCTATCTAAAAAAATATCAAGTCCTAAAAAAATGATAACCATCCCCTTCCAAAAGGTATGAGCCTAAATTATATAGGCAAGATGGCTTCTCATGGGTATAACACCTGGAAATATTGACACTCTCACTCATGATGATGTCTCTAAAAATAAAATAGGGTCTCAAGCTTATGAGTGAAATTATATTCTAGATCTTATATATGGTGAAAATGTATTATTTTTGTTATGGCCATGATGATCAAGAGGAGTGTAGTGATGCCATGTATTCATCATTGGAGCCACCTCTAATATGTCATACAGAGATCCACTTACCCTAACCAATGGTGTAATTTTAGCTTTGACAAGAAAACCTTACCTTTGACAATCACCATGGTATCGTGTGGAAAGGCTTGTCTCCTCCTCTTTCTATCCACATGGTGGATCCCCCTTCTTATCTTTGCTAGTGTTTCTAGAAGCTATAACTAAGAGGAAATGACCTCAAATGAGTGTTAAGTTTCTATGAGTCAAGCTAGTGGTACTCCAAGATGAATTGAGGGCATTTTTTTGATGAAAAAACACTAGGATGATGCATGTTAGAAGTAGATGGGGATAATACTTAGGTAAGATATACAAGAAGGGGGCCTTGAGAATGGACAATGATGAAAGGAAATTGGTAGATACATTGATTGAGCCTGAGACTAAACATTAACTACTCAAAAATAACCAAAAGGGTGGATTTTGATCCATATTTTTTGGCGACTCATAGGATTATTTGTATGTAGACTGGAAAACCCAAAACTATGTTACATGGACCATTCAAGGCATAATTTTTAAAATAGAAGGAAGGTTGGTAAACTTATAACTTTTGAAGAGCCACTTAGAAATGCACCCACTCTTCCTCCTTAAATTAGGCCTTCTTCTTGAGAGTCTTGGAGGCTCTATCTAGGTCAATAATTTACATAAAGGATATGATCCCTAGGCCTTGAACTACTGCCAACATTTAGAACTCTAAGTAGGAAAATAGATACAATATCTTCTCCACCTACAGGACACTAGGTGATTGACTGAGAGTCATAAACAAGATCAAGTCATTCTATTTCTACTCTAATATCACTTTTATTTGGTCCTTTAGAGGGACACTATTATCTACTGAGAATGGGGAGGGGAGTCCTAATTGGATAAGTTATTCAATATGACCCCACCTATCTCAAACCACCTTTTCTAAGGCATCATAGAATCCCTTGCATTTGGTCATTACCTTATTGCAACCTATAAATTTATTGACATTTTCCACCACTTGCCTTTAATTTACCACCCCTACTACTTGTAGTGTTTCATCTGAAGTGATATAAATCTTTTGGATGAGGAGTTATGTATGTCATACCTTGGGGGTTATGAAGTAAATGACTTGATCGACATATGCTCTTACTTAGGATCTTAGCTTTTATGAATCTATAATGAAGGTGAGGGATGGATTCAATTTTATAGCTACTCCTTTTATCCTCTACCAATAAGATACTTATAACTATTAAATCATTTGGAGGATATCCATAGTCTAGAGGTGGGCGATGAGATTATTTGATGCAAACCTTTACACTGTTCTAAAAAAAAATGGTCAAATCTAAACTCTTCAAGATTCAAAGCTATTCCCAGACTCAGGGGCACCCTAATTGAGAGCCGGGTCTATCAAAAAAAATTCATGAGACCATCCTACTGCAGAAAGTGGCCTATCACCACACTGTTTCAGCAATATCCAGTCGAATTTTTTGAGAAAATTAGTCCACCTAGACTGAATTTTGCAATACCCAGGTGGATTGTTTTGCAAAATTAGACCACCCACATTTGAATTTTGGGGTACTCTCAAGACCCAAATGGATTTCCTAGATTTTTGTAGCTTCTTTTAAGTCTCACTTAAATTTCAGATTCCATACCAGCATCTTAAAAGAAGAAATGTGTTGCCGTCTAAAAGTTCCACCACCCATTTTAGTTCACGAGGTCAATTATTAGCATCATCATTGCTGTAACATCAAGGTGAGAAAGCTCAAAATCATCATCAGTTTGGTTATACTATCATTGAAATGAACAACAACCACAGTAAAATGAAGGTCCTCTATTTTTTTTGTAATAAATCCTGTTAGTAGGCGGACAACAGCAGAGACAGTCAATGTATTGGATTTTATTTTTTTACCACGGTTAGCATTACTGTCAAAAATTGAATGTATACAGTTTGTGGGCTTCTACAGTGCCTGTCAGTTGTTCAGTCGTTAAAAAAAATAAAGTGGCACCCACCATGGGGCTACTCGACATAGTTTCAAATCACATTAAATCAATACATAGTTACTTATATGTATTTGACCTAACCCAATGACTTTGAAAATAATTGTAATGTTTTTAATTAAAACTGACATACATAAGCACTACACACTTCTTTCTTTCGTTACATGCATCTGCGTGTTTGACAGCAGTCAAGCCTATTCTTCGTTTCAGTGCTGTTGTTTCTCCAAGGCATCCACAAACAGACAGGGAAGACATTTGTAAGGCCATTCAAATAGTGAGATCCATGCGTGCTTCATGGACTAGCGAGGGGCGCATCATTTATCCTATTAAAGGAACGATTACCAACGCTTCAAAGACTCTAGTGAGACACAGAAAGCAGATTGTGGCTTCCTTTCACTTCTACCGTCACTCTAATTCTATATATTGGATCAACATCATTTTCTAATTACTAATAACAGAAACAATTCATCCTTATCTCGATTTTACATCCACTATAGATCAATGCATTATCAATAAAGGAAAGCATTGAATTTAATTAAGATCATTGCCTGATTGTATACTCTCTGCAGATGCAACACAGAAAATACACAGAATGCTTCAATTTTCACTCTCTTAGATACCTGCATTCTTACATGCCTGCTGCTCATTCTTCCTCTCTCCTTGCTGAGAGGCTCTTCTTCTGTCCTTCCTCCTTCTCTTCTCCCTTTCTACCTTCTTCTCTTGAATGAGAGAGGTTTTTTTTTTTTCTTCTTCCTTTCTGCACCCTGCTCTCTCTCTTTCTCCTCCTTCTCCTCACTAAAACATATTCTCTACTGCTACTGCGTCCCCTTGTCCTTACAGCAACTTTTCTCTGAAAGAGAGGTCTTTCCTCTCTCTTCTTTTTGCCTCCTTCTACGTGCCTCCTATGCCAACTTGCATACTTATCTTTTTATTTGTTTTTTTCAAGAATCTTTTCTAAGCCTCTACGCCAAACATGGCTTAAGGCAACAAAATACAGTTTTTCAATTACAACAACATGCCCAGGTTGAAATATTTTCAACCACTCCTTGATTTCCTCAACAGCCCACAATTATTTTACCTTTTCACTTTTACTAATTACAATTTCTCCTTAATTTCAACATTTTGAGGAATAATTTGGATTTAAATTCAATTATGGCTAACGTAACTATGTCTTGCCTGAAAATATATCTAGTTGCTCCTGCATCATACTCTCCCTCTAAAACAATTTGAACCTTAGTTCAAATGAACTGCTACTCCATGCTTTAGCCTTTACTGTATGCCTGGATCCCAAGGTTTTCTTGTCAATGATGATGCATGAATTTGTCTTTGTTGGTCTTTGCCTTTCATCTGACTTTTCTTCCTCTTCTGGTATGTTCTTCTTCTCATCACCTTCTCAGCTGCTATGTCCCATCTCCATGCTTCATTCTTATACATGTCTTCAAAATCCTCTTTCAAAAATTTGTCCATTGAACTATGGACTTCATTCATCTCCACAACTTTAACACCTGCATTCAAAACATCAAAAGCAACCTTAGTAGAAAAACATTGAGGCCATGAAGCCCCTTGGCTGTCTTTACATTTATGTTCTTGTTTCTTGACCAAAACTATCTTGGTCTCATTGCTTTGCTCTTGTCTTGTTCCACTCTTCCCAATGCTGCCTTCACTATGGCTTGTACCTTTACACAACTCTCTTGGATTACCAAATAGCTTCTCTATCATTCTCAACTCTACCTTTAGTGAGATCTCATCTATCTCACAATCTTCATCAAACTTGGGCTTATCAACCTGAAGGATTACTTGTTCCTTACTAGCCTTACTCTTCATCTCATCACTCAACACAAAATTATTCAAATCTTCATGTCCTATATCAAACTTAGGACTATATTGTCTTTCATCTTCTATAATTACATTCATCCACTTTATAATTTATTTATATAAATTAGCGTCTTCATCCACATCAGTATATTCATCAAAAATAATTGCAGTATTCATACCTTCTGTCTTCTTACTTTCTTCAATCTCTGCTTGAAGCCATCTTGTTTGTTCCGCTACATATTCTTTCCTTTCCTCATCATCCATCCCTTTGGAAGTCTCTCCTTGCTGCATATTAGTCCCTACAACCACTTTCCATTCCTCATTTTCCATAAGAAGATTATTAAATGATTTAAAAACATCATTACCTTGCCATGTACTTGTGTCATCCTTTACCTTCCTCCATTGGTTTCTTGGTGTTGCTGTCTTACTCACATCTTCTTCACTCTTAGCCTTTTTAGGCACCCATACTTGTTTCTCTTTCTTACCATTTCTCTTCTTAAGCCATGTAGGCATCCTGTAACCATGCTCTTTTGACAATATGGAAGAACTAACTTTGTTTATCCTCTTATTTTCTTGCACACTTACATTCATAGTAGGAGTATGAGAAAAAGCAATCTTATAAGGTAAACTTGCTTGCTTGCTTACTTGTTGCTTGCTTGTGTGCTTCACCATCCACTTAGGCATTATGTAGCCATGATTGACTGCTTTGTGTGAGGACTTCATCTTCCTCTTGCCTCTTCTAACCTGTGTATTAATATCTTCATGCTCACAATAACAATCAAAATCAGCACTTAACACTTCATTTACCTCTTTGATAGTTTGTTCTACAGAGCAATCTTTCCTTTGTGCTTGGCTGTCCTCTTTCCTCTTCTTCCTGGCATTCAATGGCATCATGGAATTTAGTTTTTTCTTCTACCTTTCCTCTCTCATGCATTAACCAATGCACTTTATCAACAGCAGCAAATTCTCTTCTCTTTCCTACACATTCACTTGTGCACTTGGTGTCTTCTCCTGCACTAGTCTCTTCATTCTCCAAGGCACTTCTCTTGACCTTCATAAGGCTGCTCATACCTGCACTTACCCATGCAAAAATAACATTAGATACAAAAACAAGAGACCATAATGTCTCCCTGAGTGCTCTCTTCACCCACACTCTCATCTTTCCAAGTGCTCTTTCTGGCACTTCATCTCTTCTTTCTTCTTTACTCTTGTTATCCTCAATGAGAACCTTCTTCTCAACTTCTTCCTCTTGTTGCTCACTTGGCAACCTTCTTATCTTCTTGCCTCTTTGGGCTTCCATCTTCATGGCAATATCATTTTGCCTTCTTCTCCTTTTCACTAGGAGATCTATTGGCCACTTTATCCTCTTCTTTATTGGCCATACCCATGTTTTCCTATTCATTTGCATCCAAGACTCATATTCATCTTTAATCTTAGCTAACTCTCTCTTCAAATTAGCAATTTCTTTATCAAGTACAAAACTGTCCATACCTTTGATGCTTGCTTTCTTTCTGCTGCCCTCATGTGCCTTGTTGCTCTGCAGTGCCTTTAACAATGCTTCCATCTCTGAGATCTTCACCCAAGTCTTTTCCACCTTGGTCTCTTGATCCCTTGTCTCACCCAAGCCTTTTCTCCTTGACTAGTCTTTTGACAATCCACGTGATCTCACCTAGGCCTTTTGCATCCTAGTCTTTTGATCCTCTTCTCAATCCTACAGCAACTCTTTAGACAACTCTTCAATAAACACAAATTACAAATCCAAGCTTACCTTGCTTTGGATCTTCTTCTTCTAGGCAGTCCCTCTATCACTTTTCTCAAAACTTCATCCTTTACCTCACCTAAGTCTATTTCACCTTAGTCTTTTGGTAAACTATCCAAGCTTCCTCTTGGATCTTCAATAATCCTTCCTTGGCTTCTTTTCTTCTTAAGCCTCAATGGCTTGGTTGCCTTTCTCTTCACCTGCAACTTCTTCACTTGATTGCTTCTTAACACAATAACTCAAATCAAATAGCACGATTATTCATACCTTTTCTTCAGAAGAGTCTTCTAGTGCTGTCTCCTGTTGATCCCTTTGCCAAATCTTTCACAACTGCAATATTATTGATAAATGCAACCATTCCAAATTTTGCAACAACTTATGATCAATTTCTAAGTCCCCAAGAGCTTCAAGCTCTAATACCAAATTGATGCAAACCTTTACACTATTCTAAAAAAAATGGTCAAATCTAAACTCTTCAAGGTTCAAAGCTATTCCCAGACTTGGGGCACCCTGATTGAGAGTCGGGTCTATCAAAAAAAAATCATGAGACCGTCCTGCTATAGAAAGTGGCCTATCACCACACTATTTCAGCAATATCCAGTCAAATTTTTTGAGAAAATTAGTCCACCTAGACTGAATTTTGCAATACCCAGGCAGATTGTTTTGCAAAATTAGACCACCCACATTTGACTTTTGGGGTAATCTCAAGACCCAAATGGATTTCCTAGATTGTTGTAGCTTCTTTTAAGTCTCACTTAAATTTCAGATTCCATACCAGCATCTTAAAAGAAGAAATGTGTTGCTGTCTAAAAGTTCCACCACCCATTTCAGTTCACGGGGTCAATTATTAGCATCATCATTGCTATAACATCAAGGTGAGAAAGCTCAAAATCATCATCGGTTTGGTTATACTATCATTGAAACGAACAACAACCACAGCAAAATGAAGGTCCTCTATTTTTTTTGTAATAAATCCTGTCAGTAGGCAGACAGTAGCAGAGACAGTCCATGTATTGGATTTTATTTTTTTTACCACGATTAGCATTACTGTCAAAAATTGAATGTATACAATTTGTGGGCTTCTACAGTGGCTGTCGGTTGTTTAGTCGTTATACAGTCATTAAAAAAAATAATGGCGCCCACCGTGGGGCTACTCGACATAGTTTCAAATCACATTAAGTCAATACATAGTTACTTATATGTATTTGACCTGGCCCGATGACTTTGAAAATAATTGTAATGTTTTTAATTAAAACCAACATACATAAGCACTACACACTTCTTTCTTTCGATACATGCATCTGCATGTTTGACAGCAGTCAAGCCTATTCTTTGTTTCAGTGCTGTTGTTTCTCCAAGGCATCCACAAATAGACAGGGAAGACATTTGTAAGGTAATTCAAATAGTGAGATCCATGCGTGCTTCATTGACTAGCGAGGGGTGCATCATTTATCCTATTAAAGGAATGATTACCAATGCTTCAAAGACTCTAGTGAGACACAGAAAGTAGATTGTGGCTTCCTTTCACTTCTACCGTCACTCTAATTCTATATATTAGATCAACATCATTTTCTAATTACTAATAATAGAAACCATTCATCATTATCTCGGTTTTACATCCACTATAGATCAATGCATTATCAATAAAGGAAAGCATTGAATTATATTAAGATCATTGCTTGATTGTATACTCTCTGTAGATGCAACACAAAACAAGCACACAGAAAATACACAGAATGCTTCAATTTTCACTCTCTTAGATACCTACATTCTTACATGCCTGTTGCTCATTCTTCCTCTCTCCTTGCTGAGAGGCTCTCCTTCTGTCCTTCCTCCTTCTCTTCTCCCTTTCTACCTTCTTCTCTTGAATGAGAGAGCCTTTTTTTTTTTTTGCTTCTTCCTTTCTGCGCCCTTCTCTCTCTCTTTCTCCTCCTTCTCTTCACTAAAACATATTCTCTTCTGCTCTGTGTCCCCTGTCCTTATAGCAACTTCTCTCTAAAAGAGAGGTCTTTCCTCTCTCTTCTTTCTGCCTCCTTCTTCTACGTACCTCCTATGCCAACTTCTATATCTTATCTTTTTATTTGTTTTTTTCAAGAATCTTTTCTAAGCCTCTACACCAAACTTGGCTTAAGGGAACAAAATATAGTTTTTCAATTACAACAACATGCCCAGGTTGAAATATTTTCAACCACTCCTTGATTTCCTCAACAACCCACAATTATTTTACCTTTTCACTTTTACTAATTACAATTTCTCCTTAATTTCAACATTTTGAGGAATAATTTGGATTTAAATTCAATTATGGCTAACGTAACTATGTCTTGCCTGAAAATATATCTAGATGCTCCTGCATCATTATTCATCAGCTATGTGATTTTCTAATCCTTGATTGAGAACTCTTATTGGGCATATTTCTATAATTATTGAAAATCCTAATTAGAATCTAAGAGATTTTAATAGGTCTATGATAGTTTAGTCTCTCTCCTATAGCTTAGTCTCAGTGTCCACTCATATATTGGCTTCCATCTAGAAGCTCTCACTACATACACATCTCTAAAGGTTAGACCTTGTTTTATTGAGCTTTGCATCTTTAGCCTTAGTATCAACATTGAGAAGGTTAACTATAGCCTTTACCTTGTTGAGTTATAGATTGGTTTTCTATAGCTATTAGGTTGCTATGATGTAGTCTGTAGTAAAAATATTTTATGTCTCCTCCATCAGGTTGACCCTATCAATAAGCCTAGGCTAGCTAAAATTAAGGCCAAAAACTAGTATGACATAGTCCCTTAGCTACATATACTCTTTGGGATTGACTACTTGAAGGGCTAGATGATCTATCATGAGTTATTTCTATGTAGGGTCATAAAATAATTATCTGTGAGTTTACACTAAGACCATGCCCTACTTCCCCATTTTCTTCTCCATTTAGGTCTCTTGAGGATTTCTTGTCATGTCCATCTACTAATATTAATATTCTAGCTCTTAAATATTTTCCCCTATGAAGGGGAGTCCCTATGGTAGCATGAATGGGATAGTTACTTGATGATATATAGGAGCAGATGATGTTCTTCCTAAGGTGAGTGGATGGAGGGTGAAGGTGGAAGGAGTCTATAGGGTAGGGTGCTCATGATTGTACCAAGATGGAGGATGAGGCAGATGATAAGGGAGGAGGAGTGAGTAAATTCACAAGGGAAGTGATAAGAATCATGTAGGAAATAAGTGTGAGCTTGATGGTAGGTTGAGAGGATAAAGAAGAGAGTGGGACTAGAGATTAATTGGTTAGATACTAGAAAGTGTTGTAACCTAAAGTAAAATTATGGATGGATATGCGGGAATAAATAAGGAAGTTAAAATGGAAAGAACAGCCTATGAGAATGTATCTTCTTCTATGGGGACTATGGCAAAGGGCTAGATGTTGTTGTCTTGGGTTGATTTTTTGTGATGATGTGGCTTTGAGGTGCCCTAATGAAGCTTGTTGCTACTATGGGGCTATGGGGTATGGGTACAAAGGGGAAAACCTTGTTGATGGATTTAGGATCTCAATTACTTCATTTTCCTTCTCTAGAGGCACATCCCCTACCTCTTCCCCAAGGGTGTCTTCTTCTTATTCTTCTCTTTCTTCATCCCCTTCTTTGGTAGAGAATATTCCTTCTACTAGGATTTTCTCTAGATGTTATTCATCCCCAAGACTTTCAAAGGTTACATGCCCTTCCTCATCCTCAAATTTTGAATAGTTCTTACCAATATCTTACCTATATTTTGTATAGGTGCCTATTTTATCTTTAATCTAATCCCTCTGAGTGAGTTGTGCCCTCAATCCCTTTAGCAACATTTTGGAGGGGTTGAATGTCCATAAAACATTATAAAAGGAATCCCATAGTATATGGGTGTCCAATGAGATCTAAGAAAGATTTATTTAATATTTGAGGTCTCATCTCTCATAGGTAACTTCCTCTCCTCAATGTATGGCCAAGGTTGGTGATTGGGTATGTTGGTGGTTTTTAAGGAGGCTATGAAACCAATCAGATCATAGCTCCACCTATTGTTGATCAAGTCAAGGATAAGATCTACAATTTTAGATATGATTAAGTTCCCTATAGCCTTTTCACCACCATGATGATTCCTTTTATGAAGGGGACATCATACAGACCCTTCTTCTTCTTTCCTATTCTATAGATAGATTACACTACATCAATCTAGTGTGCCTATTCCAAGGTCAAAATTCCATCTATCAATAAGTGTGATAGATATAATGGCTTGCCCTTCAACCCATTGGCTCAGATGAAGGTGAAATGGATTTTGAAGAAATATTCAATTGGAACCTTACTCCTAGTGAGCCATGACTACTACATGTCAATAATCATATCTGTAATGACCTCTTGGTTGAGGTTGATGAGGATAGGGGACAAAAATAGTTTTGAAAAATCATAATAGTCCTATGTGATTGATAGGACATGGGTCCATACTATAACTATGGTCACCATGTTGGGGAAAATTCCCATCTATGAGGAGTTGAGATTGAGATATGTAGAGAAAAAATGGGAGTACTAGAATATAATGAGATTAAATAGGTAGGAAGAATACTAGAATGTACCCCACAGTGAAAAGTTTACATTCTCATTTTTCATGGTCTAGGTGATGGTGTCTAGAAAATCCATATTATATACCTCTCCCCTACTCACAATAGTTAGGAGGAAGAACACCCCTAACTAAAAATTAGTGACAATGGCATCGAAGTCCATTGTAAAGATGAAAGCCAACATGGATAGGGCATCCTTTTAGTACAGTTTATGGAAGCTCACTAGGGGTATGGGTACAGGAGGTACCTCCACATAGCCATTCTAAAGGAGGAAAATGATGAGGTGTGCCTTGTTGTGGACACAAGTATCTTTGACATCTTAGAGGCTCTCCATGTTATATACATTGACCTTTAGGTTACTTAAGATCTAGAGCATCTCCCTAATGGTATGTGATCTAATTTCACTCTTAAATGGGTATTACCCATGATTATGATAGTGTTAGAATCATACCTTTTTATGTAGAGGGTGATGATTTTTAGGCAAGGGTGAATATAGGGCACTATGAATTAGGCTAGTGTGAAATCCCATATTCTACACCCAAATGAGTTGTAGTCATTCCTTTGGACATTATCAATCATTCGGGCATGGGAACCCACCCTTTAGCTCTTGGGGATTTTAGCCATCTTGGGGTCATATATCTCATTTGTGAAATTAGTGACCAATGCTTGGTATTTTTAGTTCCCTTTGGCCATCCTTTTGATGTTCAACACCTTTTCCTTTGGCTGACTAGGGGTGGAACCATATGAATTTCTTACCACATATGGAGGGGGAACATCTCCATAACTACTTTATTTATGGGTTCTCTATTTTCTTGGATGATTCTCACCTCCCAAAAAGGATGTTAAAGTCTCCATTTCCATAATTCTTATTCAAAATCACTCTCTGTTCACAAAATAAGAAACTAGGTTAATAATTCCTACTCATAAATTTCCATAGTTCTTATCTTGGCTCTCTCTACTTTCCTTAATTGCTTAATTCTCTCAAGAATCTCAATGTGTCAAGTGTTTAGTTAAGATAGGAGTGTTTATATACTGACTCACCTCATCATAAAAAAAATTGAAAATGGGTACCTCTCATAAATATTAAGGGTGGCACACATGCTCGAGGAGTCACTCATAAGATATTTTCAATGATTTTTATGGGGGATTATGCAAAATGGAGTGTCTAACATTAATAATAGGTGAGATGGGTAGATAACCATCTTTTAGAGAATGTTTTAAAATTTAGGAGGGATAGGGTGAGGACACATGGCAACCAGACAAGCTACTTATGATAATAACACTTATTTAAAGGAAACAATAATGGAAAGGGAAACAAAACAAAAGGAATCAACAACAAAGGAAAGGAAACACACAAGTAGATATGGAAACTATCTAATTTTATACAAGGGAAAGGTAAGTAATATAGTTGAAATGATTCAAATTGATTCCATTAACTAAAATCTCCAATGCATTTCCATTTTCATCTTCTAGCTCAAAATCATGTCCATGTCTATTATTGATGATGAGAAATGGTCCTCTCCTTAAAGAATCAAACTTTACATGCTGGCCTAGATTTATATCTCTTTGATCATACTTGAGAACCAAATATTTGGGTTTGAATTCTAGGTCTGACATTTTTTTGTTGAACCACCACTTGACCACTTGGTTCTAGGTTATTTTTTCATTGATTTCCTATTTTTTTACTTCTTGGAGGCTAAGTAGCATTGTGAGTCTAACTTTCATCACTCTCTTTTTCTCAATTTAAATAGATTTTAGAAGATGTAAGGTGAGTATTTTCAATGACACCAGTATGACTACCTCTTTCATGTATACAAGTTCATATGTGAAGGTTTTTAGGATCTACTTTGGAGTTATACAATCCACTCGTGGATCCATTATCACATGCATGTACCACTCCCTTTGTCATTTAGTGCCCATCCTTTAGATTAATCTTATAAGGTTATTATTTAATAACTTTGTCAACTCATTCCCTTATAGGAAATAATTAGATGAATTTTTTAGAAGATAAGATTTTAGAGTGTGAACTCAAAAATATTAGACCTAAGGAAGGCTTTCACATTATCAAAGATGTTTTTCTTGGGTAGGATGAATCTTACTATGAGCTCTTCCAAGAAGCTAAGAATCACATTCTTGATTTCCTCTCTTAGTGGGACTACTTCAATTGACTTGGTGAATTAGTTTTTAGCTATTAATATCCACATGTGACCATAGATTGAGATGGGATTTATCATCTCAATGAAATCTAGACCCCACTATGTAAAGGGTTCATTGATCATGATTGGGTTTAGAGGCATGGCTAAATTCTTTCTTTTTCCTATGAAGAATTGGCATTTTTGGAATTTTTTGACTACCTTATGGCAATATACGAACATGGTTAGCCAGTAATACCCTACATGTATGATCTTCATCATGATGGTTTTTTTTTCAGAAATGGCCACCTAAGGGAGAAAAGTGGATATCTTGAAAAAAATTCTTAGCTTGGTGTCTTTCAACATACTAGAGTAGATCCCCATCAAAATTTATTTTCAATAGGACTCCTTAGACTAGCATGTAATTATCACCTTGTAGTTGATAGAAATGCCTTTTATGCATGGAGAGGCCATCGAGGTACTGATCAGTCTATATGAAATGTATCTTATCAACCATCCAAGATCTATCAATTTTATATTATTTTGGTAAGACTACTTATAGCTTGTCATATTCTTTTAGTGGGACATCTACACATTCAACTAAGTAATCTTAGATTTATCTTCCTATGATCACCTTTTTTAGCTTAAATTTGATATCATACTCTAATAAATTAGTGATTTAATTGGCACACTTTTTGATGATTTCTCCTTCCATTATGTTTTCATGAATGCTAGAGTGTGACACATACAATATTATTTTGCTTCCCATCATAAGGTGCCTAAAATTTTTGAGGCCGTTGACAATGGAAAAATATTGTCTCTACTTGAAATTGTACATGACTTTATATCCATGAAATGTTCTTGAGTAGAACATGATTGGGTACTTATTTTCTCTTTCATCTTCCTTTTGAGTTAACATAACTTCTAGGCTATGCTAACTCCCATAGACATACATGATGAAGTCCTTAGAAAAGTATTGGTTGGCTAGTACTAGCATGGAAAATATTACATCCTTGATCTCATCAAATGCTACTCTTCCATCAGGAGTTCACTTGAAAGCTTGGTCCTTCTTTAGCATCAGTGTGATTGGCCTCACTAATCCTATGAAATCATATATGAAATTAATATTTATAATGAAATATTTGACTCCTTTCTTATTTAATAGTAAGGCTAAGTCTTTGATGCCTTTAATTCTATCTGGATTGATAGTGATTCATTTTTAGATATTACATATCCAAATAGCTTACCTTGCAGGACACCAAAGACACATTTTTGGGGTTAAAAGACACCCCAAATTATTAGTACCTTTGGAAAACCTTTTCTAGATAATTTAAGTGGTATTCCTTCTTTAAGAACATAGAAGGGTAAATTTTAGCTATGAATATTTGTTAATTCATGAATATTCTATTTTGGAGAATTCAAATTTGGTGATTTTTTAGGGTGTGACATATGACCCTTTAACCTAAAATTATGGAATGTCATTTTATTAGGGGTAGACTAGCTAATGATTTCAAATATTTATGGGGTTATCAATTCTATGCACCATATATATAGTACATATGTTCCCAGAGGTCATGAACTTACCATTGAATTATCTTTCTTTACTAGATTACAAAGATCTTGAGATTTGATGTTGCACTCTATCACTTGACTACTTTCAACAACCTAACCTCTACTAGAAAATGTCACATGTTGAAAATTATATTCCCAAAAACACTATGTCACATGGTAACAACCAATCTCCTTGTCATAATGTGTCACATGATAACAACGTAAAACTCAGTGCTAATGTGCCATGCGATGACAACCTATAGCCCATTGATAATGTGCTACATGATGGTAACTTGCTACCTAGCCATGATGTTCCCCATGATGGCAACTAGGTGCCTAGTAGTCATGTGTTACATAATGGTAATGTGGCATTTGGTAGTAGTGTATTGTGTGGCCATAGATTGACACCCCATAACACTATGTCATATGATAGTAGCTTGCCACTTGATAGCACTATGTTGTATGGCTGCATCTTGATGTTTGTCCACAAAAGAGAAGATGATAGAACTAAAACATTCAAAAACAAATTTATGGTGTCAAGAGGTAACAACAAGTGTAAATCACCATATAAAAATCCAACATAATGTTTTATTTTAGAAATCTAGGAAAGAGGACTACACAAATAGTAGGCACTTCAAATATAGGTAATTCTAAAACTTTTTACAAAATATTAGTTAATTTTTTTCACTATAGAATAATTTAAAAACCATTTCAATGTAGAATTCAACATAGATACTGACACTTTAATTAAAAACAATTAATCTCAATAATTTCTCACCACCTAAATATTTTATTGATGAAATGCCACCCCTAGAAGATAAACCTCTGGGCACTTCACTAGAACACACTCCTTTGGGCACTTCATAAGATAAATGTAGTTATTTCTAGACACCAATTTTTTTTGAAAATTCCACTCAAAAAAGTTGATAGAGGAAAAGATGTACATGGATAACAGGAAGGTCTTTTCAAGTTGACTAGGCTACAAAATATCCATTTATATAACCCGTAGAACTAAAAAATGGTATTGAGCCTCCAAAAAGATGTAGATGTAAAATTTTAAGTTGGAAACTTGGAAAATAACATAAAATTCAACTTAAATTGGACACAATTGAGAAACATTGTGGGAAAATATATAAATTTGTGAAGCACCTAAATGGACAGATAACAAGAACACATAGTTGGAAAAATAGAGAAGAATGTATGCATGTAGGATATGCACATTAATACAAAAATGATCATAAATGACAAAAACATAATTTTTTTTGAAAGGGGTAACCATCAAAGCACAATTTAGAAAAATTATGCAATCTAATCTCAGGGTAAAATATGTATAGTTCTCTATCATTTTCCACATTTTATAAAAGGGAAGACTCATTTATGATGTTGTAGATTACAAAATTTTGTTTCAAAATAATTGGTTTCTAGATATTTCATAGTCAATTGGTTAGATAATAGTGCTTGGGAAGTGGAAAAATGTCTATCCATTATTGAGAAGGAATATTTGAAAGAAAGTATTAAGAGATTACTATTTATCTCTTTCTCTATTGATGAGGTCACTATAGTTGACAACACAACATGGGTTTGCATGCATGTGTATACCTTTCAAAACTATTCAAAGAAATCTCATCTTTTAGATGTCCATAAAATGGTAAAAAAAATTTAATGAAGGAAACCCCCACAAATTGGTTGCATCCAATTTAACAGAGAGCTAGGATGGATGATTATGCCATAGCTATGAAGCTAGTGTGTGTTGGTGTTGATGGTGCATCAATGATGTAGGGGAATAAAAAGGGTATGTGTTCACCTAAGAAAAACAATGTTTCCATTTATGATTCTAATCTATTGCATGGCACATAGGATGAATCTTGTGTACAAAATTGTTAGCACATTTAGTAATGTCACAAAAGTGGATGAACTTATTCATGAATTACATGTATATATGTCAATAAACCTAAAAATATTTATGGATTTAACATAATTTACAAATTAGAGTGATAGATGGTAAAAAAATACTAAAAGATGTTGAAACTAGATGGATTTCCATATATGAACCTGCTTATGGAATTTTTGAGGAATATCCCTCTTTGATAGGGTTTATGTATAAGTATCGTAGGGAAGTTGGGAAAGCAAAATATTTGCTATGTCATTTAATATATTTATAAACTTTACTCACACTATGCAATATTTTTCCAATGTTGAAGGAAATCAAATATTTGATGAAATCTGCCCAAGAGAGATCTATCTATATTATTGACTTCATACATTTGAGAAAATGTGTATCTCAATGTTTAGATATATTATACACATCGAATGAAAGCTTTCACAGACCTATTTTTAGAACTTGGAAAATTTTGATATATTTTTAGAATCTAGAGAGTTATTTGAAATTCAATATACATGATCATCTTTGTGTCATGGTAAATGGCATTGAGATCCGAATGCACACATTCTCTAGAAGACTTAAATTTATGGGAACTAAGCCAGAAGATGTACCTATGACATGCTTACTATATGATACTATTTTATATAAAACATAAATTAAATTGAGAAAAAAATAATAAAGTTTAACTACTAAGATCAGAGAACATTTTCAAAGGGATGAGTTGTTGGAGGTTTGGGAATTGTGAATCCCATTTTTTGGAATAGTTGTAACAGTTAAGAAGAGACGAGCAGAATATTTATAAATACATGGTTAAAATTTTTATGCATTTTTATAAATATATAGATGTGAATGGAGTTCATATTAATGGTATTTTAAATAAAAAATTACTTATGTCTTAATCAACATAGTTTGGGATTACAATGATGGATTAATTTTAGTGTTTGAATGACCCAATAGAAAATGGTGCCATTACTTGTCTATGGAAAAAAATATATCCAAGTATCATATTACAAGAAAGTATTAGTGAATATTTTATATTATATGAACTTGTTAAAATAATGGTTTTAGGTTCTATGGAAGATGAGTGAGTGTTTAGTGTATTATCTTTCATGAAGTCAAAACTTAGAAATAGTTTGGATAAAAATCTATAGACTTGCTTGAGTCTATATGTTTCATGTTATTCTATGAACAAATTTCCATATGATAGATAAGTGGAAACATGGAGTTCTCTATTGGAAATAAGAGGCATGGCTAATAAAACTACCAATACAGAGCATGATAATACTAAGACTGAATATGATACTACCATGGTAGATGCAAATCACACTTATGAGAGCAAGTTTCTCAAGGATTGTTTTAGCTGCTTGAATTTTAGTTTGATAAGTATAAAAATTAATAGTTTATGAAATATTTCTTATTATTTCATCTTCAAATACATTAAATTATTTAATCTATTTCCTTGATGTTACAGTCATGAATCTTATTCAATACATTAGAATTAATATTTTTTTTGTCTTATTAAAATTTTGTGTATTTTAAATAACAATTTATCTTTGAAATGCATTTAATTTATTAAGTATCAATCATAATTATCATTAACGTTGTATAGAGAATTTCCTTATAGCATTCATTAAAGCATACAATTCTTATGTCTAGACATGCATAGAGTACCATAGGACACCAGTTCTCTTGTCAATAAAACTCAAATTATTAGGATTTATTATTTTTCATTATCTTAATTTTATATAATATTAATTTAGAGAGAATATACATAGATATAATATATTCATAACATTGTAACAATAATTATTATATTACAAGTTTAGATTAGTAACATTACACAAATATATAGGAAATATTTTTCCTATAGTTGGAACTTGATGTCGCATATTTTGAAATATGAACACAATCAATGCATTCAATTATACAACTACTAGAATAATGTAATAATGAATTCAAATACACAACTACTAGAATAATATAGCACTAAAAATTCGTTCAATACTAAAGCTACTCGAATAGTATAATTCCATAGAATATTTACTCTATAATTGGCTATTTTTCCTACTACTACAATATTCAAATACTATAACTACTATAAATATTTTTCCTATAGTTGGGTTCACATATTTCCAAATTCTACCACAATAAATGCATTCAATGGTACAACTACTAGAACAATTTAACAATGCATTCAATGATACCACTACCAAAACATTATAACCATGCATTCAAATACTACAACTACTAGAATGGTATAATAATCCATTCAAATATATAACTACTAGAATAATATAACAATATAATAATTCATTCAATACCACAACTAATATAGCAATATAATAATGCATTCAAATCTATAACTACTAGAATATTATAATACTTTAATAATGCATTCAAATACTAGAATTGTGTGTTAGAACAATATAATTCCATAGAATATTTACTCTACTTTTTCTCCATACAATATATAAACTTGACCATTATATATATATATATATATATATATATATATAATGGTCAAGTTTATATATTGTATGGAGAAAAAGTTACTAGAATTGTGTGTTAGAACAATATAATTCCATAGAATATTTACTCTAATTTTTCTCCATACAATATATAAACTTGACCATTATATATATATATATATATTGAAATTATTTAGCTAAGAGTAATTGGAACAACTATAAAATATATTTTGATAAAATAAATGTTTTTGAAACAAACATGATATAAACTATTTTAAACAATAGAAACTATCATTTTGAACAATATAAACTCAAATAAATCAACATTTTTTTGGTTGAGACTCTCCACCCCATTACTACTTGCCATCTCCAACCATGAAAATCCCACTATCTTGACCTTCCTATGGATCCTTCATTATCACTCCTTCCTTATAAGGATCCTTTGCAACAAAATTCATTTGTGCAAGAATCACCCTCTCCTCATTCAATGCATTTCCTAATGAAAGAATTTGAGGATTTGTATCTATTTTTTACTTTAATAAAATGCTTGGATCCATACTATGCTCTTTAATTATTTTCTTCAATGTGTGGTTATGTTTACTTAATAGAACCATCTTTTACTTTAATGAAATCATCGAGGAGATACTTTTGTGGGCATTTTTCAAATGAACATTAAGAAGATGTGCTTCTTGCTTCAAATTTTCATATTTTATCTACAATCAACAAATAATATACAAGTGTCAAACACATATAAAGGTATTATAATAATCAAAATACACATTATAGATAAAAAAACATACCATATTTTTATCCTTCTCTACTTGTGCAATGGTAACAAGGTTGATATATTTAGCTCATTTATTGAAATATGCTTGGGCTTCTCCATTTAAATTTTCTATCTTTTTTATCATAATCTCTAAAATTTTATCATTGTAAGCATTGTCTACAGAGATCAATCTAGATTGATCTTGCTAGAATAAAGTGTTAATCTTTGGGGGTTCATTTTGAATAAGAGAAAATAAATTCACTCTTTCGGAGTGGATGTGATAATAGGAATTGATTTCTTTGGTAAGTACTATTGCCCTTATCTCCTATTATTTTAAATCATTATATTCTTTAATAACACCTTCCCTCAAATTGGCAAGTAGATTTTCTAAAACTAGATTTTCCAATGAAAAATTGGTAATTAAATCTTTAGAGACATTTAATTTATTAGTGTGGGGTAGGGAAGAGCTATATGGGGAAGATGTAGCCTTACGAAACACTTACGAAGGCATATTAGTAACTTGAATAAATTCATGTTAATTGAATCCACCAATAGCCAGGGGACTTTTTTCATTGCTAAGAAACTCTTCATCCATATCAATTTGATACAAACACGTAAGACCCTCTACACTCAAATGGACACCTATAGATAATTTGGGAAATAAAAAATTTACAACATTCATCTAATTTATGTAGGGAGGGAGATGTTATTTCCTATCCTCTAAATCTAGATGGGTGGTGGGGTTGGTGGCATACTTCTTGGTTTCCTAACAGATGTTGGGTGGACTACAAAAAAAATTTATTCAGAAATGGTAAATTCAAAAACATAAAATTAATGTAAATTCAAATTGAATATGTTAATGTTAATACCTATCGGGGTGACTACCTAATCCATTCTGATCATCCTTTTCAAATTTATGTCTTCCCCTCTTGTTGTCCTTACGGGAGTTGGTTCTTTCTGTATGATTGTGCTTGTAGAAGAGATATTGATGGTTTCACCTAAAAAATGAGTAAATTATCTAGTTAATTAACTAGAAAATTCTAACAAAATTCAAATGAAAAATAAAGTTGTAATGGAAAACATTGATTGTGTTATGTGTAAGAATCTTCACTGATAAGATTTCAATAGTCAACTAAAAAAATAAAATAAAAAATATATGAATATTATTTTTTTCCATTGAATAATACAAGGAAAAGACATTAAAGTAAATATGGGTGAACCTAGAAGTGGAGGTGAACTATAAGTAGTTCTTGGGTGTTTCATAATTTGAAATGAATTAAATAAAGACTCCATGGACTGGGTATAATAGATCCCCATGGAGCATGTTAACCTTTGTTTTCCACCTATTTTATTGTGTCATAAACATGTCCTCTCACATGTAACAAATAATAAGATAGAAATTGTTAAAAATTGAAACATATATGAACCAAAAAAAATGAGATTTGAGAAAACTAAACTTACCTCCTATTTCTTGATAGACAAAGCATTATATTTCATTTTTTGGTAGAGGTCAATGGGAATTATAGTATTTTGGATTTCATATAACACATCAAAGTATAAGGCTAGCATGTAGTTGGAAGATTAACTGGTGCAAGTATCCTTCAAGAATGCAAAATTTAACCCCACCCTAATCCTACTAGATATAACTATGCACTAGTCACATACAACACCAGAGAGAGAATGAAGAATATAGTAAACAACCTAGAAGGGAATGTCTGATGGTCTTCATTGAAAAGTAATTCTTTCTTGAAAGAAATGGACAATACATTTGAGAAATGGATTGGTGATTTTTTCAACTGGTAACCCACTTCAATTTTGACTATCAGTAATGAGAATAGAAAAGTAAAACATGCAATTGAATTAAGATACCAAACTAATTATAATGAATGATTTAGGTATAATTAAGATTTGTTAATCTCATTAATAAATTCAACACTTACTAGCTCGGTCAATGGACACTTTCCAAATTGACTCCATATAATTCTTATTGATGTTAGATAAGCTAACCATGGTGTTATCAAGACTTACATTATAATGTGGAAGACCTATTGAATTGTGGATATCCATTGGAGAGGTGTCAAAGGATATTGTTTTATTGTTAAACTAAACATTGAAATGGTTCTCACTATAGTTAAAATAACCAATGAGAGATCATAGGATATTGAGGTTGATAGTCAAATCATATTGAGGCATCTACACCAAACCTCTAAGATCATATTGAATAATCTATTCAACATAAGATTTAGGTTGATCTAACATATAAAGGAAATGTGGACATAATATATATCTTTAAAATATATTTTTGTATCCCTCTTGATTGACTCTAAGTTTTTTTGGATGTGCAAACCATTAAAAACCTAAAAAATTTGTGTTAGAAGTAGGTAGTTTGAGTTACAAGTAGATAGGTTGAGAAAATGTTTTAATCAAAGTGTGAAAATGAGGTCACTATAGTGGTATTTATATTCAAATAAGGAAACTAGAAAAATTGGTTGGCATGATTAGTGATTGATGATAGATGGGGCATCATGCAGTATAATGGAACCATATGACAATATGGCACAATGCGATAGCATGTTAATGAGTGATAACACAACACCATCACATGAAAACATGTTATCACATGACATGATGGTATTATATGATAATATTTTACCACATGATAGGATGCTAATGCATGATATTATGATGTCATGTGATAGAATGATGGTGTGCAACAACATGGTGCCATACGATAACTATGTGTCATATGATAATATGGTACCACATAGTATCATGGTGTCATGTGATATAATGGTACCACATGATAATATGGTGTTGTGTGATAGTATATTATTACATGGTCATATATTATCACATGATAGTATGTTATTGTGGTAACATTGTGTTATTTGATGGTGTGGTGCTACCCAATAACATAATGATGCCTAACAACATAATGCTACCTACCAACATTATGATGCTTGATGGCATAATGACACTCAACATCTTTATTCACTAAATAGCATCATGGAAAATAAATAGGGTTATTTTACATGTACTCCTTGTAATCTAATTCACCAAGGGAGTGAATATTTTCACCTAAAAAAACCTAATGTGTTTTTATCATGGCCTCTTAAAGAGAACCTTAGAACATAGTGAAGTCATCCAAATAGATGATGATGATTTTATTGATTAGGCCTTTAAAGGCCACATCCATAGCTCATTAGAAGGTAGCCTTAGAATTAGAGAGGCCAATAGGAATTTTTACATATGCAAAGGTTCCCCACTTCATGGTGAAGGTGGTCTTCTACTAGTCTTCTTTATTTACCCATACCTGATTATACCCAAAGAATCAATGTAGTAGAGAAAACATCTTTACACCTAGTACTATCTCAAGGATCTATTAAATAAAGGGGAGGGGATAATGGTCCTTTAAAAAATCCTTATTTATATCCTAGAATTCCATACACAATTGGATCTCTCCACTCTTATTTTACATTAGAACTAGATTAGACACCCAAGTCAAATGCTTGATTGGGTATATAATCTTTGAGTTGATTAGTTTCCTAAGTTCTTGAGTCATGAGGGACTTAATTTCTTGGATTGACCAATATTTTATTCTATTAGACTAGTTTGGATCCTTATACCAATCATATGGTGTATTGAATCACCTTGCGGCCATAGCCCTTCAAGTCATCATAAGTCTTTGTGATGACTCCTCTATATTTGTCACAAAGAGAAAGCAACTTCTTTGTATCCTTATGAGGGCCTTCTTTCCCAACCTTTAGCTTCCTTCTACCTCTAAAATCAAGCTTGGATTAATCATCCTTATTTTTGATAAAGGTTTTCTTGTCATTCCTTGCATCATTAGAGTTAAAAAGATTTATTACGATGATGAAGCCCTTTAGTAGCTTGTTGGTCTTTAACTACATGATTTGGTTATCGTAAGCCTCTTAAATATTTAGCTATAATTATTTTATGAATTTTCATGATTATTAAGGGAACATGGTGATTTTTTCACCATTTTAAAACACTTTCCAATTATGGTTATTATCAGGGATGACAGGTTTGATGATAACTTGCATGACCTAGTCATTGATGAAAAAGTCTATCACTAGATTGAATTATGATCTAAGCATCACCATTCTATCTATTTTTACATTCATGGCCCTAAGGATGATTTGGGTATTAAAATATTTGAATTTTTTAATAAAATACCATACATGATGGTCATATGAGCTCATTCATAAAATTTTTATGGATTCAACTCATCTTACTTGCCTTACCACTAGTTTAGAATCACTGAATACTTTCAACTATATTATGCCTATCCACTTGGATAGGCTGAGGCCATGGACTAGTACTTAGTATTCAACCTTATTATTGGTGAAAGAAAATTAAAATATAAAGGCTTAGAGTGTTTTTTTTCTAAATGGAGATATTAGTTAGATGCTAGCTCAATAATTGGTCTTACACTTCATACCATCAAAATGTAGAGTCTAAAATTTGGACTCATCTTTAGCCCCTTTGCAATGGTCTTCTTTCTTCTTTATGACCTCAAGAATGACTTGGTAATCTTAATGGATAATTTATGTCCCAAGTTTGGTGGCATCAAAGTTTCTTAATGGGTTTCTTTCAATTAAATCATTAATAAGGACCTCTTTCTTTGGACTTATGGTGTGCACTACCTTTTCTCCTTTGAGCATCTCTATGTAGTTCATCTCCATTTTTGAGGAGGTGTGAATTGCTTTGAAGTTCATCATAACTTAATTATCTATGTGTTATAAGTGAATTGGTTGGGATAAGACCTTTAATTTTTAACCATACTTGTTCCTCAAGATTATATAAGACTATTCCAATGACAGGTATCCACCTATCTTGGTGGTGAATTCTCTTGACAGACATAGTCCAAAAATAGGTGGGATGTCTATCACTAAAATGTATTATGGTACATTAATGATATAAAAATAATATAATGTGAGGGGTAGATCCCTGATAATCCTTAATATTTTAACCTTCTTCTCATCCAAATGCATCACTCCTTTATTTAATGGCTCATACTTCAATTATAGTAATCTGCTATCTATTTAGGCATCACCATTATGCTCCCACCTAAATCAATCATGGAGTTGTGAAATAATTTTTTCCCCATGATCAGTGTCAAATATAATGGGGAAAGTTTTGTTTTTATTACCCCTTCTCTGGTATTTATGAATGTGGAGGGTATTTGGGGTTATGTGCTTATGCTAACTTCCTTCCCTTTTGTCCTTAGGCTCTATAGTCAATTTTCCTTGTACATGATTTTATTGATACTCCAAGGCTTCCTTCACCAAATATTTCTTCTCATAGATCAATAGGACATCCCAAAGGGAGACCTTAGTTGGAACCCTTTTTAGCTACTACACCACATTGTATGACCATAGGGGTGGGACCTTGATATTTTTTGACTTGTTATTCACCATTTTTATCTATTTTTTATATGTCAAAGGTGAAGGTTTGGGTATTAGACCCTTTTTAGAAGTCACTTGGGGCCTTGTTTCAACTTTAGGGATCTTGGCTAGCCTTTTTTTGGAGCCCATGCAATAATTATATTGATCTTATGGGGATTTATACATGTGAAATTTGTTTGCATATACTGCATCTTCACCTTCTACCCTAGAGAAGACTACATGTTCTGGGGCTATTTCTTCCTCATATTCCAAGGACATTCCCTACATCTATGCCTTAAATATAACATTATTAACCCTTAGGGATTAATATACATATGCCAAATTAGGTGTCTTCCTTTATCACTATTATTTGGCAACCTTTTACTATAGATTTCCCCTTGGAAAATTTTATAGTCCATGAACATCATTACAAGGAAAATACCATGAATTAAAATCATCTGTCAGGTTATTTTGGCCAACAACTAGATCTTTGTTTATATTTGGTGGTACTATATGCAAGGGGATAGGTACTACAACCATTTAGTTCAAAGACCATGTCTATTGATTTGGAACTTGATGATTCAAAGTTTGATGGTTTGGCCTTTGCCTCTCTTGGTGTTGGTTCTACTAGTAAGGTGCTCTCCTTATTAATTATTGAAATGTGTCTTTAGGGGAATAGCCTTATGCCTTTTGAGATTGATTATCTCATTAAAAAAGTTATACAAGATACTATTCATGTCATTAATCTCCACATAAAGCAAGGACTAAGTAGATGTGTTTGCTTGAGTGGGTAGCTATACATATATAAAAGGTCAGGCTCTTGAGATACTTGGGACTTCATCTTGTGGAGGCATCAATAATTTTTAGAATATCACCATTGATAGCCATGAAAGAATCTTTCACACATATATCAAATAATTTTTTGTTCTTACTTCTATATCATAGCATCTAATAATGTCCATCCTCTAAGTGATTATATCATATCTATAATATCTAAGTTGAAGGCCTTGAGTTAGAAAAGAATGGCCATGTTTATGGGTGGATGAGCCACTAGTAGGATCCTTTACTAGGTATTTTTTAACATGGTATTGAAATCAATAATGGCCTCTTGTGGGTCCCTATTGATAGTTATTAGTTATTATAGGAGGGATGACTAGTTCACCTTCTCATTGAATCACTCAAATAATTTGTCACCTAGGTCATCCTAAGTACTGATGGAGTTGGATGGAAAATATAACTACCAATTAAGATCCCTTCCTTTAAAGTAAGTGATGAGTAGCCTTAAAATTATATTTTATGCATTGACATAGTACACAGTGCACACATTCATAACATCTTAGAGATATTATGTTGAGGTCTTGAAAGACTCTCCTCTTAGGGAGCACCTTCAAGGCATTCCCAAGAATGGGGTCCCATGTGTCTTGGGGTGTCAAAGGGATAATTTGGCTTCCACTATCACATGATACAAATTTCCTTAGTGGGCCTTGAATAGCCATTTTTTATTGTTGAACAATGCTAGACCATATGGTTTTTTAGTGATTTTGAGCTACTAGAGGTGGTGTTAGTAGGCTTAGATTTTATGTTATCTATGACCTTTTTATAGGACTTTGGTTCATAAACTCAAGCTCCTAGTTGACAAGACTAAAATATCTGGTCCTACTGAGTGTGCCAAAAAATAATAAACTATTTATGCTTAAAACATTCACTTTAGGTTAAACAACTATTTATGAGAAGCTTTATAGGCATGGGACCAAATTATAGTCTGTAAAGTAACCTCCTAGATTTTAGAAGGTGGATATTCATTGTAAGTGGGGGGTTGAAAAGGGAGAAGAAAGAGATGTAAATAAAATTGAAATAACACTAACTAAGGCAATGCATTGAGAGATTCAAAGTATTAACTTATAATTTCATAAAATATATTGAGCCCTTAAACACTACAGAACATAAATGAGCTTAAAACATGAATTAAGATCTATAATGTAAGAAAATATCAATACTATAAAATCAAAAGAAAATAAATTATAGGCATAAATAACTCTTCACTCAAGATGACACAAAATACCACATCCTATTCATTATAGGTGGAGAATATAATACATAAGGCCTCAAAGGCACATGTAAGATGTTCGATCACACCAGTGAGGGGAACTTGTTAAGGTCACAGAATGAAAAAGTCTAACTACTATTCTTATTATATAAAAAATGGTTATGTACAAAAATATCAATTCCCAACAAAATGATAACCAACCCCTTTCAAAATGGATGAGCCTAGAATATATAGGTGAGATGGATTCTCATGGGGATGATACCTAGAAATCTTGGCACTCATGCCCATGATAATTTCACTATCACTAAAAAAGGGTCTCAAGATCATGATTGTAATTATATTCTAGATCCTAAATATGGTACAAATACATTGCTTTTTTATGGACATGATGCTCTAGAGGAGCATAGTGATGCCACATGTTCATCTCTAGAGCTTCCTCTGCTATGTCATATGGAGATCCACTTACCCTAGCTAATGGCGCACTTTTATCTCAAACATGAAAACCTTGCCATTGAAAAGTACCATGGTTCCATGTGGAAAGGCTCATTTCATCTTCTTTACAACCACATTTTGGGTCCCCCTTCCTCACTTTTATATAACTACTTGAATTTCTAACAAAAAGGTGATGACCTTGAATGAGTCTTGAGTCATCACATGTCAATTTTGTGTTACTATAAGATAAACCAAGGGCATCCTTATGTCAAATAAGCATCAAAATGTCACATATTAGTATTAGAGGGGGGATAATACTTAGGAAAAATATTCAAGAAGGGGACCTTGAGAAAGGAAGAGGATGAATGGAAATTACTAGATACACTAAGTGATCTCGAGACAAAACATGAACTACTCCAAAATAACCAAAAGGGTGGTTTTTTATCCACACTTTCCTCTTACACTAACATATTAGGTCTATACTCAACTAACACCTCACCTTGAAGTTTACCAACCTCAAGTACTTGGATCTGATCCTCTTCTTCATATATGTAGAATGGATTTTTAGTAGTCCATTCAAGCTTTATCCCATATTTAGATTTAGGATTATCTTCTTCAAGAAGGTTTACAACACTAATTTGATCTATTTCAATCAATAAATTGAAGCAAAAATGCTACCATTTATCTTCTAAATAAACTTATCTACCATTGACCTCCCTAATAGGTTCATGCAATTTGTCCTCTTGTTTCTCATTAAGCTCCTACAACTTGAGAGTTAAAACATGCTTTTCCCTATGAAATAGGCTACTTATCATGATTTCCTCATCATAGACACTTAAATTTTCCTCTTGTGGATCACTTATGACTAAAATATCCTCCTTTATCCTTTTTAAAATAGGCTCTTTCTCTAAGATGTATATGGTGGGAGGTTGAATATGTTCATGTTTCTTAAATATTAGGAGAGTGTCCTTCTAGTTAGGGACTTTGAATGGCTTCTTTAGTGGCTCTTGACTAGTGCTTAGACATCCATAACCAACACCTCTTCCTTATTTATTCTCTTATTAACTAATTTCCATGATGGAAATGCATAGGGAACATACACCTCTTCTTTCTTTTGAATATTTATAGAAGAGGGTGGTCTCAACTGTGAGGGCATGACATAGTCAGGGTCAAATGTGTTAGATAATATCCATGATGGAATGGTTCCATGATCTTGAGTGGGAATGGGAATATGGGTAGGAAAGGGAAAACCAATTGGATCAAGTTTGACATACTCTTTCTCTCACTACTCAAATACCTTTTCAACGGATAATACCCAATTTTTCATCTCTTGCTTCCCAACATGTGGATAGTCAACTTCCTCAATTAGTTCCCATATGTTCCAAAAACATTGAAATAATATTCCTATTCCCTCCATGGCATTAATAGGGAATTATTGTCCAAGATTAACCCCTTTATTGATTTTCATGATTGTTCTACATTATTCCAAAATTGCCTCTCTGACTTTTTACAAGGATGGACTTTGACAAGGATGCCTAGGGGGATAATCAATAAATATTGAAGGTTGAGCTTGAGTTTATTGGAGGGATAAGACACATAAGAATGATACAAATGAGCCTATTGATCTTCATAAGATATCAACACACTATTTGCATTTTGGATCATGCTTCTCATCATTATTATGTTTTCATTCTCATAAGATACCCATTGTTCACCCTCAAAAATTGACCATATGTTCTTAGCCAACTTAAGATCACTCATTACATCTTTTAGAACATGGATAATAATGATTACATAAAACTCTAAATTCTTACCAATCTCACTTATAAAATAAATATAAATTGATAATGCTTGCTTGACTCCCGACAAGCATGTAATATGATGAGCCTAGTCTTGAAAAATGGAATTAGAGTACTTATTTAAATGTAAAGGAGGCTAACATTGGTAATATAAAAGGGTAAGAGGAGATAAAATTCCATGATAGGGTTAATAGGCTATTTGAGGGCCACTAAGGTGGAGCACATTAACATTATTTTCTTGATAAATATGATGCTAAGGTAGAGAAGAAATATACTAATCAAAAGATGGTTGATTTCACATACCATATTATCATTATTAGGCACTTAGTTAGGCTAATTAAAATAGATAATATATGATCAAAGTATCCATTGATGTTTGAACACTTACCTCTAAAGGCTAATTGGATGAATAGAACATCAAAAAATTTCACTAGTGAACAATGTAGCAAGTCCCATTGAGTGTGATAAAAACTATTATGAAATTAAATTTTCAGCCCTGGAGAGATTTATCTAGGATACCTCCAAATAATACATAATATGGGAACAACCCCAAGATATGGGTATCCTATAATATGTTTGAACCTCTGGATAAGGATAGCTTCCTCTTGATGAATCACCTAGACTAATGTTGTCATAGGGAAAAGGGTTAGAAAGGGGAAAATAGATCCTAAGAAGGATAAAAATTGATGTACCAAATAAAAATGTGAAACTTTGATAATCTTGACCCCACACTAGATCATCAAAAGACAATGCTATCTCACATAACCTCACAAAATAGATAATTGCATAAGTGTTTCAAGGACTAAGTTTAAGTAGAACACTAATCCAGACCTATAGTATCTTGACAACACCCTAAAGGAGGTCAAAAAGGATTAAAATTGATGAAGAAGATTATCCTTCACAATGACATCATACACAACTCACTCAACATAGATATAAGGTAAGAGATAGGTAAAGAAAGTCTTTTATTTCATCAAGAGGTAGTTCTTATAATTTCTTGATAGGGTTTAGCCTAATCAAGATGAACATATTTTAAAATATCTTAGAGAGTAACCTACTCTTCAATATATAAGATCCCTTGTGAGAGTCTAGAATCCAAGAGTGTGTGATAGACAGAGAGATTAAAAAATGGAAAGAATGGGTGATATAGAGAAAGGGAGAAGAGATAAGAAGGAACACATTAACCAAGAATAATCAATGAGTTGACACCTTTCAATGAATGCTCCACCACACTTAATCTAATCTATACTAGCCCTTAATCAACAAGTTAACTTTAATTTACACCAATTATTCTTCAAGTTATTCCCATTGGTTGAGCAATACACTAGAGGACAAGAGTCTCTTTTGTAGATGATGAGTCATGATCCTTTCAAGTAAGAAAGATCTTTAAGATATGAATAGAATATAATACTCTAACTACTTCTCTAACCACCAAATCTCTTTCCTCAAATATTATATGTGACCTTATATAAGGATAAAGTCCTCATACTTTGAATTTAGACAAATCCATGCCAGGTCTACTTTGAGTGGTGGTAAGTACCTACTTGTTGAGGAAATGACTATGTCAAAAGATGAGACACTTCAAACCTACCCATAATATAGCTTCAACATAGGTCTTAATATAGATTAAAAATAATCTCATTTATTGGTATTCATATAGCTAATATCTATGAAGATATTACAAACTACATAGCATCATTTTTGAGCTATATTAGGTCTAAACAGACATATTCTACCTCTAAACCTTATGGGATTTGAGAAGCCACTATAAATGAGGATTTACCTTCATGAAATGACATTGAAACTATAATAAAATAGAGTTTGCATACATTAGATCCTCTAATAGAGGTCATGACTAAGATTCAATGGTGCCCTTTGAAATATTTTCTCTAGTTTGACCTAATTCACTTTCACTCTCTATTAAAGTTTTATGGATTTTGACTTTTAATTCCAATCATTGATCTTAATATGGGCTCCTCCATCATGACACTTGTCATCTCTTCATTCATTCTTAGGATCTTGCTATTAGCCTCATCTAGTTCCATTCTTACACCATGTTTCAGCCTCGTATTTTTTCTAGATTATACTTCTTGACCTTACATGCACTATATATCTCCCTTTGTATGGCTAGAACATGTGCCATTTATTTACCTAATAGTTTCCATGGTCATGACACTTGGTATCTTCTCATTCTTTCTTGGGATCCACTGGCTAGTTGAATTTTCATTTGATATTGATATATTTTCATATGATGGATCACACATTGTTGATCAACTTGGACCCACTAGCTTTGTTAGTCATCGCATGCCATTAGATCTTATAATGGGCATTGATATCTTACCACTTTTAAATTGCATGTTCATCCTAGGATATACTAACCTTTTGACTATGAGATCAGCATTGACTTTTGTATGCACAATCGAATTTGCTTTGTTATATCTTTAAGACCCACTGATATTATTGATCACCCATTCACTATTGGATCTTGACTCGAGCTTCTATGATTTTGACACTTTTCATCTACATGTTCATCCTTCAAACATTTGAATTCAAATAGATATTTGTCATAGGTTTAAATTGACATCCCCATACATGTCTCACTCTTTTGATTTAAATTTAAATTCTTTTAACTTGAGATAGACAACCCATCAAGTCACAAATTTTGTAGAGAATGTTTTACACATGAATAAATTCATGTCCATGTGATCTTTTAGCCTAAGAGGCTTTCTAAGCATACTTATAAAATACATGATCAAGATGACCAGTCTATTTCTTCATGATGCTTGAGGTGTTTTGGCCCTTTAAAGTTTTATTTTACCATATTTTTATCATCTATGTGTCAAGAACCTTGCTTATCTTCTTCATCCATGTATAAGGTTGGTATGTGGGCCATTTATTGGCCAATAAGTACTCAAGGTAGTCAAGTTTGTAGGTTTGAGAAGTGGATGATGAAAGAAAGATGATTGGAAGATTTTAAAGTTTAAATAAATGTATGAATACTTCTATTAAACATGAATCATCATAGTTTAAGCCTCAATACACAAATAATGTATGTAGATGAGAGTTAGACTTTGAGTGCAAGCTAGACCTATTAGGCTTAATTAAGCCTAAAGCAAAAGGGGGTTATAATACCACTTCTAGGGCTATATGAGAATTGATAAACATTAAATAATATTAATTGGGAGTTATAAGGTGGGAAATAACCTTTGGTTTATAGATAAACTCCATAAAGAGGTCGACCTTACCTCAAACCAAATCAAGCTTGTACATAGTGTAGGAAAAAACTTGAGAAGGCAACTTTGAAGGTTCATACCAGCATGTATGCTTATCATGGGAGCTCAAGGAGATAGGATATGTTAGAGAAGGTCATGTAAAATGTTTTAGTGGATTTTTTTCATAGTTTGAATGTCATAATTTCATGAACAATCCTTAAGGGGTAAAATTTCCTAAAACCCTCCAAAACCCTAGATAATGACTTGATGGGAAAGATGAAGAAGGAAAGGCATATATGAGGGATATTTTGAATGGTAAACAACCTTATACTTGTATAGGACTCCATATTTCTATTTACTATTATATTTAGTTGTACTCTACTTATATGAAAAAGGTATAAAATTCCTTTTCTTGATAGATTTGTGTATTGTGTAGGAACATAAGGGTTTCAATAGATGAAAATCATTTTGAGAGATAGATTGGGACCTAATATAACTATTGTGTCCATTTATTTCATTATCTAAGTTCAAAAGTGCCTTTACTAACACCATTGTCTGAGCCAGTCCAAACTAGCATAATGAACAAGGAGTGATCACCAAGTGAGAGGATGAAAAGTCCAATTGGGAGGAATTTAAGGTATACCTAATGGATATAATGGAATGAGGGATATTTAAAAGTGTTATAAATTCCATTTTATATATTATACTTGAAAAATTAACACCATATTGGTGCCAAGTGTGAAGCGTGAGTGAAAGAGGAGTGATTATGACTATACATAGTGATAACTCATGTCTATAAGAATGTTAGTGATTAGGGACATAACCAATTCATGTTGGGTATTGTTTATAACCCTAGAATTCATTTTGAATCACCTTGTATGTCCCTAGTATACTATGGATTGATTAAGGATGTCCAAATGATGGAGATAGTTTTCTAGTCAAGTAATTGAAGAGTCATATGACACATTTGAGGAGTTTCATGCATTTGAGGGACATATGTCCAATTAAACCTTACATGTTTTGTTCCATATTATTTTATATAGTATATTTAACTCTTTATTTTATCTTTACACATGTTATAGTGACTCTTGGACTTCATTCTCTTCTCTTCTCTCTCACCTTCTATAAATACTAGCGATTTTGACACTTGTAGATTAATTCCACACCATATATGGTGAATCCTTGTTGGATTGATATTGAAATTTTCATTTAAAAAATAAATAAAATATATTTTGAGTTCATATATCATATGTTAAAATTGTGTGAAGAGAATTACAATGAATAGTTAAGAGATATTCATCTATCCTTACTTTCTCTCAATCCTTCCATGTTTGATACAAGTTGATCCACTTTATTAGGTCATGTAAAGTGTGGTCAAGTGTGTTAGTCTATTTTCACTTGTAAAAATAGCCTAAGTGTCAAAAAATAATCTATGGCTTACTTACTGTCATGTCCCCTTTTTTAGTGGACATCGTTAGAGTTGATGGTTAGCCTATTATACGACCCTCTTAGGCTGATAGGATGGATAAAGGGTCTGGATGGAGCTTGGCTTGGCTTCGATTAGAAGAATTTCTATAGTTGTCTTTTATTTAGGGTCTTTTAGAAATGTTTGCCTGAGCTCTTATTATTTAGGGACTTTTGACACACAGCGGAGTGCCCTTATTTTGGTATGGTCATGTGTAGAATCACTCCCTAATTCACCAGCTTCAGTCGGTTTGAGGATCAGACATGTATTGAGGGAGATACTAATATTTGATTAATTTAATCAAATATTAATTATTTAGCATATTTTAATTGAGAAACCCTAATTCTTAATTATGAAACCCTAATTAGGGCAAGTGCATATTTTGGAGGATATAAGGGTTTCTTATGGGGAGGAGGCCATTTTTGAATTATGAATGATTATTGATTTTGATATTGAAGAGTTCTTCTATGAAGACTGAGCCAAGGGTTCTGGGATTCCATTTGCATTGGAGAACATACACTCTTTAGTGTGTGTGATTCAAAGGCTATGAAATATCAGCTGATCTATTGCCAATTTGAGAGATAGCTTCATACAAAAGTTATCATAGAGGTTTACAGGTTTGAGAGATAACTTCACAAAAAAGTTATCATAGGTATTTTAGGTATTTATTTTATTAGGTTTTTGATTCAATAAATTATATAGATAGAGATATTCTATATTAGAGCCATATATCTTGAGATTAAGGGTCCAAAAAATAGGGTGTGTTATATTGGTGGCCATATGAAGTCCGTACAGATCCGTACAGAATCACATAGAGACGGACATCGACAGACAGAAATCCACAGAGACTGACATCAGCTGACCTATCACCAATGTCGGTAGGTTAATGACCCCAGTCGACTGATGATGGCAGTATAACCGACATCGGTGACTATGTTTTTGACACAGCAGGCCGAGATGTACCAGATTCAAGTTTTATTCCTAGTTTGTAGAATACTCAGGTTTTTAAGACCATATTTGAATATTATTTTATATGCATGATAGAGGATATCTATTGTAATCCTTTGGACGAATAATAAGATTAGTGATTTGGCAGTTAAGAGATTTATTGTGGTTTATTTGTTTATTTGAATTTATTATACAAAATTGTATCTTTGTTTAGAGCTTTTTGTCTTTTTATATTCCCTATTTGAAGGGGATATTATAGTGGTATCAGAGCCAAATTCCTGCCATCCTGTTGGGTAGATCAGAGCCAAATTCCTACCATCCTGTTGGGTAGATTGATCTGTATAGTGATAGCTCTATTACAGTGGTATCAGAGCCTAAACAGTGAATCAGTTAGTAAATCATGAGTACTTCCAGTACTCAAAAATAGTGGGACAAGGATATGGAGAAGCTGAAACAAAGTTTGAAGAGGTTAAATGATTTTTTTTAGACCCTACATTTGAAGACAAATTAACATGAAGTATTACATCCATTGTTAAAGGGTCTAAGAAAAAGCTTTTCTTATACTACAAATGTCCATATGATGCCAATCATGATTGTCATTTGAGGCCTAAGGGCAAAGCAAATCATGTAATATGGGCATATTGTGAGGATTTGAAATTAGAAGATTTCAAATAGCAGGATAGTTCTGAGGAGTCAAAGGCAGAAGCTTCAAAGCCTAAGGTAGAGGCAATGAAGGTGGCTCACTAGGATTCTAAGAGACATGTGGATGAGCTTAATCAAGGGGATTTAGACTCTCAGTTAGTTGTAGAGGATGAGGGAGCTAGAGATTGTGATGATGAGGTAGTTTCAGTAGCAGCTTCTTTAGAGTTAGATGAGGATGAGTCTGATGCTGGGATTCAGAGTGTGGAGGTAAACTTAGAGGTTAGTGCATTGAGTGTTGGTGGAGAGTACATTCCTGCAGTGGTTGTTGAGGAACATGTTATTGGAGCTGACACACATGTTCAAGATTTGGGAGTACTGGGTCTTGATGAGTTTGGCATACCAGTGGAGTTGAGTTTCCAGATTGATTCTTCTCCCACCGATGATAGTGTGGTATAGTTGGTCGTGTCACCTTTATAGAGGGATCAGTTATGGGATGGATTGGCACCATCTTTTTTAGATGGAATTGGCAGTTTGAGTTGTCCATTCCATTTGGGTTATGATACTTTGAGAGTTTGTTTCTCATGGGTTCCTAACTATGACAGTTATGCTTTCAGAGTTTGGTTAAGTTGCATCCACCAATTTGATTGTGGATTCCTTTGGGTTATATTCCTGAGGATATTGCAGGAGCTTACTTTGATTAATAGCAGTGTAGATCAAAACTACATATGGGATCTGGGTAGATTGGTTGGTTTGTTGTTTTGAGATTGCCTGGGGACAAGCAATTTTAGGAGGGGTGGATTGTCATGTCCCCTTTTTTAGTGGACATCATCAAATTTGATGTTAGCCTATTATGTGACCCTTGTAGGCTGATAGGATGGATAGAGTGTCTGGATGGAGCTTGGCTTGGCTTTAATTAGCAGAATTTCTACAGTTGGCTTTCATTCAGGGTCTTTTGGACATGTTTGCCTGAGCTCCTATTATTTAGGGACTTTTTGACACATAGTAGAGCACCCTTATTTTGGTATGGTCATGTGCAGAATCACTCCCTAATTCACCAGCTTCAGTCGATTCAAGGATCAGACATGTATTGAGGGAGATATTAATATTTGATTGATTTAATCAAATATTAATTATTTAGCATATTTTAATTGAGAAACCCTAATTATTAATTATGAAGCCCTAATTAGGGCAAGTGCATCTTTTGGAGGATATAAGCATTTCTTATGGGGAGGAGGCCATTTTTGAATTATGAATGATTATTTATTTTGATATTGAAGAATTCTTCTGTGAAGACTGAGCCAAGGGTTCTAGGATTCCATTTGCATTGGAGAATGTCCAATCTTCAGTGTGTGTGATTCAGAGGCTATGAAATATCAGCTGATCTATTGCCAATTTGAGAGATAGCTTCATACAAAAGTTATCATAGAGGTTTACAAGTTTGAGAGATAACTTCACACAGAAGTTATCACAGGTATTTTAGGTATTTAATTTATTAGGTTTTTGATTCAATAAATTATACAGATAGAGATCTTCTATATTAGAGCCATATATCTTGAGATTAGGGGTCCAAAAAATAGGGTGTGTTATACTGGCAGCTGTACGAAGTCCGTATAGATCTGTATAGATTCGTATAGAGACCGACATCGACAGGCAGAGATCCATAGAGACCGACATCGGCCAACCTATCACCGATGTTGGTAGGTTAATGACCCCAGTCGACCAATGATGGTAGTATAACCAACATTAGCGACTGTGTTTTTGACACAACAGGCCAAGATGTACCAAATTCAGGTTTTATTCCTAGTTTGTAGAATACTCAAGTTTTTAAGACCGTATTTGAATATTATTTTATATGCATGATAGAGGATATCTATTGTAATCATCTGGATGAATAATAAGATTAGTGATTTCGCAGTTAAGAGATTTACTATGGTTTCTTTATTTATTTGAATTTATTTTGCAAAATTTTATCTTTGGTCAGAGCTTTTTGTCTTTTTATATTCCCTATTTGAAGGGAATATTACAGTGGTATCAGAGCCAAATTCTTGCCATCCTATTGGGTAGATCAGAGCCAAATTCTTGCCATCCTATTGGGTAGATTAGAGCCAAATTCCTACCATCCTATTGGGTAGATTGATCTGTATAGTGATAGCTCTGTTACAATGGTATCAGAGCCTAAACAATGAATCAGTTAGTAAATCTTGAGTACTTCCAGTACTTAGAAATAGTGGGACAAGGATATGGAGAAGCTGAAACAAAGTTTGAAGAGGTTAACTGATTTTTTTCAGACCCTACATTTGAAGATAAATTAACACGAATTATTACATCCATTGTTAAAGGGTCCAGGAAAAAGCTTTGCTTATACTGCAAATGTCCATATGATGCCAATCACGATTGTCATTTGAGGCCTAAGGGCAAGGCAAATCATGTAATATGGGCATATTATGAGGATTCAAAATCAGAAGATTTCAAACAGCAGGATAGTTTTGAGGAGTCAGAGGCAGAGGATTCAAAGCCTAAGGTAGAGGCAATGAAGGTGGCTCACCAAGATTTTGAGAGACATGTGGATGAGCTTAGTCATGGGGATTTGGACTTTCATTTAGTTGTAGAGGATGAAGGAGCTGGAGATTGTGATGATGAGGTAGTTTCAATAGTAGCTTCTTTAGAGTTAGATGAGGATGAGTCTGATTCTGGCATTCAGAGTGTGGAGGTATACTCAGAGGTTAGTGCATTAAGTGTTGGTGGTGAGTACATTCCTATAGTGGTTGCTGAGGAACATGTTGTTGGAATTGACACACATATTCAGGATTTGGGAGTACTGGGTCCTGATGAGTTTGGCATACCAGTGGAGTTGAGTTTTCGGATTGATTCTTCTCCCACCAATGACAGTCTGGTATAGTTGGTCATGCCACCTTTATAAAGGTATTAGTTATGGGATGGATTGGCACCATATTTTGTAGATGGAATTGGCAGTTTGAGTTGTCCATTCTATTTGGGTTATGATACTTCGAGAGTTTGTTTCTCATGGGTTCCTAACTATGATAGTTGTGCTTTCAGAGCTTGGTTAAGTGGCATCTACCTGTGTGATTGTGGATTCCTTTGGGTTATATTCCTAAGGATATTGTAGGAGCTTATATTGATTAACAACAATGTAGATCATAACTACATATGGGATCCAGGTGGATTGGTTGGTTTTTGTTCTGAGATTGCTTGGGGACAAGTAATTTCAAGAGGGGCAGATTGTCATGTCCCCTTTTTTAGTGGACATCGTCAGAGTTGATGGTTATCCTTTTATATGACCCTCGTAGGCTGATAGGATGGATAGAGGGTCTGGATGGAGCTTAGCTTGGCTTTGATTAGTAGAATTTCTACAATTTGCTTTCATTCAGGGTCTTTTAAACATGTTTTCCAGAGATCCTATTATTTAGGGACTTATGACATGCAATAGAGTGCCCTTATTTTGGTATTGTCATGTGTAGAATCACTCCCTGATTCCCCAGCTTCAGTCGGTTTGAGGATCAGACATGTATTGAGGGAGATATTAAATTTTGA
This sequence comes from Torreya grandis, assembly GCA_037957365.1. Classification (NCBI taxonomy): domain Eukaryota; kingdom Viridiplantae; phylum Streptophyta; class Pinopsida; order Cupressales; family Taxaceae; genus Torreya; species Torreya grandis. The sequence goes on along the minus strand of JARHVA010006516.1, from coordinate 15,582 downwards.
TTGATTTAATCAAATATTAATTATTTAGCATATTTTAATTGAGAAACCCTTATTCTTAATTATGAAACCCTAATTAGGGCAAGTGCATCTTTTGGAGGATATAAGGGTTTCTTATGGGGAGGAGGCCATTTTTGAATTATGAATGATTATTGATTTTGATATTGAAGAATTCTTCTGTGAAGACTGAGCCAAGGGTTCCAGGATTCCATTTGCATTGGAGAACATCCACTCTTTAGTGTGTGTGATTTAGAGGCTGTGAAATATTAGTTGATCTATTGCCAATTTGAGAGATGGCTTCATACAAAATTTATCATAGAGGTTTATAGGTTTGAGAGATAACTTCACATAGAAGTTATCACAGGTATTTCAGGTATTTATTTTATTAGGTTTTTGATTCAATTATTTATACAAATAGAGATCTTATGTATTAGTGACATATATCTTGAGATTAGGGGTCTAAAAAATAGGGTGTGTTATATTGGCAGCTATATGAAGTCCATACAGATCTATACAAATTTAGACAGAGACTGACATCGACAGGTAGAGATCCACAGAGACCGACATCAGCTGACCTATCACCGACGTCGGTAGGTTAACGACCCCAGTCGACCAATGATGGGAGTTTAATCAACAATGGTGACTGTGTTTTTGACATAGCAGGCCAAGACGTACCAGATTCAAGTTTTATTCCCAGTTTGTGGAATACTCAAGTTTTTAAGACCATATTTGAATATTATTTTATATGCATGATAGAGGATATCTATTATAATCATCTGGATGAATAATAAGATTAGTGATTTGGTAGTTAAGAGATTTACTGTGGTTTATTTGTTTATTTAAATTTATTCTACAAAATTGTATCTTTGTTCAGAGCTTTTTGTCTTTTTATATTCCCTATTTGAAGGGGATATTACACTTACCTTGGATATCCCTCATGAGTATCACCTCCATATTGAAATACTAATGTTAGAGCATTCTAAGACTTAGAAGCTAGTGTTGTAGGTCTTGTTTCTTAGAGAAAGAAGGATGATGGTATTATGTAAATACTTATGGTGTATAAAAACCTTAAATTAGTTTAATTTAATGCATATTTATATCACTTTTACCATAATAAAAATGTTAGTGTAGGTGATAATCACTTCAAGGTAAATTCAGGGAGCTAGCCCTTAAACCTAGAGGTCTACTTTTACTATAAGTAAACCCACATACCTAAAAGTATTCCCATGTTTCCAAAATATTAAGGAGATTTTAAAAACAACCTATATATAGTAATATTTGGTGACAATATTTCTAACATACCTAGTGGGACCAAGGTCCAAGAGAGTTGAAAGAATGCTGGTGTGTCTTTCCTCTAACCATCTTTTAAAAGTAAGCAAGATAGAACCAATGGCAACTTTGAATGAAATATTTTATTTTTAATCATCCTAAGTATCTCTTTTTATAGGTTTTTATCATATATTGTTTTTCCTTTGACCTATAAGGTTGATATGAATAAATATGATGAATATCCCAACTGTGAACCTCCCCATGAACCTTTTTATGAACCTTATTATTCCCCTCAATAGTCTTATCAAAATGGCTACCAATATTATGATCCATATCAGACCCATGGTCATCCATTTTTGTCTCCATATGTACATAATGTTTTTGTAAAACCCTATGAAGAAGGGTACAAATAAACCTATCAATAAATTCATTATTATCAATCCTAATATAATCCCTACCAACCATACCATGATGCCTATCAACTTTAAGAGGACTCTTATGAGTCTTGTCATAAGGAATTAGATGATCCCATTTATTGTACAAAAATATAATATAATACAATATATGAATTATAATAAACTCAAATCCAACAATGTAGAGTTGGCCTTAATCCCCACCATTATCTTCATCCTCCTCCATCAACCTCATCTTATATCAAATCTTTATTGGCACTCTTACTAGAGTTGATAGATAATGAATATAATATGATAAAATGTGATGAGAAGTTTGATGTGTTCCCTAACCATCTAATTGAATAGTTAAAATACATTTGCCAAATCTATATACATGTGTTGGAGATGGTTAAAGAGGAAGAGGAAACTCAATGGGAGATCAAAGAATAGATGAAATTGGCAAAGAAGGATTCCCAGTGATTAATATATAGGATAAGGATGTGGGAGGACAAAGAGGCCAAAAATGAACATATTATTGTTGGAGATCCTCAATGAGGATATTGGCAAGGTGAAACTTATGTAGATGTAGGTATTTTAAATTTTAACCAACCAAAAATGTCACTTCCCCATGAGATTACTCGAGAAGTCATTTTTACAAAATCCATTTAGAATCCCTCAACCACACTTCATACCTCCCATAAATCTCATGAGCCTATCCATCAACCTCCCATCTCACCCCTTCTTTAAAAACATCAATTTTTGAGGTAAGTGAAAAAGAGTAAGCCCAAGTTATAGCTGCTAAAGAATATGTCATAAGTAACTATAAAGATGAAATCATCATAGGGATCCCCCTTGGTGAACATAAGTTCAACTCCATGTTATTTAATGAGTAAAAAGACATTGAATATCCTATTTTAGATATACATGAAAATTTTGGTTAAAGTATGAAATAATTACTTAATAAAGACCCCATACCTTTCATCGATGAAGAAATAACTCTTGAACATGTCAATAATGAGGAAGAAGATGTATGGAAAATTTTTAATGACATAAACTAGGGGTTTGATAAGCAATGTTTTAACTTATTATCCTAAAAAGTACATACCTGATCATGAGGTTGTTGATGATCACAACAAACATGAAGTTGAGTATGCTATCAATGATGAAGAGAAATATCAATTCACTCCTCAAGAAGTCACAATCCATGAAGAGTCTCATGAGACTAAGTTATAAAATTATATCCTTAAAGAATAATAAATACCTCAACCTAATTTTAAATCACCCTCATATGTATTGGAGCATAATTAAGATCAAATTGATGACCCCATACATCAAGAAGATAAAGTTCGATATGTGATGGTTCTCAATAACAAGGAAGACAAGGATGATTGGTAGAAGTAAATGAAACTCTTTCAAGATATTAAAGATATTTTCCAAGTTGAGTTAAAAGTACATGAGAATGTGGATAAATAGTTTTTGAAGAAGGATAATGACCAAGATTGGGTTGACTATGTAGAGCACCTTGATGAGATTGAAGAGATTGCAACTGTAAAGGAAGTTGATCTTATTTAGAGCACCATGGATGTTAAGAAGATATGTCCTATTGAAACACCATTTAATTTTTAAGTTAAGGAGTCTTATTAGAGAGTTTATGTTGTTGAGATGCAAGTGGATTTAATCTCCATAGGTGATCTCTTTGTAGTTACTTTGATTTCATTGAACATCATGCCAATGAGGTTGGAAAGTATCATGAAGGAGTTGGAGATACCAACACTAAAGACTAAAAGGATACATGCTTCGTTAATAATTTCATTAGATAAAGAAATAAAAAATTTAAAATTACCCTTTGACCCAAGAGGAGGTATTTATTTTAGGCTGATTTGTGTTTGAGTTAGTTGGTTTGGTTTGTGTGTGGGTTCCATAAGTGCTCATGAAGCACATGTTTATTGTGTGTTATTTTGTGCACTATTATTATTGTTTTATTGTGTTTTGGTCTATTTAAAATGAAATTTTTGTGTCATAGATATGCATAGGTGATTCCATATCCCAATGGATAGGAAAAGGTAACTTGTCTTTAGCATAACAAGTATACTACCCCTAGAAATCACTAAGAATGTTGACTATTTTAACCACAAGTCAAAATAGGTCTACCCTCGATATTCCAAAACTTATATAGGGGTATACTAGGCTCATATAGAGTGTGTCATGGTCTTATTTTATGTTATTTAATGTGTGATCACCTTGGTCATAGTCATTTATTTCCTAAGTCATTTTATGTCACTTAAAGAGCATATTAGAGTCATTTATAAAGGTCATGTGGTTTGACTAGGTGTCCAAGTGTTACTAAATATTCCCCAAATTCCAATACATTATATGCCTTTTCAATAATGTCAATCCTATTTGAAATGTGTAGGTTCCTAATTGAAATCAAGAAAATCATGAGAAAAGAAGGAGTTTTGATAGTTGTACAAAATTTAGAGGAGAGTGGCACATCAAAAACTCTTTTGGAATGGGTATTAAGATTCCATAACTTCATTTCCATGTTTGATATGATTTATAAGTATAAAAAATGGATGAAAACTATAGAGTAAAATTTTACTCTACGTTGCATTCAAATTTTTAGATGAAGCACTGCAATTTTGGTTCCAACATTCCTTGGTCATAGCAGCAGAGTTGGGGCAAAGTGTGGGTTCAATTTTCTAAGTGTCAAATTGCAGTAGAGGCCACCAAGTGTCACTTTCCAAGTGTGGGTCCTCTTATCTCCTCTTTGGTTTCTTTCATTTCATTTTGCCTAAATGTTTGAATTTGAGTAGAGGCCACCAAGTGTCACTTTTTTAAAAATGGAACTAGCCAGTTGGCATCCTCTGAGCCCCTATTTGTAACTTTCCAAAGAGTTGTAAATCATACCACATACCTAATAGAAACTTAGCAGAAGTCATCACGTGTCAGCATCCACATCTCATAGAGGCACCCACATTTCTTTCTATTTTTTAGAAAAGACTCTCAATGAGCTAAGTAGCAAAAAAGTAGAAAGCGCCAGGTGGCAGTCACGAAAGGCCCTGAAATACCTTTTGAAAAGAAGCAGTGGAAGTCACCACGTGTCAACATCTGAGAGACTTTGGTTTAATGCCTGAGTTTAATACTTTAGTTCAACATAGAAAAGCATCATTTATTTTTCTCAAATGTTGTAAACTGGTGGATGCTACCAAGTGTCACCCTCTGAGCCCCTTTTTACTCCATCCCCTAAAAAAGTAGAAGATGCCACATACCCCTAACAGGAGAAGCAGAAGATGCCAGGTATCTTCCTAGAAGTAGTAGAGGTCACCACATGTCAGCTTTTGATAGACCATCTTCAATTTTTATTATTGAATAAAGATTATGGTGGGCCTTGAGTGTTACTTTAGGAGTCTATGGAAACTGTGAAGTCTCACCATCTATAAGAATCTGATATGTGCCCTGAGTGATACTATAAAATAGAATATAGAGAAGCGGAGAGAGCTATGTGTCTTCAATGAATCTAGAAGAAAGCACCAAGTGTCATTTTCTAGTGCCTTCTAAGTAATAAGAGGATTTTTAGGAAATTGACTAAGTGTCCTCTCTCATTTTAACTACAAGGTGTTCTGTGTATCTATTGCCACAAAGTGAAATGGAGGGAAAATTGGCTAGAGTTAATTTGAGTAGATGGAACAGTTCCTCTAGTAGATTTTTGGAGCCCCTAAAGCATTGAAGGCACTGTCTATTTGTCCCCTATGAGTGAAGGATAGAGGAGAATTGTGTGGGAAAGGGGAGGATGTAAGGAGTGATTCAAGGCTATAAAAGAGGAAGAATCATATAAATAGGGGGGAATTCTATAGTTTTAGACTATCTAGAATTTTGACTAGTAATATCATTTGCTCTTATCTCAATTTTCTTGAGTTGTAAAGTTGATGTAATTATGCATGTTTCTGTGCCTTTTATGTGGCTAAATGAATTAAGAAGATTTGAACTCCATGCCTTGGTTTGTGTTATCTGTGTCATTTGTGAAGTAGTCTATACTGTAGATTTTCAAAAGTTGTGATTAGGAGTGTCATTTGATTTTGTCTCATTTTATTGAGTTGGAAGGTTTACATAACTGTACGTGACTTTTGCACCTCTTATGTGATTGGAAGATTCTATTAAGAAGATTGAACACTATGTCTTTGTTGACATTCTATGTATCTCAATGAAAGAATTCCCTATTATGAGTCTCTATTTCTATTATTTTAATCTCTTACATTGATCATGCACTTGTCTACTCTTAAATGTAATTGAATCCTATAATAGTCTCATTGTGCTCAAGTTAAGATTAGGATTACACTTAGGTGCATTGCCATAGTTAGGTTTCAATTCCTACATTTTGCATTTCTATCTAATCTCCTATCCCTTTTCCCCAACACAAAATACAAAAGAAGAGACCAACTTCTTTAAAATATAGAGGTTGTTTCAAGCCACATTGTCCCATAGTTTGAAACTTCCCATTGTTGATTGATTAAGATCAATAGAAATTTTAAACCATCAATAGTTTTTGGCATGCTCGGTGGGACCAGTCTTGAAGTTTCTTTCAAGACCGCATGAACCTAAGAGCTATGAGGAGTTAGAGTTGTGGACCAGTCACCAAATCACAATCTGCTACAAATCTAGGTATTCCTTTGCCACCTCTAGTAATTAGTCAAAGAAGAAGAGCTAACTAGTTCGTACTAATACCAAACATGGGATCCCATGTACCCCCAAGAAATTATGCAGGATGGAACACTGGTAGTCCCTTAATCCTCCCAACACCACTACCTATTTGGGACCCTATCCCAGTAAATGATCTAAAAGATCTGCCTAAATTCAGTGGGCAAGACTCAAAAACACCCATGGAACATCTTCAAGATGTGTTAGATGTTTGTGCCATACATGGTGTCATAGAGAAAAATGTGGCCCTAAGGTTGTTAGCAACCTCATTCAAAGGGAAGGATTTAGAATGGTATCAGTCTTTGACCCCAAATATCATTTCTACATGGGACCAGCTCAAAGATTAGTTCTTTGAAAGATTTGTAGAGAAAGGTGATAAGTCTTCTTTACTACAGTAGTTGATCACCATTTAAAGGGGACCACAAGAGGACATGACTGACTTCAACACCAGATTTTAGAAAACTTGGGATAGAATCCCTGTTGTAGCTAAACCACCACCTGGTATGGCCATAGTATTTTATCTCAAAGCTTTGAATTCAGACATATCTATTATGATTCAGTCACTAGGGGGCACACTTTGCCAGTGGTCTATAACCTTACAGTCAGAGCTGAGAATCATTTAATTGATGCTAGGAAGTTACCTCTAAGGCCTCCCATGTCTATATTCCTATAAATTACCCTACCCTTACCTTAAGAGATTCCTAAAGCTATAAGCCCACCTATGTCTATGTATACTTACCCTCCATCATCTGTGAAACAACCAGTCCTTGCTTAGTCATTTGAGATGGATGATATCAAGAGTATGCTAAGGACATTCTCTTATGAGCTAATTAATATGAGGAGGTAGTAGAATACTTTCCCTAAGCCCCCTTATCAAGGCTATCAAGAAAATAGGTTTTCACCCCAACCAAACCAATATCAAGGCCCTCCAAGGCAAACCAACCATCAACTAGCAAATCAATTAGTTGCAGTTCCCACGCCCTCACAGACTATTCCTCCCAACTCAAGTAGGGAGATGGTTCCAAGTCATAATAATTATGTGGATGATACTAATGCTTGGTGTTTACCTTGAAATAATGCTCAAACTCCCAAAGATTGTCTTAGAGGCAATCTACAACAAAGAGTGGCTAAGTAGAGAAGAATGGATGGTTAGTTTGCTAGTACCAGTAGTAATCAAGCCTACCAGTCTCTCGACATGTAGAATTCAGTTTTAGTAGCGCAGATGCAAGGAATGTCCTTACAACAAGAGGAGGAAATAGCCCTAGAACATGCCTTGTTCTCATGGGTTGAGGATGAAGAAATATTTTTCTTAAATGAGGCATCTGCCCCCCAGAGGCTAGTAGTGCAATTTGATTATTACACTAGATCAAAGAGGAGAATGGTGGAGTAGCCTGAGACTGTAAGTGGTCAGGTCAAGAATAATCCTCCACCTCAAGGGCAAAGGAGCACTACCATTAGACAAGAAGTGCCTTAGCCAATACAAGATTAAGGGATCCTTATCTAGATTTAAGAGAGAATAAAGTATCCTTATTACCAAAAAGCTCAGTCATTGGGACCAATCAATGTAATAGACCAATTAAAGAGGACTCCAGCACAAGTGTCAATATGGGATATTTTGGCTATTCTTGAACAAAAGACACTAATGTAGGAAGCTTTGTAAGGGAAAGCAGGGCCTGAAGGTGCTGTATCCAAGGAAGGACCTGCTGGAAAGGAGAAACTCAAAGATACAAGTCCTCCAATGACAACAACCTTTGTGAACAATGCAACACATGTAAATCCAAGCTAGAGCCTTTCTATTTAACTCTGATAGTTGGAAAGAAACTCCTACATAATGCATTGATAGATTCAGGAGCTAGTACAACTGTGATGCCCAAGTAAATAGCTGATGCTTTGAAAATTGAATATGAACCCCTTGCAAAAGGAGTTATGCAGCTAGATGGAAAAATAGTGCAAACCATACAGAGAATTAAACAATTCCCCTTGCAATTATACACATGTCCCAACATAATTGTCAACCCATTTATAGTTGTCATAGATATACCTCTCATTTTTGGTTTATGTTTATCAATAGACTTTACAGCAAAAATAGAAGGATATATGTCTCTTGACTGGTCCCACCTCATCCTGAAAACCAGATACGGTTCAAAGATGAAAATTCTATCTGAACCACTTTCCAAAGACCACATCACCAATGAACCAACAACAATATTAGAAGTAGATCATGCAATGATGAATAAGGAAGAAAAAAAATTTGTTGAAGAACTAGGAGATTGGACTAAGAATAATCAAGAAGAATAAAATAGCCAGTTGTCAGCTATGATGCATAACAACCCATATGGAAACTATGACTCTACTAGTTTGGGAACGTATGTCATTCTTGATGAGGATTAGGTGATCCCAAATGTTATAAGGAAAGGGGCACCTATTGCTCAAGATTCAGAGGTTTGGACTTTGAATTTTGATGGGGCTAGAAGTAAGCATGGTGCTGGAGCAAGAATTTGTCTTACTGCTCCAAATGGTGATAAGATTTTAAGGGCTATCTGATTTCAATTTACTTGCACTAATAATGATGTAGAATATGAATCTTTAGTACATGGGCTCTTGTTAGCCAAGAAAAAGGGAACAAAGAACCTAAAAGTAAAAGGATATTCAAAATTAGTAGTAAAGCAAATTAGGGAAAAGGCAACAGCCAAAAATGTGAGAATGAGATCTTACCTGCATAGGATTTGGGATTTGATAGATGATTTTGAAGCTTTTAACATAGAGATAATCCTTAGAAGTCAAAACTCTGAGGCTAATAGGATGGCTTAGATTGGCTCATAGTTTAACCCAGCAACTGGCCTATTGGTTAACAATGAGTCAGTAAAAGTTATAGTGAGGCCAACCATCCCAGATAATGATGAAAACTAGCAAGTATTTAAATATGATGCTCATGTAGTCTCTTTCTTACAAAAATCAGATGAGTTTGCAGACCAACTACAAACTAAAATTGATGAGGCATATGGTGATCAGATTATACAATTGAGGACTAATAAGCTCCCCAAGGGATTGATCACGTTAGAAAACTTGTTTAACCCAGAGGATGTAAGCTTGGGAAAGAAAAGGTTCTAGGTAGATAAAGCAAACTATTCTGAGGTAGAGGTGAGTGATGAGAAGAGGCTAAAAGTTGGAAATTCCACAACTCAAGAAGAGAAGGAAAGACTAATTGAATTGTGCTAGAGATATGATAGAGTCATAGCTTGGAGTTATGAAGACCTTCATGGATACAATAGAGACATTATCCAACACAATAGAATTGACTGAGGGATCCAAGCCCATCAGATAGAAATAAAGGCAAATAAATCGAAGGATTGAGCCTCTAATGGTAGATGAATTATAGAAACTTTTAGATTCCAAAATAATATTTCCAATTAAACACTCAACTTGGGTATCAAATCTAGTCCCAGTCAGGAAAAAGAATGGAGATGTAAGACTATGTGTAGATTTTAGAGATCTAAATAGAGCATCTCTAAAAGACCACTATCCCTTGCCCTCCATGGAACAAATTTTGCAAACTGTGGCTGGATCAGAGAGGTTTTCTTTACTTAATGGTTTCTCTAGGTATAATCAAATTTGGCTAGCTAAGGAAGACCAGTACAAAACTACTTTCACTACCAAATGGGTAACATTTGCCTATGCAAAGATTCCATTTAGATTATCAAATGTAGGAGCCACCTTTCAACAAGCTATGGATATAGCTTTTGGTGAACTTATAAACAAGGTCATCCTAGTCTATCTAGACGACCTCACTATTTTCTCCAAAAACATTGATGATCATTTTGATCATTTAGAATCTATCTTCAAGAAATGTCAAGATTTTGGGATATCATTGAATCCCAAAAAATGTATTTTTTTGTACCTCAGGGTAAACTATTGGGGCACATAGTATCTAAGGAAGGGGTTTCTATAGATCCCAAAATAATTGCAGCTATAATAGACCTACCTCTTCCAGTGAATAAAAAGGTAGTCCAGTCCTTTTTAGGAAAGATCAATTTTGTTAGTAAATTCATATATGATTTTGTAGGCTTGGTTAGACCAATGACACTCTTGCTAAAAAAGGACCTACTTTCAAGTGGACTATAGAAGGAAGGCAAGCTTCTAAAGGGGTCAAGTAGGCTATCTCAATAGCCCCAGTGCTCAAGAACCCAGATTTTTCCATGCCCTTCGTAATGTATGTGTATGGGGGAGAGTGAAGTATTGTTGTTGTCTTGACTCAAAAGAATGACAGGCTAGAGGGGGAGCACCCAATAGCCTTTTTCTCAAGAACTCTCAGAGATAACGAGACTGGGTATAATTTTGTGGAAAGACAAGCCTATGCCATGGTAAAAGCCCTCAAAAAATTTAGGCATTTGATATCAGGGAACAAAATTTTGATACTTGTAGCTAACCCAAGTGTCAGGGAATACATCATGGAGGGGGAGATTACTGAGAAAAGAGCCAATTGGATCACTAAGATCCTTAAATATGATGTAGAGGCTAGACCCACCAAGCTGGTCAAAGGTAGGGGGTTGTGCCAATATATAACCCAAGAGCTTGAAAAGATGTTACTTGAGGAAGCAAATCCAGAAGGAGAGACAAAGACAGTGCTAAAATTACAAGAGGTTGATCAGGAATCCTAGGTCACAAGTAGGATTCAATTCATGAAAAATGGGATTTATCCAAGAGAACTCCCTCAGAACAAGAGGAGATATTATAGGATATAAGGAGTTTATTTTGTTTTAATTGAATAAGTCCTTTTCAAAAGAAATTTTGATGGAAAATTGTTAAGATGTGTTAAACAAGCTGAAGTTAAGAGGATACTACACGAAATGCATCATGGAACATTAGGGGGTCATTTTTTTGCAAAGACCATGGCCATAAAGATAATTGAGGTAGGATATTTCTAGCCTACTTTATTTATAGATCATTATCAGCTGGTTAGAAAATGTCAATCTTGCTAGTATTATATGGGGATGAGGAGGAATGCAGCCATGCCCCTTAGTCCTATAGTTGTGGATGAACCTTTTGCTCAATGGGGACTTGACTTCATTGGAATGATAAATCAAGTATCTAGTATGGGTCACAAATGGATATTAACTGCCACAGACTATTTCACTAGATGGACCGAGGCAGTCCCACTTAAGGAAGTAATAGAGAATGTGATCCTAGATTTTCTAGGACGTATCACTACTCACTTTGGGGCTCCCCACACCATCATTTTGGATAATTCTAAATCATTCTTGGGGTCTAAAGTATCTAAATTTGCCTTAAGACATGGAATATATTTGAAAACTTCATCTAACTATTACCCTCAAGGGAATGGTTTGACAGAATCAACCAATAAGAACCTGATAAGACTCATCAAAAGGATAGGGGCTGATCATCACAAAGAGTGGCATAAAGTGCTTAACCTAGCACTATGGGCTGATAGAATCACACCCAAGTAGGTGATCAAAATGTCTCCATATGAATTGGTATATGGAAAGTCTGACATGATTCCCCTAAGCTTGGAAATCCCTCCTCTTCAGCTAATCAAACAAATTGAGATTAAAGAAAATGGCCCCATGTAGGTCAGACTTGTAAAACTTTTGGAAGATTAGGAAAAGAGGGATATAGCCCATGATTCATTGATCAAGCATCAGGGAATGGTTAAGGACTATTTTGATAAAAGGACTTCAAATCCTAATTTTGAGGTGGGCTTGATTATTTTGAAATGGGATGAATAGGCTGCCAAGCTAGGTCAGCATACCAAATTCAAAGCGCTATGGAATGGTCCATATAGAATTCACTCATGCAAGTAGAATAATTATTTTGATCTAGAGTCGATAGAAGGATAACTTGAGGAGATTCCTATAAATAAAATCTATTTGAAACATTTCAATTGACTTAGGTCTCTCATGTATTGTAGTTAAATAGTTTCCATTTCTTGCATTGTTTTTCCATTGTTTTCCCACTTTACTTTTGAATAATACTTTTAGCCATATGTCGATGGCTCTTTTGAAGTTGTAATTTTCACAATTTTGATCTAGTGGGAGGTGGAGTTTTCTTTTTGAGCAGGCTCAAAAGTCTTGAGGGTTGCTAGTAACTATAGAGTAAAATTTTACTCTATGTTGCATTCAAATTTTTAGATGAAGCATTACAATTTTGGTTCCAACATTCCTTGGTCATAGCAACAAAATTGGGGTAGAGCGCGGGTTCAATTTTATGTCTAAGTGTCAAAATGCAACAGAGGCTACCAAGTGTCACTTTCTAAGCATGGGTCCTCTTTTCTCCTCTTTGGTTTCTTTCATTTCATTTTGCCTAAATGTTTGAATTCAAGTAGAGGCCACCAAGTGTCACTTTCTAACAAATAGAGTTGGCCAGCTGGCATCCTCTGAACCCCTATTTGTAACTTTCTAGAGAACCATGGATCGTGCCACATACCTAATAACAACTCAATGGAAGTCATCATGTGTCAGCATCCACGTCTCGTAGAAGCACCCACATTTCTTTCTATTTTTTGGAAAAGACTCTCAATGAGCTAAGTAGAAAAAAATGTGGAAAGCATTAGGTGGTAGTCGTGGAAGGCCCTGAAATACATTTTGAAAATAAAAAATGGAAGTCACCACGTGTCGACATCCGAGAGACTTTGGTTTAATGCCTGAGTATAATACTTTAGTTCAACATAGAAAGGTGTCATTTATTTTACTCAAATGTTTTAAAGTAGTAGATGCTACCAAGTGTCACCCTCTGAGCCCCTTTTTACTCCATCCCCTGAAAAAGTGGAAGATGCCACATACCCTTAGCAGGAGAAGCAGAAGATGCCACATATCTTCCCAGAAGCAGTGGAGGTTACCACATGTCAACTTATGATAGACCATCTTCAAGTTTCATTACTAAATAAAGATTATGGTGGGCCTCGGGTGTTACTCCAAGAGTCTGTGAAAACTACCAAGTGTCACCATTTGTAAGAATCTGATATGTGTCTTGAGTGATACTATAGAACAGAATATAGAGAAGCAGAGAGAGCCATGTGTCTATAATGAATCTCGAAAAAGTGCCAAGTGTCATTTTTTGGTGCCTTTTAAGTAACAGGAGAATTTTTAGGAAATTGATTAAGTGTCCTCTCCCATTTCAACTGTAGGGTGTTTCGTGTATCTATTGCCATAAAGTGAAATGGAGGGAAAATCGGCTGGAGTTAATTTGAGTAGATGGAATAGTTCCTTGGGTAGATTTTTGGAGCCCCCAAAGCATTAAAGGCACCATCTATTTGTCCCCTATGAGTGAAGGATGGAGAAGAATTGAGTGGGAAAGGGGAGGATGCAAGGAGTGATTTGAGGCTATAAAAGAGGAAGAATCATAAAAATAGGGGGAATTCTATAGTTTTAGACTTTCTAGAATTTTGACCAGTAATATCATTTGCTCTTATCTCAATTTTCTTGAGTTGTAAAGTTGATGTAACTGTGCATGTTTCTATGCCTTTTATGTGGCTAAATGAATTAATAATATTTGAACTCCATGCCTTGGTTGGTGTTATCTGTGTCATTTCTGAAGTAGTCTATACTATAGATTTTTTGAAGTTGTGATTAGGAATGTCATTTGCTTTTGTCTCATTTTCTTGAGTTGGAAGGTTTACATAACTATACATGAATTCTACACCTCTTATGTGATTGGAAGATTCTATTAAGAAGATTGAACACTATGCCTTTTTTGACATTCTCTATATCTCAATAAAAGAATTCCTTGTTGTGAGCCTCTATTTCTGTTATTTTAATCTCTTACATTAATCATGCACTTGTATGCTCTTAAATGTAATTGAATCCAATAATATTCTCACTGTGCTTAGGTTAAGATTAGGATAACACTTAGGTGCATTGCCATAGTTAGGTTTCAATTCCTACATTTTGCATTTCTATCTAATCTCCTATCCCTTTTCCCCAACACCCAATACAAAAGAAGAGACCAACTTCTCTAAAATCTGGAGGTTGTTTCAAGCCACATTGTCCCATAGTTTGAAACTTCCCATTGTTGATTTCTTAAGATCAAGCACAATTTTTAAACCATCAACAAAAACCATTATACTCCTCTATCACTCCCCTAAACGTGCAAAACTCATCAACAGGTCTTTTAATGGTAGAACTAGTAGGAGAGGTTCCAAGTCAAATGATCTTATGGGGTGTTAGTAAACTTAGTCCAATTTAATTTCATCGTAATATTTCTATTATTGGTCACTATGCTTTATGAATCATGATTAAAATGTTTGTTGTCTCTTTCTACATGTTATTTCCCACACCCTACAAGTTTTCTCCTTGTATGAGCTTGTACAAATAATATAGTTAATGATACTAATACTACAAGACATATACGTCCTTCCATCATGATTCGCATATTTTATTTTAGCTTTTAAAGTGATTTTATGTGCCAACCATCTTAATTTGTTGGTTGGTCTCATATGGAGTTATAGATAGGTTTTCACCATTTTTAGGGGTTTCATTTCCTTTTGATGGTTTCATATGAGGGTGATGTTTTTTAATTAATGTCTTCCATGTCTTATTTCATCTCCTTCCTTCCAATATTAGTTACAAAGTTTCTTACATGGATTTTATGTCAACCTACAACACAATCAAACTTTCCTTCATGATTGTTATACACAGTCAACTAAGTTAGATATTTTAAAGTTTTGAAAATGTTCATGGAGATATAATGAATTTTTTAAACATTTTAGACACACTCTTGAATAATAAAAATCAAGTTATTCCACTCCAATTATAGGTGATATACTGTGATAGTTATTTCTCTAATACACATAGTCCTGCACATTAATGTTCATTTATAGGTGTCTCACAAGAGAATGAAGACATTATAAGGAAGTATTTAACTAGTTTGAAGTAACTCAAGGTGAAACTAATCCATTTTGGGACTTTGAGAATGCCTAGTATGGGTTATAATCCCATACATTATGCACATTATTTGGGATACACCTTCATTGTTATGTATCACACCTACAAGTGTCACCTATAAGTAGTAATAAGAGATTGAGCAAAATTAGAACATAAGTTTTAGAGCCTACTTGAGCCCTATTTAAGGTCTATGAGGATTGAAGAATGTCCTAGTACTCAATGGTGAAGATTTTGAGTTCTAGATAGACTTGGAGATTCATGTTCACATATGAAGGAGAGTTTAGGGACAAGTTACTTTAACCCCTCTAAATAGAGACCTTGTCCTTATGTTG
>JARHVA010006515.1:885000-887500 GCA_037957365.1 Torreya grandis | reverse complement strand
ACAGGTTATTTAAAAACATTACAGACCCATGATAGATAAAGAAAGTATGTATTGGATCTATATTGATACAGAGACCTATAACTAATTTATTATATTGCCTTTATTTGTTTTAAGGCATGTGATCTTAGAGGGATGTATATAGGTTCATGGTTATTAGTGGAGTTATAGATCTATGGGAAGGAAAAACACTCATATTCATCATTATGCCCTTACGAGTTTTATAGATAATATTTATGGATAAAGTTACCCAAATACATAGAGAGGAAATATAAATGCTGCTGATGAAGAAGGGCATTCACTGATTGGTTTAGAGTTCCACTGTCAGGTTTTAACATTGATATAGTTTTATAAATCCATATTTTGATGTAAGTTTTTAAATGGATATTTACATCTTTGAAATGGATTAGATTGTATTTAAGTGATCTCGAAGATGTATCCCAATTATGGGTGAAATATATTATCACTTCTAGTGTCACTTTTTTGTGTGTTTTGTTTTAATTCAGTTGCAAATAAATTGATAGAATATGATAAATAAATATGTGAAATTGAAAATGACACAAATGAAAGAGTTTAAAATATAGGAATTGAATTTACAGAGTTGGAAAATTACTTTAAATCATTCCTAGATTTTTGCTTTTGATTCTATTTATTTAGGAATTGAGAATTTAGTATCTATTTACAAAAAACTATTTTATCTAGTCTACAGATCAAATTTGGTATCAGATCAAGTGATTGCAGGAGCTTGCTTCAGATTTGATATATTTCTATTTAATTTGACCATGTAGGGAGTCTAGTGTGAATAGAAATTGGAAGGTGCTCCAATTTTTTGGAAGAAGATAAGCTTTTGATACCCAAGATTCTAGAACCACTAGCCCTACAAGATTGACACATGAATAATAACACATTGTCACTTGAGGTGTGATATGGTATTGTGAAAGGAAAAACCTTTCTTCCTTGGAAATAATTTAGATAAAGTGCAAGGCACTTTCAGTGATGCACATATGAGAGGAAATAGTTGTCATTCGATTATCAGTCTTACACAGAGGGTGGATTGAGGTATGGTTATTATTTGATTTCATATTGGTATTGACACAATATTTTGGTTTAGTTAGCTAGTTGTGCATCCTTATTATTTTTTATTATTAACTATATTATGTATGCCTATGTCATTAATTATAGAAATAAGTGAAAATACTAGTTCCATGGTGAGATATGGAAATGGCAAAAGGGTGATGTTCAGTATTGTACAGGTTTTTGTACTTTGAGTTTTGAGTTTTTAACTAGTTTATAGATTGGTATGTCTCATAGATTTGTTAAGGGTTACAAGATGTAAATGAGAAGCTATTTAAGATACCAATAATATACTAGCCATTACTCAATAGGTGTATGCCATATTTCTCAAAGAGGTATGAGTTGTTTTTAGTGTAACTATGTAACACAAGTTTTGGGTTTGAATCCTTGATGTAAGGATAACCTTTATGTGGGTTACTTTGTAAGTAAAACATTCATTTATATAGAATTATTTTTAAATCCTTTTGAAACTATAACATGGATCATCTAACTCTTTGAGATAGAGTTCAACAGATGAGACCACTTACTATTCAGTTATGGAAACCATTAAGAGGGAACATCCTTTATTGGTTAATGGCTTATTTGAATAGTTAATAAAGCATAACTACAAAACAAAATAGTATGCATAGTTATGACTTCCAACACTATTGTAGAGAAATTATTGCTTATTGAATCTGGGAAGGAAATTTTGGTAAGTAGTGTTTGGAAGGGTTTATATTTTCTATCTCCTTTTGCAGTTTTTCATTGTAATAGACTTATCAGGGAAACTAACTTAGTTGGATAAATTTTGGAGGTATGAATCAAAGAGAAGTTAGATGGTGAAGGAAACCTTGAGATAGGTTTAAAATACTTGGTTTATTCTCACTTTTAAATGATATTTTATTATAGTTACTTGCAGATTTGTGAGTTTGTAAAGAAGCTCTTATTATGGAAACTCTCCAAGATAACATTGGAGTTTGATAGGTATAGGGAAAAATTTGAGGGACACAAATTACTTTTATTGTTTTTAGCTTCCTTAATTACTCTTAGGTAATATGTATTGTGCATTAGTCACCTTAGAATAGATAAAATCTATTGCACATTTTTATAATTGACATTATATATGTCTAAGTACCACAATAATATGGGCAATGTTTATATTACAAACTATCTATACACATATGTATGTTTCTTAGTCACATTATGTAGGTGTAATTTCAAAAGGCTGATAGATGGGAAACATTTGTAAAATGTAAGTATACATATGTTTAACTTGTTTATACATCCTTGGGTCTATATAGCACAATGATTTCCTTTGTGTAATAAAAAGGAGAATACCTTAACCTTCATGCAGTGCAGGGGTTGAGAGAAGCCTCTAGAGAGTATGACTTTTGGGTAATAGGTCATTTGGAAAAATGGATACATAGTTTATTTTTAATATTTATATATA
>JARHVA010006515.1:660000-880000 GCA_037957365.1 Torreya grandis | reverse complement strand
CAATTGAATTTATATTGAGTGATGAAACACATGGATAGACACAATATAATGAAACATCCATCCATAATAATTTTATTTAGCATGATAATAATAAACATCATGTAATGAACCAAATTCATCTATATCTTAATGAAGATGATTTTATTTTTATTGTAGAGTCTAATGTTAACTAACACTCGAATATTCATTCTAAGGTTGAAGTGATAACACTATTCATTTTAATAAAAAATGTAGCTTCTGGACCCACACCTCTAAGGATAATGTGAGGAACACCAAAGTACTTGATTGAAATATAAGAGAAAATATTAGAGCCTATGGAAGGTAAAATGTCAACAAGAACAACTCAACATCATGCTCAATGTGTATGAGACTATGCATTTGAGAATAAAATTCATAAAAAAATGATGAAAATGCAAAAAATGTGCCTTGTTATTCATAATTCAGGGGTAAGAGAAAGAAATACAAAGGGAATAAATAATGTAATAGTAAATAATCTATTTAATGAATTTAATACAATACATAATAGAAATAAAAAAAATAATGTGGCAAGGGAGTAATAAGAAAATCTATAGTAAGTCAACATCTAGACCTCAGTTTATTAGTCAAACAAGTACAAATCTAAAAATGAATAGAAAAACTTTAATAAATCATATCAAAAGAAAAACAAGACTCGATGACCCTTTACTCACATATTTTTGGGCATTTAGTCCTATACTCCCATGAAAATACAAGGTATTAATTGAAGGAATAAAACATTTGATTGATATTTTTTGCATGAAAACACAAGGGTCTCATCTAATGTAAAATATTTTTTCAAAATAATAAAAGGTTAAAAAAACTATGAGCCACATACAAAACATTTATTGGACATGACACAATTATGTTTAATGTGTGGTGACATATATTGGTAGATAATTTAGTTGATGATGGGTACTATATGGGAGTCCTAAGTGGAGACTTATATAAAAGCATAATGCATCTTTTAATTATATTTTAGACATTTCTTATTTGAATTCTAATTAGTAGTTGTCTCTATAGTGCAATAAAAGTTAGAGGTTAGATAAAAGTAATTCATATTTGATTTATTATAGTGATAAGTATTTTTTTTTTGGTTAAATGTTTATATTTGTTTTTCACTACCTTATAAATCTTTCTGGTTTTAAGTCGCATAATTCAATTATCAATTTCTTTGATTGATTTTATAGAAATATTATATAATATTTATATACACTAAAAATTTATTATTATATATTATATAAATATTAAATTATATTATATATATTTTAATATTATATCATATTTTATAATATATATTAATGATGAAAGTATTGAAGCTATAACATGCAGTGTATGTAACAATGGTTTTTAGTATTCGTAAAGGTGGGTTTTTTTTAAATAGGGACACTACCCCTTACAAAGATAAAATAAAAGAGTCTATGGGTTTTTTAAATGGGGACCCTACCCCTCACAGATGAGTAATAAGAAGGTTTGAAACCTAGATAAGACTAGTCTAGTATAAAGAATGAACATAAGAAGAAACAAAAATAATAGAAGAAAAGCAGGAGAAAAGCATCAAACAAATTTTTAGGATTCATCCAATCCTTATAGTCCTTTACCCACTTGTGAGTGATATATTTTAGAGAAGAAATCCACTAGGAGTGAGCTCAAGCATGTCTCTAGTAATGCCCTTCAATTTGGTGTCCTTAGAATGAGATACAATGTTTTCATCTTTGCCTTTTGCCAAGGAGTTTAGAGTATCCATACATTGAAGACTCTTCAAAATGGTGAATTTACTATAGTAAATCAAGATTTTGTGATTCTCATTGAGGGAGGCATTTGATTTTCTAGATTGTGTAGACTTTCTTTTATTTGGTGAACTTCAAAACTGATTTTAGTGAGATCATTTTTAGTACAATATATGCCATCATTGAGGCTTAGTTTGTTAAGTTTGTCTTTGAATCTTTTTTGATGCTTCACACACCATGAAGTATGGATTTGTGTAGGTCTATTTCATCTTCAAGCTTGCTTAGCCTAGAAATTTGCTTATGATTCTCCATGATTTCTTTGAATCAGGAGGAAGGGAAGAGAAATCAGGGAGGAGGGTAGATACAAAATATTGGGGGGTCGAGAGAGGGAGCAGAAGGGATGCTCTATTGTAGCATTTGTAGGTTGTTTGTGATGTCATCCAATTTGCTATCCTCCAAGATAGAAGAAGAGGGTTGGTGGGGGGAATAGGGTGAGGATTGTAGGGGAGTGAGAAGGGGAGATTTTGGAAGGGAGGGGGGATGAGGAGGAGGGGGGAAGAGAAGAGAAAAGGGGGGAGGGAGATGAGAATAGGGGAAGACTGAGAAATAGTTTTAGACACTTTCTTTTTTTTGATAGATGAGATGGAAGGATTAGACATAGGTTTAGGGTTCTTAAGAGGAGCCAATTTATTTATTTTAGATATAGGTCTATGGTTATTTAAAGGAGTCAATTTCTTTGGTTTATAAGGAGGGTAGTAGTCCTGCTCACTATCATCATTGGTAATGTTAATCAGAAATGAGGGGGTAGTCTTAGTAGAACTCCTTAGGATTATCAAGGATCTAGGAGGGATGTTGCACAAGGGAATGTGTTTGGGATTGGGTTTGGGGGGTTTGGAAGGAATAGGAGGTGGGGTAGAGGAGGCTAGGAAGAATTTATGGATGAGAAAAATAATAGTGTGGTGGAAATGTTCCTTATTTTTACCCATTTTAACCTCAAAGATGGACGATTTTAAGGAATGCAACATCTAAAAAGGAAGGCTGAGAGGGATCTTATAACAAAAGTAATTGAGAATAGGAAGATGGAAGTGATGGAAAAGGGAGTACCTACCATCCAAAGTGACATAGCACATGATTTGATTAACAACTCTATAAAATGGAGTGGGAACATCCTTTCGCATGAATCAACCTATGCATTTGGGCATTAGCTCACCATCATGAAGAAACTTCTCACATTCTGATTTATAATCCCTAATAAATTTTTTAAACTTAACATCCTCAATTTTTAGACAAGTGACTTGATCGATGAGGTCTTCATTGACCTCAATGTGACGTTATTAATGGTGACCATTTTGTCCTCCCAAGATTTAACAAATTTTTAAGAGAGGTGCTTATCCTATCCATAGATGTTGGAGATGAAGTTTGTCAGGACACCTATTTTCAAAATTTATTAGACTACTTCATCCTTATTGAGATGATCATAGGTAATAAGTTAAATTATTTTAAGTTCTCCTACCATGGTGGAAAGGATGAGGTGGCAGAAAGGCAAAAGGTGGAGACTATGGTGGGAGGGAAATCAATGGGTGAAATTAAAAGGGAGTCTTCTAGAATGGCTATGAAAAAGAGAGTTGTAATGTAGTTCACATGTGAGAAGAGTTTAATAGAGTGGGAATAATGATGTTTCAAGAGCATAAGAGATAGGTAGAGTAGGGAAAATGACACAAACATCATTAGGAAGGGGGAGGTATATCTCTATTAATGATTTCAAGATAATCATTAGGGATTGAGTCATCCATGGTCTAAATTTTGAATGTAGTCACCAAAAACATTATATTAGTGAAGGAATCTACTAAGTGGTTGCCTTCCTAATAGGTATGTTGAAATTTGACCTTGATAAACTCATTGCCTAAGGCTTGACTCTCTTCAATGATACTATCAATGGTCAAAGAAGTTTAGTTTAAGTTGTTTAGGTAGTTGATAACATTAAGGGAGTTTCCTTTCATAAGGAATTTGCTGACACCAAGATCCTTTGCCACCTGAAGACCCTATAGAGCTAAAAATTCCTTAGATTTATAATTAGTTTAGTTTCCCATACCACCTTCATAAAAAACTAATAAACTACCTTTTTCATCTTGAATCACACCACCTCCTCCAGATAAACTAGGGTTACCTTTACAGGCCCCATAAAAGTTGAGTTTGGTCCATCCTTGATTAGGAGGAATCTATTTGGTTCTACTCCTGATGGCTATCTTGGGATCGATTGAAGCAAAGAACATGAGAGAGGGGATCCAATTTTTAGCTATACATTCTTAATTTTGAGAGATATGTTGATCCTTTAATTTTTTTGAGACTTTGAAGTTTTCAATAATGGAGTTGAAAAATTTGGGAGTTACCCATCAAAGGTACTAGAGGAGTCTCTGAAGACTCTGTTGTTCCTTTCCTTCCATACTACCCAAATTAGATGCAGGAAGGATAGGGTTCATAATTTCTTAAAAGTCTTGTTGGAAAAAGTAGAGTCCCAAATGGTCTAAGAGTCAGTCAGGGTGGCTGGATGACTCCATAGGACATCAAATTTTAATAGTAGGAGACTCCAAATCTTATGGAAAAAATGATAACAAAGAAGGAGGTTAGTAATAGTTTTGGACTTAGATTCATAAAGAGTAAAATGGTTGACCATGAAGAGGCCACATTTAGAAAGATTTTCAAGGGTATCTTGTTGTGAAGGCAAAAACATAGGAAGATGTTCACTTTTGGAGTTAGATATTTATCACAATTTTTGAACCAAGGAAAAGAAGCAAGATTTGGACATATAATTTTTTAATACCCAGATCTCACTATGTATTCACCATAGGTGGTGTCTGCCCAAAACAAGGAGTCCACTTTAAGAAGATTCAGGATGTGAGTAGAATGGAGGAGTAAGTTAAGATCATAGATAAGAATTGCATGCTCTGGGATAACATTGGAGATGTGGAGGTGTTTTCAAATTCTTATGTTTCCCTAAAGCTAAATGTAATATGAGAGCAAAGTGCCAAAAAGGAGTTGAATCTGATCTTTGATTTGAAACCATGGTTCAAGGTCAAATAGAGGAAGGTCAAGGATCCATGGGTCATCTAAAAATTGAATTATATTTAAATTTCCAAGATTCCATTTATGGCCATGTTCGATGATCTCCTTTCCTTTGGTGAGCAAACTCCAAATAATAGAACCCAAAGTATAGGTGTTATCATAGAGCAAAGAGATAGTTGGTCTTTATTGCATATATTTAGCCTTAAAGATGTTAGTCCAAAGATTTTAGTCCTTGATGAAAATATAAATTATTTTTTTCTAAAAGTGCATTATTCATGAGGTTAATCCTTATTAAACTCAACCCACCATGTTGATTAAGGAGATAAACACTATCCCAAGCAACCAAGTGAAAGCATTTAGTAATTTCAATGCCTTACTAGAGAAAACATTTTTAAATATGATCAATTTTTTTTCCAATGATGGAGGGAATTTTGAAGAGGTACTTGATATAAATTTGAAGGATTTGAATAAAATATTTAGGCAGCATAAGCTTTACAATTTGTGAAATCACAACTCCTTTCCAACTGGCAATATTTTTCAAAAATCATTCTATGAGGGGGTTTCGGTGCTGAATGGGCATCCTTCCAGTAAAGAGTGGCATTCATAGATAGGATGAAGGCAAGGATTTTATGGAGAAACCCATGATTATATAAATTATAATATTTTTAAAAAGTAGGATATTTAATAAAAAAAAGTTTACTTTTTTCAAAGTTGATTTTCTGAATGGAAACCTCCTCGTACTTGAGAAGGATGTCTTTGATATTTTTTGCTTCCTTAATAGAGGTAGAACCTAAGGAAATGGTTTCGTCCATGAACTATTGGTAAAGAGTAGGATGAATTCCGATATATAAGTGGAAGCCTTTGATTAATACTTTAGCCTGAGCATCAATAAGGTTACTGCTGAGAGTGTCAGCTAACACGATAAAGAAAAAGGGGGATAATGGGTTCCCTTTCTCGATGCCTTTATTATTATTGAAATACCTAGTAGGAGATATAATAATGAGGATAAATAAAATATCCATACTAATACAATCAAATGTGAGTCTATGAATAGGATGGTGGAATCCATATTTCTCAAGAACCATGTCTAGATATAACGGATCCACCCTATCAAAATCCTTGCTCATGTCTAATTTGATAATCATGCCTACTTATTTAATTAATTGGATTGAATGCAACATTTCATGAAATACCAAGATGTTGTATTAGATTTGTCTCTCTTGAGCAAAGCCACCCTATTTTTTAGTGATGAGTTTACTTATTAGAGGTTAGAGCCAAAGAACTAAGATATTAGTGAAGATTTTGTAAACTACATTGCAAAGACTAATTGGGCAAAAGTCCTTGAGGGTAGATGCTCCTTAAATTTTGGGAACCAAGAAAAGGAAGGTATTATTAAACTCTCTCATCATTTTTCTTTTTGAAAATAATTTTGACAAAGCTTGAACTAGGTCTGATTTTATAATTTCCTAGAAGGTCTAGAAAAAAAAAATTGTGAAACCATCAGGCCCAGGGGCCTTGTCCTTATGAAGGAGAAAGACTTTAAATTTCATATCTTTTTCAAATATTTTGTTGAGAATGATGGTGTTATACAAATCAATAATGAGAGTGGGAAGAGGTTGAAGGAAGGATTGAGCTTTAGATTTATTGATAGGTCTGTTAGCGGTGAATAGATTCTTGAAAAAAATATGGTTTCCTCTTTAATTTGATCTAGTTCTAGGTGGACTGCTCCATCTTTAGAGGTAATTTTTTGAATTTTGTTGTGAATTATATACTTTAAGATGGAAATATTTTGTGTTATGATCTCCTTCATTGAGCTAGATCGCTCTGGATTTGAGGTGCCAAAAGGTTTCTTCACATGCCACAACATTGTGATAATCACCAAGGAAAGTTTTTTTTATTTTAAGCAGAGCTCTTTAGTCATCCCATTACTTGATATTTGATTTCTATGTCGTTAATATTAGTTTAAAATTTATCCTTATAGTGGAAGATGTTTCCAAAAACATTATAATTCCAAATATTAATGTTTCTTTTGACATTTTTGATCTATTGAGATATCTTGTACATGGTGGTACCTTGAATGTTAATTCCCTACCAATCTTGGATCCTATCATTGATATTTAGATGAAAGAGCCACATATAATCAAATATGAATGGGGATTTGCCTTATTTTAGATTATTCTCCAAGTTTAGAGCAATAGAATTGTGGTCAGAGCCAATGTGAGGAAGGGAAGAGAGGTGGAACTCCTATGACATCAGCTAGCTAAAGTCAATAAGAACTCAGTCTAGATGGACTTAGATCAAGTTATCCCCGAGGAACCTATTAGTCCATGTAAAAGGAATACCTTGAAAATGTGTGTCAAAGAGATTATTACTTGAGATGAAGTCTAATAAATCCTCCATACTATCAATAAAAATTTGGGTCCCCCCTTTCTTTTCATTGGGGGAAAAAGGGGTGTTAAAGTAACCAATGATGATCCAATGAGTATTCTTACAAGTTGTTTGAAAGGTAGTAAGATTAGCCCATAATTATTTTGTGAGAGGAGGGATTATTGGGAGGGTATATGCTTAAAAGAATCCAAGTATTATCATAATTCTTTTCAGAGAAGAGGATTGCGAGATGATGGGGGCTTTTAAAGATCACATATCTGAAAAGAAGCCTTTCATCCCAAAAAGTTGTTATGCCTCTAGAAGATCCTCTTGAATTAAATGAAGCCATCTTGGTGTCAGTCTAGACTTTGTTTTGGATTTCATCTAAAATATTTTCTTGCATTTTGGTTTCTTGAATTGCAATGATGGAAAGGTGTTTATTTTTTTGAAAATCCCTAAAAATTTGATGTTTATTTTGATGGTTCATGCATATTATATTTCAGCTAATTATTTTCATGAGATATTCTTGTGATAGGTTTATTGAATCTTTCATGTAGTGTATACTAATGATCATCTGCTATATCCTGGTCTACTTTTTTTCCCTGTATCTACTTTGTTTGGCCTCCCCCTTTTTGCAAAACTTCCATTGTTCAAGAGATGTCTATTTTTATTTTCTGACTAGGGGGTGAATGGTTCTTTGTCCTTACCCCTTATATTAACTGAAGATGAGAAATATTGTTGGAACCTCTGAAGAGTGGTATGATCTAATTGATTAACTATATTCTATTGGATGGAAATGCCTTCTTTTTACATTACAAGAGCCATGGACCTGACTACGGGATCTTTTTTTTCTCACTTCTTCCTCAGAGTATTTGAGGCATTGGAATTCACTAATGATGATACATAGGTGTTGAGAGTCTAAGGAGGATAAATTAGGTTGAAAAATACTAACCTTAGATGGATGTGGAAGGACCTTATCTTTTTTGTAGCATTAACTGATGATTTCAACTGTGTCTTTTCTATAATGTCTCTTTTGAGTGCTTTGTAGATGCCTTTGGAGTATGATTCTTAAATCCCATATTCTAAGGAACAAGGGAGAGTTGAGTCACTGTAGAAGATTGGGGATCATCTTATTTTCTCATCCAATTTTGTTTGTCCTTTTTAAAAATAATGGTATTGCCTTTCTTGATAAAAGTTATACATTCCCTGGTTAGGCAGCTAAGTTTCCCACAACATTCACATTTTAAATTAAAGTTTTCATATTCAATATTTTTGATCCATTCCCCACTTGAGGAATCAAATACAATGGATGTAGGTAGGTCCTGATCCATAAAAGCATTGACATAAAATCTTGCATGAACCAGGCAAGTTTTATTTTTTATGGAGGAGTCAAAATCAATCAAATAGCCCATCATTTTGGCTATACTAATGAAAATGTCCTCACCCCAAAAATCTTGGGGGAGACCAGGGAGAAGGACCCATATGGGCAAGATATTTATTCCAAGAATATTTGTATAGTCCTCATCAATATTGCATCAAATTAAAAGAAATCATTGCTTATTGAGGATATTACAATGTCCCATTTAGGTTTCCATCTCTTTTAATTCCATAGCCTAGAAGTGTTTATGTTTGGATGAGCTCCTAGGAATTTCTTGACTAGTGCATTGGAAAGACATACAACATAGTGATCTTTGAGAGTATCAGGGATGGATATATGGTACCTTTCACAAACCTTGGAAATTTTAACTTCTAGTTTGGATGGATCTATTTATATTCCCATATCTTGCCTTTTATCTTAGCATTCTAAGAGATCTTGTTGTTGGGAAAAATATTCCTCCTATCCCTATGAGAATTTTGGATTTAGGTCTTTGTCTATAGGGTTTACAGACCCAACTGATCCCTTTGCTGACATGAAAATATTATCAACATTCAAGGTCTTATTATATCTATCATTATCCTTTACATCATAGTCACCATCTCTTCCATGATCATTTGAATTTTGGATTCCCACCCTCGCTCCGTTCACCCTCACTCCATTTTTCATGATCATTTGTGTATGTAATAATAGTTACCTCATGCATACTACCTAATATCAAAAATAATATCCAATTATGTATCTTCTTCTCCCTTTGTGTTTTCTTATTCAACTAGTCCTTGAGTTTCTTTGAGAGCCATATTTGTTAAAAGTGTGTATTCAATTTTTACAAAAGTAAAAAATATATCAGATAGTAGTTGTAAATAAAATGTTTGCAAAGACTTTTTTTAGAAACAAAGTTAAGATTTTGGACAACATCATGAAGATGAATTATTCTTCCTATTAACAACTAATTTTTTATATATTGAAAATAAGGATAAAAGTAATAAAATAGAGTACTTAAAGTTAAAAAATGTTACAATGACATTTTACATACTTTAGTTAATGTATTAATGAAATATGATTTTGATACTTACTTTTATATGTATTTTCATTAACTCTTGCATATGGAAAATGATTAATATATTGAATGAATATTGGCATTGTAAATCAAGAAACACAATAATTTCATTGTTTATTTAATTTTGAGATCAATGATAATCATTAGGTATATATCAATACAAAACTAACCATGAATTAAGATTTTAAAAACAATAAAAAAAATAGAGATTTACAACAAAACTAAAGGTCCATCGATCATCATTTGATACAGTGATTAAATTTTTAGAAATTGAATAATACCAACAAATATTTTTCAAAAAATATTTCATTTATACATTACATACATGCAACTAAACACAAATTAAAATTAATTTCAATATCTGTTAAACTACATCAAATACATCAATGATCAGATACATAATATTATTATAGTAAATTATTATAGTAATTTTATGTATCTTATATTATTTATACATCTTTAAATTTTACCATAATGCAGCCATAGATGTAACTTATATTAAATATATATTTCTATTTCCTAATGTTTTTTCAAAATTATATGTTAAAATATTTGTTTGACTATAATTATGTACCTTGGCAACTACACTCACAAGGTTTTTATTTTAATTTAATTATTTGAGGGAATCTCAAGAACAATATCCAATATTTATATTTGTAAATTGTACTAAAAAATATCAAACACTTGTCATTTTCAATAGCCTGCATGTGTATAATGAGTCTGGTTTAGATCTTCATAAACTAAACACAATAATAATGAAGTTGAACACAAAGAGTAATTAAACAACACATTCTATTTTCACACCATAAATATTTTCTATTCAGATATCTTATTTATCATATGGGACTACAATATATAGGAAATTCATCTCCTTTATACAAGGAGTCAATATTAATCCACATCCCTCATATCTCTCAACCACTCCCATAAATTTCTCAACCTCTCCTTAAGACTCTCTTACACAAGATATCTTACGAGAGTTTTATTTATATATGACATATATTAATATTATAAGCAATGCTCATACTAAAATTTCCTAATTTTCCCCCTTAGTATGAACATGGGGAGAAATACCATGCTTTGTCTAAGCAACATACACATGTCTTGACCTTCTTTTGTGTTACTTCCTTGTACTTTGAATGTGGGAAAAAATTAACCAAGAAATGGGAACACTATCAACCAATCATGATAACTTCATATAAGGTGGAAACATGTATAAATAACTTAGGAACATACAAACCATGTAAAGGGAACTATATCAACCAAATCTATGAAAATCAACTGAACCAATCAAAAAGTAGTGGGAACACGCCTACCAAATACTTTTATCAAGAACATTTCCTGATTTAGTAATTATGGTCTGGATCTCCTGTACTATCACACTTTTAGGGGATCACATTTGGAAATTCTCACTTATTACATGAACATGAATACACTTCTATTCTTATTTCACACTATAGAAAACAAACTAAAAATAGAAAGCAAAGTGCCACTACTATAAAACAGTAGACCATCTTTAGTGGCTAATATGAGGTATAATTTTTCTCCATCCTCTTTTTTCCTCCAGCCTCCAATAAGTAAAGCTATTTACTTATGAGATAGAAAACTCAGTGATAACCTTATTACCTTTAGAAACAATATGTTTATCAATCTCTCATGGAAAGACATGATGCACAACTATATGAATTTCCTTGGATGTAATAGTTGGCTTTTTGTTGTGACGAGCAAGCATGGATTCATCTTGAACCAATTTATCAAAGATATTGTTAATTAAATAATTCATTATACACATAACTTTACGATAAATATAAACATTTGGGTGCACCTATTTTAGCAATTTAAATATATAAATTTTGAAGTTGTTTTCATTTCACTCTGCCTTCTTTTTATTTTTCTCTTCTTTTTTTCTTTTCTTATCCATTATGACCTCCCCACAATTTGGACATCACGTACAAGTGATAATGTGTCCAATTACATGTATATAGACAACATTGACCTTGATGACAAATGACTTACTAAAAATTGCTATTTTTGACTTTCATTGACATACTAAACTCTTTAATGACTAAAGACATACTATCATCACTAATCTGATATTGATGATTTTACAAAAACAAAATTAGATTGATAATAATAATTATTAATAAAAATCAACAAAAATTAACCAACTATTTATTAAAATGCTAAGACAACCATAAATCTTTTGAATCCCAATATTAAAGTATAATATATAATCATATATATTCTACAACAGCTTATTGTAAAATCATATTTGGTCCTAAAGTCAAAAATAGGTGATTAGACATTTGACCATAAAATCACCTAAAATAATATACATTGTATTGAACATGGTATAACAAAATTTTAACAAGACTCTTTATAAAAAGACTTAAACACCTATGATAATTTTTTTATATAACCAATAAATTTCATTATTCAACTATTATAAATGAAGACTCTTTTTTTTATAGACTAAATAAAATTAATAAACCATTTCATAAATCTATAGGACATACAATGTGTATGCAATAAAAAATGCACCATGTATATAAATCAATCCTAACTCGAAGAAGATAGATCATACCATACACTCCCGATTGGGGATACATAAGCTAATCAAGAACATGACCAATATGGGGATTGACTAGACCTAATTAGGGGATCTCTTATCACAATATAAAATGATAGGGAGGGTTCCAAATCCTCTAGTAAAGCACAATCACATAATAAACCTATCTAGGTCCCATGTTTTATATTAATTAAACTAATAAAAATGAAAGAAAAGTCTAATCTAGTGTTCACCAAGCTTGTGGCACAAAGTGGGGTAAGAAACAATAAAATTAAACATGCATAAGAGACATATACTCATGTCAATGTATATAAAATCATAATTCATGGAAGATAAGTACAAATTCATATTTGTGTACTCTTATAAAGGAGGAACAAAGTTAAGAATACTTAATTTTGAAGACAAACCCATAAAGCCTCAATCTCTCCCTTGGCCAAGGTGCTTCACAAGAGGTTGTTGTGGTATGTAAGGATGACAATGATAAATTAGATCTAATCTACACAACATATCAATGCATCTAAAATATTTCTCCACAAGACAAGATCCGTATCTCTAAAGAAAGTATGAAACCCTAAGATTGCTCCTCAAGTATAAAGGTGGATAAGTATATGTGCAATATATCTTATTATTTTATTATCTAAATAATGGCCAAATGATCTTGTATATATAGGTAAATTTAAACCTAAGACCTTTCAAAAAATTTAGCTGATGGGGTCGACCCAATCAACCCAATAGTGATTTTGACAATGAAACATGCTGAATAATGAACTAAGTCGATAATGTTAGCTAATGTAAAAAATAATAGAGGGTTGACACAACCAACATAGTTATGTAAAATTGTCAATAAGGGTTTTAGGTGAGGAAAAGTGTGATGGAAGGTGGGAAATGATTAGAGGAGTGTGTAAGAGAGAAGAATTAGCTTATGAGAATGGTTTTTAGGAGACAAGTTTGTAGATAACAAGTGGAAAAAGAGACAAAAATCTTGTGAAGCACCAATGGTTTGCTCACACCTTTCTTGGTGCACCCATTAAGGCATGCACTTAGAGATATTGAGGCTCAACAGGTTTCTAGAAGATACAGAGCATCAATAATTGATAAAATTTTTAAAATATACATACGTCCCATTCGAAGCTCATCACACATCACGTAAGTATAATACATGATGGTACTTCAAAAATAGAACATGATAACACATAACACTGATGCTAAATAAGAAGTAAGGATCAAATAAGATAAATGAAAGGAAAAAATTTAAAAGCACGTACCTTTACTTACCTTAGTGCTATAGATAAAGAAGGAGACTACAAGTGAAGTGAATACATCCAAATGTGAAGAACATTAGGTGAACCTATAGAGATTAGTGAAAAAAGAGAAAAAAATCAAAATGTTTGGAATATAGGCATATAGTGGTGGAAACTATTACTAATGACATCATGATTCCAAAGCTTTTTATGGTTAGAAAAATGAGATAGTAGAGACAAAGATATGAGGGTTTTAGGAAAATGGGTAAATTAGGATTGTTAAGGCAAGGTTAAAACAAAAATATTGATGTCAAATGAATGACAAAATGAAGGAAAATGAATGACAAATGATTGTAGAACACAATACATCACATTGGAAAGCATGTAAAACATAAATGGAAGAAAGGAATGTCAATGCAGGACAAATCTAACAAATATATGGAAGTAAGTGACAAGTAACCCCATGTAAGATAAACATGTCGAATTAAACACAAAGAAAAACATGAATGATTGAAAAATGAGATGTAATACAAACATGAATAAGTCATACATAAATCGAAACATGTAAGAATTACAAATGTAAGATAAGTGAAGTCCATAAAAATCAAACAAGAGCATGATGGAGAAATAAAAATCAAAAGATATAAAGGATGAAAACTCAAACTTAGTTCTTGTTCTGATATACAATGTAATAAAACAAACTACCTAATGACATGACTAGTATGATAATGAGATGTTGTGGTAATAAAATTATGTAAGGGTGTTTGTGAGAAATGTTTGGTCTTATCCATGATCTTATAATGCAACTCACAAACTATAAACCAAGAGGCATAATAAGGTAGATGTGACTAGATAAATACAATATCTAATCAGGGGAATATCAAGAAAAATATGATGTAAATAAGGAATGAGGTGCCACATGGGTGATGTGAACATCCTATCAAGAATGAGACATACTAGGCAAGTGAGAAAGACTAAGAACTATCAACACCAAGGACTTAGGACATTTTGACCAATAAACACAAAGTTTGGGATAAAAAGTGAAGTATATATATAATCCCATGAAGGATATATTAACAAAAATTAAAATGGCCTACCTTCCCACCATGTGTTCCCCATTCCTTAAGACCCCTTATAGAGCCATTGGTCTATTGTGAAGATTGGGTACTTGCATGAGAAAGTAGGTAGTAATAAAATATTTTTTTATTCTCCTTTTCTAATAAACTAGCCTACCACACCCCAATAGACCTCAGCTCTATTATGAAGCCAACTATGGATTTTTAAACTTTAACTAGAATAAGGAGATGTGCTTAGAATCACGTATTTTAGTGTGGTTTTGAATTTTGAATTATTTTCAATATTTCCTTTTGGATCATTGTCTTTTTTTTGTATTTAAAGATTTGGATTTTAACTTGTTTTTAGATTATTTTTTTCCTCCTCCATAAGGATTTGGAAAAGCAAACATGGGTGTTAAATATGACAAACACAAAAGAGCTTACACTTGGTCACTAGAGAAAAGGACCTAAAGACCAAAGTGTCTAAAGAATCCTAAACTTGACCACAAGTGTGCAATCTCAAAATTGGTCAATTTGAGCCTCAAATGAAAGGAAATAAGAGAAATATAGGGATCATGAGATATCCATTTATGTAATAAGTGATACAATTATGTATATTCTCATAGCTTAACATAAGGAGGTAAAATAGTGTTATGAAAGGAATGGGGCTATGCTTATGATAGTTATGTCACTTAAAGAAGCCATGTAACCTACAACAGATCTATCACAAGCACCAATGAAAGTAGTAGTCATCCCAAAAAGTGGTTTAAAGATGTTTTAATATGGTAATTTTTGAGGAAGGCCAAGTCCTATCCATGGTTTTACACTTCAACTCACAAGGTGAAAACCAATGAGGTAAATGCTAAAAAAAATGGGAAAATAA
The DNA here is from genome assembly GCA_037957365.1 of Torreya grandis. Classification (NCBI taxonomy): domain Eukaryota; kingdom Viridiplantae; phylum Streptophyta; class Pinopsida; order Cupressales; family Taxaceae; genus Torreya; species Torreya grandis. The sequence continues at coordinate 864,642 of JARHVA010006515.1, read as the reverse complement.
TCATAAAGCTACTAAGATAAAGAATGACATAAAAAGACAAAAATAAAAGAGATATATAAGAACCAAAATGAAAACAAATGCTAAATGTAAAGTGTAATAAAATTGAAGAACATAAAGGAAAATAATGATGATGGTTAAGTGAAACTAAAAGAGGTAAAGTAGACAAAAAAAAACAAACATGAGACAAAATAATAAGTAAGATCTATGCTAACATCTGTATAAAAGATGAAAATGTGAGATATAAGTCTATAAGTATTAGAAGGCTTCTTTAAATTGAATTTAGTTATTATTATCCATTGTAGAACAAGAGTGGGCATCGTAAGATGCTCCAATGGATAAGTGGATGTAGGGATGGGCATCAAAAGATGCCCCAAGGACTGAAGGGACATGTGGATGGGCATCACAAGATGCCCCAACATGTGAGGTGGATTGAGGTAACATTGAACCATTAAAATTATTTGAATTGGGTTGGTAGGCAAATTTAGAGATAGGTAAATGTGTTGGTTTGTTATATTTTAGGGATGTTGAATGTGATATATGATGTGTAGGAGAGGTATGAAGAGATAAATAAGGACCATGTATGATATGATTTGGAGTAGGAATTAGAACCAGGTACTCTTTTAGCTCATGTGAATTAAGAGGTTGAGGTTCAATGGATGCAATGATATGTTTTAAGTTGTTAATGTTAGCTATCCTTTCCTTATTGGTGTAGGAAGAAGAATCAATTGTGGTTTGAGAAAAATTAGTAGATGAGGTATAGGCATGGGATAATTATTGTTGTTCATTAGGTAGTTGATGTTAATGTGATTGTGGTTCTTGAGATAGAATTTGAAAATATTGAAAATAGTCTTTATAACATTATTTTGTGAGAATATCAAGATTAAAATACTAACCAAGCAAGGAAGAAAGAAGAAATAGGTGAAGATCATGAAAAGAATTATGATAATTACCTATATTAGCATGCCACCAAAAAAAATTATCAAGATTATACCATTTTGGAGGAGATTTAAAGGATAAAAGCTCATGGGTTTAGAGGGTGGAAATTTATTCTTATGTTGCTATAGACTCAAGGGTGGATAGGTTGGGTTAAAATTGGTTGAATTGGATGCTCTATTTTGAGGTTGGCGAGGCTTAGATGAATCAATGTTATGATAAAATTATTTAAAAGGTTTTTTAGTAGTTATTTGAGGTGTTTTAAATCAAGTCATAATAAAGTCTTGCCTTTTTACTTGGTTTAAGGCTTCTTCTAAAGTTTTAGGAGAAAATATTCAAACTTTGTATTGAATGGGAGCTTTAAGAGTAGTAAAAAATAGTTTTAAAAGAGTATCATAATTCATGTTATGGTCCACTTTATGAGCTAGAGGCTTTCATAATTTGATAAAAGTGTGATCATATTCATTAGGAAGTTGCTTGACATTAATAAAATGGCTAAGGTAATTTTTAGGAAGGTCATCATGTTGGAATTATTTACTATAACATTGAATAAATCCTCTACTTGTGAGATAGAATGTCTAGGAAGTTGGTTGTACCATTTAAGTGCATCACCAAAAAAGGTTTTGGATAATAGCTTGGTGGTATTAAAGGTGTTAGTTTAGACCCATTCCTTATAGAGATTACCAAAAGACTTAAGAAAGATAGTAGGGTCCTTAGTCCCATTATATGTGATAGTTGGAGAAATGTTTCAAATATATATGGATGCAATGAATGGGGCTAAAGGTTCATTTTGAAGATGTTGAATCATTTTGTTATTCATTAGAGGTTGAGGGATGATGTTCTTATTGGAATTTGTAAGAGGAGGGATAAAATTTTAATTTGGTTGAGACATGATGAATTGTGGTGGTTGACTAGCCTTGTGTAATAAATGTTTTTGCAATTGCATCATTTGGGAATGATTAGTTGTTTGCATAATGTTCATTTGTTTAACTATTTATGAAAGAATTTGATTTGTGTCAATTTGTGCATTAGTATTTGAAGGTGGGGTATTAGTGTTACTAGGAGGAGGATTATTTATAGGTGGAGGATTATAAACATTAGTGTTAGTTGTCTTCAGTGTGGTAGAAGAAGGAAGCTTTGTAAAGCCACCATTCTTTCTAGGAGTGTTAATAGTATTATCATCAAGGTTTTTGAATAATTGGGAATCATCTAGATTATTAATTTGAGTGATTTAAACCATGTTACTTTGGAAAGTAATAAGGATTGGTGATATTTTTATGGGTATAACAAGAGGATTGTGAAAATTGGTTGTAAGAGACGGAATATAATTTGAGGTTCTAACATTTGATGTAGATAGGTTTATGAGTTTACGACTTCTACATTTAGAAGGTGTAAAAGTGGTATAAGGTATATGATTGTCATGGTTTAGGATTTATCTAATAGGATTCTCTAGATCTACTATATGGTATGGGGTAGATCAAGATTGAGAAGATTTAGAACCATGTGATGAATAATTTCACCATAAAGAGTTGTCTTTTATGGTGGATAGGTGGGATAGGAGAGAAAAATCCATGTATATTCAGAATGGGTTGAGACTATCAAGAAAGAATTTGATAAGAGGATTCATGATGCCAAGTAGGAGTGGATATTAGAAATCTAGGAAGAAAAATAATGACATAATTAGCCAAAAAGAGGGATAGTTTTGAATGATACTAAGTCAGTATAGTCAACTTAGTATGATAAGGAGATAGTTTCGAATGATACTAAGTCACCATAGTTGACTTAGTATCTTAAGGAGATAGTTTTAAATGATACTAAGTCAATGTAATCAACTTAGTATGCTAAGGACATAGTTTTAAATGATACTAAATCAACACAGTCAACTTAGTATGCTTGAGAGATAAGTAAATTAGTCTATAAGACACCATGTCGATAGAGATGATAATGTTCTGAAAATAGAATTTTTTTAATGTACTTTGAAAGCAAGAAATAGAAGTAAACACACAATCAATTGGGTCAATGAAGATGATCCAATTGATACACATAACACAAAACCTTGCACCAATGCTGGCCAATGCAAGTTTTTTTAATAAAACATATAATTGAGCAAAGAGTAAACAGTCAACTTGGAAAGTAAATGCTAACTAAGTGGTCATACTGAATGTTATTAGATTAATAGAGTATGATTTTATATGTGATAGGAAGTTGGTTATAATCAAGGAAATAAAAATCAATCTATAGATGGTTTTAGGATGTTTAGGCTGAAAGGGATCTATGTTGGTAAAGGTATATTCTTGGTATTAGGGCCTATCCCCTCACTTCACACACTATAATGATAATGGTGTCAGGTGATTTGCCAATATATACCATTAACCACATGTTTATACTTGGTTAGAAAACTAATTCAGCTTCCCCCTTAGTGATGAAATCCAAGTAGGTAGGCCTTGGGTAGAAAATTATTCAAATAAATCTTTAAGATTTTATGATTTGGAAGTGTGTGAATCAAAGATAAAAATAGTGAAACTAAATGGTATATTGAAAAACCACCTAATTAGACTATGTGATCTATTCTAAACATTCAAGCAACTAAAAATGAAAGTGTGAGCTAATTACTAGCATATAAGTGTTAATTTCAACTTTGAAACACAATACAATGTTAGTTCAGATGATAGTGTATGTAGAGATTAAAGAATAGAGTTGATAATGTCACTATTGTACTACTGAAGCAAGGGTCTATCTAAAGAACTACATTGACAATGTCGACCTAGTCTTCTAGATAGAAGCATAATACATAACTAGGTTGATAGAGTGGACCTAGTTTGTTGTATAGGGGTAGTTTTAAAGAATAAAAATTTATGAAAAATAGAATTTTAATGAATTAGAAAAATGACAAAGAAAGAGAGAAAGGAACTTTGGTGGGTTGGAATATGCTTAGAATTTGAATTTTTTTTGTTAAATTTGCTTAAAAGTTCTACCAACTAAGATGACAAGGTCGACCTAGTTTTGTAAAACTCTATTATTGAAGCCTATAAAAATAACCAAGTTGATAGGGTTGACCTAGTATGTTTTCTATAAGCTATCTATAAAATTATGTCAACAGGGTTACTCTAGTTTGCTATATTTGTTTGTAAAACTACATCAATAGGGTCGACCTAGTTTGTTATCTAAAAGCTAAAAAAGAATACTATGTCAACCTGTTTGATCTAATAACCTATATTTGATGAAGACCTACATAGAAAGAACATAGTTATATTGATATGATTATGTGTTAAACCTACACATAAAAGTTAGAAACTATATTGGCACTATAAACCTAATATCATAAATATAAAAAACTAATAAATAAAATGATAAAATAATGAAAAACATGAGATAAAACCTACAAAGGTTATATTCACATTGAATTCACCAAAATGTATGCAATCAAAAATGCATCATGTCTATAAATCAATCTTAAATTAGATAAGATAGATCATACCATACACTTTTGATGGGGATACATTAAATAATCGAGAACATGACCAATATGGGGATCCACTAGACCTAATTATGGGATTTATTATCATAATACACAATGTTAGGGGGGGTTCCAAAGCCTCAAGTCAAGCACAATCACACAATAACCCTAGTTAGGTCTTATATTTTATATTCACTAAAATAATTACACGTAAAGTCTAATCTAGTGCTCACCAAAGCTTGTGGTACAAAGTGGGGGTAATAAATAATAAAAGTAAACATGTATAAGAGACATATAATCATGTCAATGCATATGAAATCCTAATGCATAGAAGAGAAGTATAAATTCATGTCTATCTACTCTTACAAAGTAGGAAAAAAGTTAGGAATACTTACATTTGAAGACAAACCCACCAAGCCTAAATCTCTCCCTTGGCCAAGGTGCTTCGCAAGAGGTTGCTGTGGTATGTAAGGATGACAAGGATAAATCAGCTCTAGGATACATAACCTATCAATGCATACAAAAGACTCATCCATAAGACAATATATATATCTCCAAAGAAAGTAAGAAACTCTAAGCTTGCTTCTCAATTAGAATGGTGGATAAGTAGATGTGAAATATCTCTTACTTCTTCTTCTCTTCTCTAAATAATGGAAAAATGATCTTATATATATTGAAAAATTTAAATCTAAACCCTTCCAAAAGTTTTGGCTGATAGGGTTGACCCAATCACCTCAGTAGTGAATTTGATAATGAAACATGCTGAATAATGAATTAAGTCGATAATATAAGATAATGCCAAAAATATTATAGGGTCAACACAATTGACATAGTTATGTAAACCATCAATAAGGGGTTTATGTGAGGAAAAGAGGGATGGAAGGTGGGAAATTATTGGAGAAGTGTACAAGGGAGAAGAACAAGCTTAGGGGAATGGTTTTTAGGAGATAAGTGTGTAAATAACAAGTTGAAAAAAAGACTACAATCTTGTGAAGCACCAATGGTCTATCTACCCCTTTCCTGGTACACCCCTTAAGGCATGAACTTAGAGATATTGAGACTCAATGGGTTCTTGCAAGATTAAGTGTGTCAGTAATTGATAAAATTTTGAAAATATTGTTTGTATACATAATGATGGTTTAAAAAATGAGATGATGAGTGAATCGAGGAGATTTATATAACCTAGCTTCATCATAGATCCTTCTATAGAAGACTATTATAAATTCACTAAAATGGTAGATAAAGATGCTTAGAGAAAGATTTGTGATTCACTATTGCAAAGATCAGTGCAATCCTTTCAATGTAGAAATGTTAGTAAATGTCATTAGAGCATTCCTCCTTAGTAACACATGACACTGTCAAGATATATGGACCACATGGAATTAATTCACTTTAGATCCATTGGAAATATACTGCCTAATTCTGAGCTAGAATACATGCAAATACCAAATTATAGATGCAATCTCATTGCAATAAAATTGAGTGGAATCAATATGAATTATGAGATACAAATGAAAGTTGTTACATGGAATATATGACTGAAAAACTAGATGCTCATAAATCAATACAATAAATCTACCTTGCTTTCTTCATATACACACACTGATACATTTTAATCACAATAATCCATAGGTTAAATAATTAATTATCCAAGGTACATGTTTCAATAGCCTACTGGCCTATCATGCAGGGATCTAATAGATGCATAGAAGCTATCATACATGGGAGGATGAGTGCATTACTATCATCTATGGGGTCATTTTGACTACTAATTCATAAATTAAACATGAATATTATCAAGATGTACTATAAAAGACTCTCATCTTGAATGCAATATAATCCTCCACAAAGTTACTAGACCATTTGCCTGCTCTGATACCAGATAATGAGTTTGGTTCAGATCTTCATAAACTAAACACAATAAAAATGAAGCTAAACATAGAGAGTAATTAAAAAAAAACATTTTATTTTCACACCATAAATATTTTCTATTTAGATATCTTATTTATCATATGGGACTACAATATATAGGAAAGTGGTCTCCCTTATGTAAAGAATCGATATTAATCCACATCCCTCATATCTCTCAACCCCTCCCATAAATATCTTAACTTCTCCTTAATACTTTCTTTCATGAGATATCTTACGAGAGTTTTATTTACACATCACATATATTCATATTATAAACAATGTTCATACTAAAATTTCCTAATAGTGTATTTTTCCACTAGACCACTTATTACATTGCTTACAAAACCCCTCTTTTGATTCTTAGATTCACACATATTACTGAGCAATAAAAAATACGTATAAAGGCCAACCCACCTCCTCTTCCTGATTGAGAAATCTTTCATTAAAAACATATTTTAATGTTAAGTCTGATAATGCTAATGATGAATTATGACCTTGTTATATAACTCAACCAACTTTTTTTCATGCAATTCAAAGAATCCATCATTGATGAGACGAATCTTGGTAATAAAAGAGACATCAACTATTTCCAATGACACAATATCATGTGAGTTCCATATATAAATTGATATATTTCATTTAAGTTTAGCATATGTATTTTTTTCATTCATATAACATTAATTGTGTTTATAATGTTAGGCTCAGGTCCTAAAAATGGATATGGAACAATACCCACATTAGAGAAAATAGTTGAGAGGTCTTCAAGTGTGGAATTAAATGATAATAGGTCCCTTTATGTACAAGCCTTTTGGGATTATCAGTATTCTTTTATTTCCTAATAGCTTGAAGATGTGAATCTAATAGTATTAAAGGTAGTGGAGGGTAACGTGCCTACTAATTTGGAGCATAGTTATTGGGTAAGTGCACAAAGTTGGGGGACAAAAAGTTGCCTACTTGTGGACATGATTTTCCTAAAATGTTAGAAATATGAATTTCTCTAGATAATTTTAGACATCTACACTCCAAATTTAAAGATAATGTAAGAATATGAAATGTATAATTTTGAGTCTAGTTTCCAAAACACTATTTTTTAAAAAAATGGTTAAGTATAATAGGTCAAACATCTAAAATTTTAAGAGGAGCTCCTATTTTTTTCAAAAAATAAAGTAGATAGATGGCCATGTGGTACACCATTTTCTGAGAAGTGTTTAATATTATTTAAAACCCTTTGGAGAAAATTTAGAAAAGATCCTCTAGTTTGTGACCTATATTATTTTATATTTTTTCAATGAATACATTTTTTTATTAAATTTTCAAGTAAATATATCTTGAAAACTGAAAAAAAAATGGCTAGTCGTCTGTGTGGTGTGCCTAAATACCTCAAAAAAATGAAAAACCAATTTTTTGAATGTGTATAATTAGGCCTAGTTTATGACCATATAACTTGCTTTTCACTTGGATCAACGAAAGAAAAATTACATGAACATTTATAGGCATGTATGTTTGCATCATGTAGTGGCCTAAATAGGTATAGTGAGAAATCAACATAGTTTGAAACCTTAAATTAGTCAAAAAACTATAAAAATCATATTTTTGGAAAGAGGAGAGCATGCTCATCATGATGGTATTAAGTTTTTGAAAATTTGTTTTTGTTTTAATCATAACTCTCAAAACTAAGCTATACATTGATATTCTAAGCCTTTGGCTTGAGAATCCAAGCCATTCCCAAGCCAAAATTAGTGGAAATTAAATTCAAATTTAAATAGCATGATCATGTTAATGGATAATGTGATCTCGTTAATAGATAACATGATTATGTTATTGTAAAAATAATAATGCGATCGTGTTACTATTATTTTTCACATTAAAGAAATCAACATGTAGATATAGTAAATGGTGGTTAACAAGTAATGTGATCATATTATTAATAATGTGGTCACATTCCTATTATTTTTCACATAAAATCATGTGGGAGTTGAACATGAAGGCAAATTTGACTAGAAGATTATATTTACTACTCTAAATGTTAAGTAAATATAAGAAAACTCCTGTCAACATCAGTTGCCCTTCTATTCACCCCTGACTGACATCGGTTTCACTGCCAATGCCAGTATCCCTGGAACTCAACAACCTCCTCCATGTTTTCAAACAATGAAGATTTTAGCTCCACAACCTAACAATCTCCCACTTGGAGATAAATAGCTGCACATGTACCTGTACCTGTACATCATCTAGTTTGTTTTCTTGGCTTTGTATCCCTCTTCAATATCACCCTTGAAGACCAACCACCACAAATCTTGTGGTGCACCTCCTATCATCCAAATCACCTGCCACATCCACATCTAAAAACCCATGTAGAAAATAACTTGACCCTACATAGCATGTGCACCTGCTGCTGGTCCCTCTCAGATATCTGAGAATCCACTGAACTACCCTCCAGTGCTTCTTTCTTGAATTGAACCAAACTTGCTGATAACTCCCACTACTTGGGAAATCTCAGGTCTAGTACATACCATGCACTTAACCTCATTATGTGAATGTGCAAACATCAGCGTGCTAACCGGTTTCACACAATCATCTGGAGACAAAATCAACCTATGACCTTCCATGTCTCTAGAACACACTCATGCCAAAGAATATTGCTACTCCCAGATTTCTCATGACACACCTCTGAACTAACTTTACCTTTAGTTTAGCAACTCCCTGCATATGTGACCCTGCAACAAGCACAACATATAGTAACATGATAATGTAGCTAATATTATCCAGCTTGGTAAAGAGAAACACAATGGTCAAACCTCCATTGTCCTGTAGCTAACACAAGACCATATACCCTGGCCTTCCATCTCACGTATCCATTCCTGCTCTTCTTTATCCTGAACATCCATTTGTCTCTTAATGCTTTCTTCTAGCTGGTAACTCCACCAAAAAACTCTCATTTAGTTCTTCTCCAAGGAATCACATCCTTCATCCATGCCAAGCTCCCACTGTTTCCTAGATCTACCTGCTCTGCTTCTTTAATAACTTCCTGGTTCTTGACCATCAGTGAGAAACAAGTAGTGTAAAGAAGGGAAATGATGAATTTGAGGCTTACATACCCTTTAAGTCCTCCATATGGGTGCTTGAGACTCCTTGATAGTTTGTTGTTCGCCCAAAATCTATCTCAGTGATCGATGCCAGTCACATCTCAGTCTGCACCTGACTGACATTGATTCCATGTGACTGCCTCATCATCAACATCGATTCCCCTTGACTGACGCTGGTGTTTATTTGTCTAGAGTCACCGATGTCAAGCTAAACATAGCCGATGTCAGTCCCTATCTGGATGCTGATGCCAGTTTTATAACTGATGTCGGTCTTTGTGTTTTACTTGTGAGAAATGACTTCTACCCACGAGATCCTTTTGGATCAAACCCTTGTCCATATCAACCTTGCTCTACTCAGAATTCTTTAGCCCCTTGCACTGATCTCTGTCTGTCATCTTCTCCTTAAAAACCAAGGCTTTCCTGTTCTTGTCATGAACATCAAATTTCTCAAGAAATGTCACTTTCTTCCTTTGCTTATATAAATCTCGATCCATGATTTTCAAATCCAAAATCATACCCTTTGACTCAAGAACATGCATCCACTTCTTATTCATGTGACCAAGCCTATTAAGCCACATCTTCAAATCTACAGCTGAAGTAGATAAACCAAAAAGAGAATCAGTAATATAAGTAGATAGATAAAGCGTACCTACTTTCTTACCTCTTGCTACAACAAGTGCACCCTTGGTAACCTTCCAAGAGTCCGTTGTCAGAGTTACTGTGCAACCCTCATCACCCAAATTTCCAATAGAAATCAAATTCTGCTTCAGGACTGGGATATGCATGACCTCCTTCAACACCCATGTGTTGCCCGTCTGCAATTTTAGCTTCACTTTCCCTTTGCCAACCATTTGACAAGGCTTACCACCCTAAATAAATTTTTTCAAAGTCTCCCTGGACATATTCATGAAAAAATTCCCTATTTGGGGATGCATGAAAAGAGGCACCAAAATCTAAAACCCAAGATTCTAATTTATCTAAAGAACATATCAAAGCATCCTGTGCAACAATACCTACAACATCTACAACATTTGCTTCTTCATTTCCTTCTTGCTGATCTTCAACCAACCAACAATCTCTCTTTACATGCCCTTTCTTTCCACATTTCCAGCAGGTTATTCTGCCATACCTAGACTTGGATCTCCTGCCTATCTTTGACCTTGATCTCCCATGCTTGATCTTCTCTCTTTGCCTTCCCCTGCTTTCCACACTCAAAGCATTTCCCGATGATTCACCTATGCTTTTCTTGCAAATTTATTCATTCAAGATTACACTCACAACATCATCCACTTTTAAGATTTTAGAGGCAGACGTAGTATTACTAACTGTCGTTACCAAACTCTCCCAACTTTTAGGTAATGAGCATAAGATTAAGGGAGCCTTAATTTCATCATCAGAAACAATATTGATTGAATTTAACTGGTTTACCAAACCATGGAAATCACTCAGATGACTATGTATAGATCCACCTTCTAACATTTGAAAATTAAATAATTGCTTCATAAGAAATACATTATTCAAAGCTGAGGGTTTTTCATATAAATTTGCCAAAGATTCCATCAACTCTACCATTGTCTTAGCCTATGATAAGTTGGAAATCACAGATGATGCAAGGCTCAACCTTATAGATCCCAGAGCCTTTCGATCAAGAACCTCCCATTCTTCATCCTTCATATCCGTGGGCTTGCATGCAACCCCACCCAACGGTAAGTATAAATCTTTCTGATACAGATAATCTTCAATCTACATCCTCCATAATTGATAGTTCTTGCCATTAAACTTCTCCATTCGTAGCTTACTTTCTTTTGCCATTGTTATACTCCCACTCAAACAAAAACCATGTGAGTGACCTATAATCAACAAACACTAACCAGATCTGATACAACCTATTAGTAACCCAACCAAAAGCTCTGATACCACTTGTCAGGATCTAACTCCTCAATAAGAGTACATATGATTACCTTGTATAAGCAACTAAACACAGAATTATACCAGAATGAACAAGTAATTAGAATTCACAAATGACACAGAATATGAGAGACAATACACAATCTTGTATTAATACTCATGCCAAAAGGAAATACAATGAAGATGCCACAATCTTCCACACCTCTTAGATGTATAGATCTCTTTCCCTCAAGAGTTCACTCTCCTACCAAAAATGGTCCCAACACACAACTCAAACACAGAGTTGGTGTTCACCTCCAACCAATCAGTAATAACCTTGCCAGTACACAACTACTCAAAGAACTTCAAGTAGATCTCCCATGAACCTGCAACAACCTACAACTCAAATGATCTTACTTACCATGTAGAACTTCTCCCTGATCTTGCTGCCACCTACAGATCAACTTGTTCTTACAATTGGAAGGATCTACCTTGCCTTCCTCTTTTGCTCATGTTACAATACATGCCAATGGGTCTATAAATAGATCCCATACTAAACAATAACTTAGACTTTTAATTTACAATAATTAGACACACAGCTCAAGACTCGAAATAGCCTTTACATGCAAACAACCGATTCAACAAACTAATTGTTCATTCAATGAGTAGTTTTGGAACCGAACAGGCGACCGATGTTGGTCCCTATCTGTCTGGAGATGACCGACGTCAGCCAACTCCTGCTGATGTCGGTTGCCCTTTTGTTCACCCCTAATCGAGGTCGATTTCCCTGCCAACATTGGTATCCTGGAACTTAGCAACCTCCTCCATGTTTGCAAACAGTGAAGCTTTTAGCTCCACAACCTAACAAAATGTGGGCCACTTAGTATTTGATAGAGTTGGTCTCAAAAATGCATGCCTTAAATGTAGAAAATAGTTTTTCAAAATCCAATCTGGTCAGTACTTGGGCATTTTTAGGGTCTAGGTATTAAACCTAGGGATTTTAGTACATAAATTTTGCAATTGATATCCATTTTTGGTAAACATAGCTAGTTTTAGGTTTTTATGCCTTTCAGATTGATTCTTGGCATTTATAAGAGTCTTAGGTTTATCAAAATTAAAGTTTAAAAACTAATCACTTTGAACTTCATCCAAAGTGGTGTGATTGGGGTATTGTAAGTCATATTGATAACATGCACATATAAAATGACCACTTTGTGTTAATTTTAGTTGTTCATCATCCCACCCTCATCATTGAGCACTTCCTACTCATCTCTCATTACCCCTAATCACTCTCTCATCATTCATAATTTTCTCTAATCACTCCTTTATTAACCCTCACTATCCCTATTCATCTATAATCACTTCCTTATAATACATAATCACTCCTCCATTGACCCTCACTATCCTTCATCATCCCTAATCACTCCCTTCCCATCCTTCATCATCCCTAATCACTCTTTCCTCATCCCTATTCACTCCCTCCTCATCCCTAATCATTCCCTCATTAACCTTCATTTTCTTTCATCATCTCTAATCACTTAGGATTATCATCACTAATCACTCCATTGATTATCACCATCCCTCATCATCCATAATCACTCCCTCCACATCCCTCATAATCCCTAATTAATCTTTCTTCATCCCTCATCACCACTAATCACTTCCTCATTGATACTCACTATCCCTCACCATCCCTCACCATCCCTCATCACTTCATCATTGAACCTCACCATCCCTCACCATCACTAATCACTCCCTCATCATATTATGTAAGTATATACTTTAAAGATATCTTTGATTCCAATCATATGTTATTTAATCAATTATAATAGAAATTAACTCTTTTATAGGACTTGTATTGTCAATACCGACTTGTGATAATAAATTTTATTAATGAATGAATTGGATGACATTACAAATTTATAGTTAAGTAACACAAGTACTAACACAAAATATAGTCTAAATTTTAGTTCATTGAATTATCTTTATTTTTTAGCTGACTAGATGAAACTTTATTCGGTTCCACCTTTGGTATTTGGTTCAAAAAATCAAAATTAAATACAAATCTCTTGTATAATTATTTAATTCTGAGAATATTTGAATTAGATGTAAAATTATTTAGTGTTTCCCATTCTTTTATGACTAGAATACTGGTCAGGTTCACACATGCACTCCTTGTGGGTGTAATGTGTCCCAAATATTTTCTCTTCCATGAAAAATGAAAATTTATTCATGTTATCATAAGAATGTGTTTTTAAAAAATGTGAAACATTAATTTAGCATGGTGTAGATGTTCATCCCATGTTTTCTAAAGATTAAGATGTCATCAACGTAGATTAAAAAAATGACATATGTAAAGGGCCTAAGGATGTCATAGGCATAACCAACTAGTCAATCAATATTTCCTTTGTTTTTAAGACTATATTCAAAATGTCTAGAGGTTTAACATGAATATGATGATACCCAAACTTAAGATCAATTCTAGAAAATACTTATACACCATGGATATGGTAGAAAAATGCCTTAATATTTAAATGAGGATAATATTTCTTCACTTTAATCTTGTTAATATTTTTTAATTGATTCACAACTTTGGCACAAACACAATTGGGCTTCTACAAGGAAATGATTTGGGCATGATGTGTCCATTACCAATTATTTCATGGATCTACCAATTTATTTATTCATTATATAGAAATGATATGCTATATAAAGAGGTTTGAGGTAGAGGTAGTTAAGGGATCAAATCAATAGTATTGTTTACTATACAGTATGTAGGAACTTATTTAGGTGATTGAAAGATATCCTTGTATTCATCTAGTTTATAGTTTAATTATTTTGTCTTTATTATTTTTGGATAAACCACACTATGATATGGTGATGTAAGGATGTTATTACATTTACTTCTTACCATCACGAGTATACTTATTACTAGAACTAACAAGATTCTTACACTTCTTGGTACTAATGACTAAAATTTATGAACTAACTATGGTATATGGTATTTCAAATCATGACAATCTATCATATAATTTCAAGGATTTAATTCATAGACTACATTATAATGGTAAATATATGGTTTACCACATGTAAAACATCACACACCTACAATGGTGAGATGTCACAAAGGATTGCATCTTTAAAAAGTTTGATTTTGTATACCAAGTGACACTACTAGGTGATCCATTTCTCAAGGCCTACACTAGACCATACACTAGCATATGGTTATGGATGATGTATAAATTTCAAGTTCAATTTTTGAAAATATGATTTAGGAGAAATTAAATTCTTCTGACTTCCATTGGAAATGATGAAGTGTATTAGATCACCATTGATCTACATTTATTAATGAAATAATATTTTTAATTCATATAATTTCTTGTTGGGGGAAATAGAGATATTTCTAGTACCGACCATATCATTGGGTCCATAATCTATTATCTACTTAACTTTTTATAGTGATAGATAACTTGTACCCACTTTTTGAGATGTGCAATTAGAGAGCTCATAGTGTGACACCCTTCATTGGATTGAATATTGAAGTAATGAATTAAGCACTACTTTCCAATCTATGACCACTTATTCTAATCATTTGAAAATTATTTTTCACTCTATTATATGATGACATAGTTAATAGACATAAAAATAGAAGGCCTTCAATTTAATTATTTAAATCATAAAATGTAATCATATGGAAATAAATTGATTGGTTTCAGGAAATCACATGGATTGGTGATCCTCATGTATTTACTACCCATTTTTGGTGCTATAGCGGTATTACTTGAATCTCTTTATCTGACAAATTTTCAATTATGAATTACATCATTTATAATATGCCCATAATTTTTCATAGGTGTTAAATATTTTTGTTTCAAATTTACCTCTACATCATTTTGATCACTATGTTTTATATTTTATGCTAGCACTCAACTCTCTACTAGTATCTCCTAAAATTGTTAAACCCTAATAAAATACCACCATCAAGGTATAGGATGGATTGATTAAGGATGAGGAAGGATGAGGAGAAATTGAGTAGAGATGATGAGGGAGTCAATAGGGATGATGAGGGATGGTGAGGGTTAGTGAGGGAGTAATTAGGGAGGATAAGGGAGTGATTAGGGATGATGAGGGATGGTAAGGATTAATGAGGGAGTGATTAGGGGTGATGAGGGATAAGGAATTAGTGATTAGAGATGATGAGGTATGATGAAGAAGTGATTAGGGATGATGAAGAATGGTGAGGGTTAATGAGGGATTGATTAGGGATAATGAAGGAGTGATTATAAATGATGAGGAATGGTGAGGGTTAATAAGGGAGTGTTTAGTGATGATGAGGGACAAGAAGGGATTGATTAAGGATGATGAAGCAACGATTAGGGATGGTGATAACCAATGAGGGAGTGACTAGGGATGATGAGGGATGGTGAGGGATAATGAGGGTGTGATTAGGGATAATTAAGGAGTGATTAAAGATGATGAGGAATGGTGAGGGTCAATGAGGGAGTGATAAGGGATGAGGAGAGAGTGATTAGGGATGATGAGGGATAGTGAGGGTCAATGAGGGAGTAATAAAGGATGATGAGGGAGTGATTAGAGATGAATAGGGATAATGAAGGTCAATGAGGGAATGATTAGGGATAATGAAGGATGATGAGAGAGTGATTAGGGGTGATGAGGATTCATTAATAATTGATCAAGGATGAGGGAGGGATGATGAACAAGTGAAATTAACACAAAGTGTTTATTTGATGTGTGTAGGTCATCAATGTGACCTGTGCTACCCTAATCACACCACTTTACATCAATTTCAAAGTGAGTGATTTGGAAACTTTAATTTTAACAAAGTTAAGACTCCTAAAAATGTCAAGAATCAATATAAAATACATAAAAACCTAAAAAAATGACTATATGTTTACCAAAAATGAACATCAATTACAAAAATTATTTCTTGAAATCCCTAGGTTTAATACTTAGACCTTGAAAATGCCTAAGTACTGACCAGATTGGGTTTTTAAATTTTTTTTTCCACATCATAAAGCATGAAAATATGAGACTAACTCTATCAGATGCTGAGTGGCCCTAATTTCTTATATTTTCTAAAATAAATTTAAGGTATAAATTTAAATTTATATTGTTATATAAATTTATTTTCTTATATTTAACATTTAGAGTAGTAAATATAAGCTTCTAGCCAAAGATACTTTCATGTGCAACTCCCACATGATTTTATGTCAAAAATAATAGGAATGCGATCACATTATCTATTAACCAACATTTTTTCCATCTACATGTTCATTGCTTTAATGTGAAAAACAACAATAAGACGATCACATTATTGCTTTTACAATAAGTTAATCATGTTATCTATTAACATGATTGTGTTATACTTTAACACAATTATGTTATGGCTCAGTAATTACCAAGTCATAATTTAAAAAACATGATCACATTAATTAAATATGTGATGGTGTTATTTATTAATGCGATCACATTACCTAAAATATCTACAAATTATTCCCTAACTTTGTGAACTTACCCTACTATCTGAGAGGACAAGGGCTATTTTTAAAAGATCATGGTTCTTTTGTTCATCCTTTATATAGTCAAGGGTACCTCAGATGATTTAGAATACAATCTGGATCAATTTCTTATTCAATCAAGTAAATTGATAAACATGTTTTGAATTAGTAGAATTGAAATAGTTTTTTTAATTTAGGTTATCACATAAGTTTAGATAGAATATTAAAATAAAAATGAATTTTAATAAATGTTAAAAAAATTGTTAATTTCATCTAATTTTGATGAATTTTATCAAATTTCATTTTTTCACAATACGAAAACATAATTCGTATTAGCATCATGAAAATAAAATTTATAAATTAAAATAAGTTATAGTAAAATGTAAATTAACTATAATAGGAAATTATTGGTGGCATCAAAAAATTGACTAGATGATATTCCTAAACCATGCATAAAATAAGAAATGGGATTGTCATGTGTAAGCATAGGGTTATAGAGGAGATTCACCACATATCTACCCATGCATCAACTCTCATCATCATCATTCCAGGTGATTGCACCTGAAGGCAACAAAATTATTTTTCCCCACTGCTCCTTGGATAACTTTGCTAGTTGAAAATGAATATTCTTTTATTTTTTGGTGAGTTATCTACCCTGACACGAAGCAAAAAACCAACCTACCAGTGAAAAGGATTTTCAAAAACTACGGAGGACATCAAAACCTAAACCAACAGTCTAAAAAACCATGTGTCAACATTAGAATGGGGCCAAATAATATATTATTTATTTTATCTCTTATGAGATGAATTTGGGGGCTTCACCCCACCGTATAAGCCTCCAGCTAATTACTTTAAATATTTATTAAATTAAAAAAATATTTTTATGTTATCATTTATTAAATTATGAGTTTATTCTCATTAATTTTAGATAAGCTAAATAGGTATTGGAATATAAATTATCTATGTAAGTTAGTCAAATTTAACATAATTTGGAATTTTAAGTTCAAGTTTTTGTGCGCTCACTTTTGTTTGTGTCTAGTTTACCAAGGCCTTTGTCTTGGGGAACAACTTTTATATATTGGGATTACTCAACTTAAATTTCCAAATTGTTCAAGAGTCATCCTTCAAAAACTTCCTATGGAATTTCCCAAAATCTCAATCTACTTAAAATTAGGTTTACAACATTTTCCAACCATTCCACCTAGAGCCATTCTCATTGTATATGGTTTTACTTATAGCTATTGCTCAATGGATGAATTATATTACTTCTCTTTGAAACATTTTTATAACTATAATTTTATTTCAACTATGGAAGTTTAGAAATGAAACTATGTTTAATGGTGAAGAACCATCTTCCTAGTTCTCCGTAAATGACAAGTTAATTATTATGTATTTGGAATTTATGTAGATTTAAGTTCAAACCAAAAAGGAGGAACTCAAATTTTAGCACTTTTAGGTGTTTCTCAACCACTAGGAGAGTGAGCATTTCAGTCTAGCCACATCCCCTTGGGCTAACCACCTCATGGTTCTTCATGTCTAGTGCCAAAGTATCAGTGAATTAGTTCTCATAGTGACAACTACTTCTCCACTCCTCCTCATCATCAAGGGGATTGGAGTCTATTGTCATCTCATGGGAGGTCTATCATTGGTTCTTCATAGTGGATATCATATATTCAACGAGGTAACCCAATTGGAAACCTTTTAAAATTACCCTCTAGTTAGGGCATCGATGTTTCTTTGGCTCTTGTGGATACCACTTAGGATGGTTGGGTGGCACATGATCCTCCTTCAGATGAGCCTTCCACGTAAAATTCCCAACATCTCAAGGATGATTTGCATCCTCATTCTAGGGTTATGACCAATCCCTAAAAAAATGTGATTTATATTTTTATGTTATGTTGGTCACTATTAGTTGATGTACTTTATCAATATTTTTGAGTAGGATTTTTCCTTCGACATGAAGTATAGGTCGTAGATTCCAACTAACCACTTTATTTTTATAACCATTACTATATATTATTATTTTTTATTAATAATATTTATATTAATATATCCCACAAATAATGTTTTAGATGATATTATATAATTTAATATGTTTATAGTTATTAAAATTTTCACTTAATAATATTATATATTTTAATGGTAAGAAGAATAATACCATTTGGATGAAAGTTATATTTGAAAAACTTAAATACAAAATATTCACATTGAAAAAAATACAAAATATTTACATGTTATTATTCCTTTTATGATGGTCAACCGTACATGTCATGAAATGCTTTGAAGATGGTTATAGTTTATTCAATTTTCATTCAAAAATATTAAAGATAACATATATGTATTATTATTATTATTATTATTATTTATTTAATTATATATTTAGGGGTCTACCTAAAATTTTATTTTTCATATGGAAGACTCAAATTTAAAATAAGAGTTATGAAGTGGATTTAGTACCTATGAATTAGAGGAATAAGGGTGTTGTGCATTTAGTCCTTGCAATCATTGTAAAAGACAAGTATTTGGAAGAAGATAAAATTATCATTGTGAGGATCAAATAACATGTATAAAAAATAGACTTTGGGAATATGGGTATAAGATGGTTTTATATTTGTATAGAGATGAGACATTTTATTTCATGAAAAAACTTTAGCAATGGCAAAATGCTAGGGAAATGTTAGGAAATATAAAACATGCAAATGGTGGAAGACTTTAAGGTGCACCAAATAGTCATCATGAGGGGTAATGAAAAGATATTTCATGTGGTATCAGATATTAAAAATATCATATTCTACCCCAAATCCAAATTTTGGACAATGGTTGAATTTATAGACACCTAAAACTGGTTGCCAATAACCTCTAATCAAGCTTTAGACTAATTTCTACCAAAATGCACAATTTGGGATAAAAACACTAAAACACATTAAATGGTTAGAATTTGACATATAAAAGTTCCAATTTTTTACAATGTATATTTAAATGGGGTAATGCATTTTATGAGACAACTAACTTTGATTAGACCATTTTAAGTCAAAATGACATTTTCACACCTGGGTGCTCTAGATTGTTGTTTTCTACCAAATTTATTGCACAAGACACATGCCCTTGTTATTTTTTATTAGAAACATATTAAATGGGATAATGGTTCCAATGCATCTAACATCACATTATAATTCTAATCCAATCAAATTTCAAGCCAATAATATGACATTCTGACCAACTTGATTAATTTGTGCACCGATTGCCAAGATTTGCACCAAAATTGATAAATCACGTTTAAAGATAATTAATTCAAATCATGATCCTAATTAATAATTCCATGTATATTTTTGAATATTTATTTTTAGAAATTGATATTGAATAATTGCATCATCTAAAACATAATTTTTTGGGAAGGCATCCGTAGGCCATAAATGTAATATATATCTGATTAAACCCTCCCATGCCTCTTTAGTACTTCTTTATCCTAAATATTTATGAGGGAATTTATGGATTTTATCCTCCAAAATTGAATGGTTTCTTATCCACACTTCTTCATCTTGAGATGGATGGCTCAGGTTCATTTTGATCATTTGCAAAAATCTATAAATACAAGGCCTCACAACAATAATTTTAAGCTTGGGTAGTATACAGTTACCATGCACAAATGATTATAAAGCCTCATACAATTATTTTTATAGTTACCAATTTTTGAACCAAGAAAAATCCATCACAAGCCAAAGGTGCCAAGGAGAGATGGAACTAAGCTACTCCATAGATGAAGACTCTTTGATGCACAAACCTAGCAAGCCACTCTACAAACCATTTAAAAGCTCTAAAGAAGGTGAAGGAAGGCTTATTTCATGTTTTATTTGTTGATTTCATATGTATGTTTGTTACTAATCTCCCCTTAGTATCTCGGCCTAGAGATGTCATGCTTTTTAGTGTTATGTTCTTTTTGATTTCATTTTGAACTAATACTTGATCTAACCCCCTTTCTTGAGTCAAATTCCTAGTTCACATAATTTATATAACTTCTAGATATTATAAAGGGGTATGTATCTTGTAAGGTAAAACATATTTTATTGATCATTTTATATTGTTAAGGGTCGATATAGATATTATGAGTGTAGATTTGATTGTATCAGAATAAACTAATCCAGATAAACATATGATTAAGTGCTTAAAATATTTGTTTCAAAATAAAAATGGTTCAAGATAATTTTATATTTTATATAAATTAATAATATTATATTACTTTCATATAATGAATTAGGTGTTTATATATCAAACCACAAACACATATGATGTATAGGAGAAGAGGAGGAGTTTGGTCGATCGTACGTAAAAATCATATTTTCCAAAAACATTTGATAGAGATGTGGTAAGCAAGTAATAGTTTAGATGTGGAGGAGAAATGTTTCCAACTACCCCAAAATAAGTGAAAGTGTGTTTCATGGTTAGTATACAAAATTTAAGAGGATGATGTGTCTCAAAACTTAGGTTTGACATACAACATATGGTGCCTTAGGACTAGTCCATGTTTTTGACAACATATGTCATCATGAGTCTATTATTGGTTCCCCATGATTTCCATATATGGTGCTCTAATTTTGTCTCCAACACTTTCAAATACCATGTGGTCTCCTAAAATTGGCCCTCAAATGACAAGCCTTATAAGGTCAAGAATGATAATATTACTCATGACAACCTTTTATTAGTTCTTATTATATCACCAAAATTAGCAGGGTATACATGGAATGTTATGGTTAGATCCACAGACTAAAAATTCTATCACTGAGACTTTATCATTAGGACAATTGGATTTAACACATGGAATGAAGATCCCACCAAACTGAATTCCTCACAAACACCAAAAAATATGCAACATGCAATAGTAGTCTGGGAATAATGAGGATGTATTTTCCTACCAGGAAACCCATGATGGAAGAATTGTATGATATTCAAAACCTCAATCTATGAGCATTCAGACAATGTCAATAAAAAATAAAAATAACCCAGGTAGGAGTTTATTGTGGAAGGCTCAAAATGAGTTGATGGGTGTAAGAATAAGTGGAATTGTAGGTGGCCCAGATGGATTCTGATAAGATAAGCTTCACAAACTTGAATCAATCAATTAAAAAATATATACACTTTAATATAGAAACATAAGTACAACTATGCATGTTCGAAAAGTAGGGGAAATTCAAACTGACCAAGATTAGATAGTTTAGAAGAGAATCTATTAGACCATTAGAATATATTTTTATGATTCATTCTAGAGCATTGAGTATGAATAAATGGAGTAGAGGAATAATTTGAGAAAATTTCATATAGAATATAAAGGTGTTCAACTCACATTGGCCCTCAAATGAAAAGCCTTACAAGGTCTAGATTGACAACGTTACTCACAACAACCTCTTATTAGTTCTTGTTATGTCATTAGGATTGGCAGGGGTATATGTGGAATGTGGCAATTGGCTCTATAGATTGTAAACTCTATCACTAGGAATTCATCATTGGGATCATTGGATTTAACACATCAAAGCCACTAGTTGGTTTGATTGCTAACAGAATATGACACATCATTTGTTATGAATCTAACACTTTGAAGACCCAAATTCAGGTCATGTCATTTCAACATCCCATTGCTAATTGCTAACCAATGAAACACATTATAATCCATGTTTATTTTTTTTGAATTTCTTGAGATCTATTGGACAATGCAAAGTATTTTAGTAAATTTTAATTGAAAATAGCTTTATTTTTTAGGAAATTTGGCTTGTCAATGAATTTAAACCAATCAGACACCAAAAAATATTTTTTTTCTTAATTTTTAAAATAGTATATTTTAAAGCTAATATCAAAACCCAACAATATGGAAAAATGGTTCAATCTGATAAGTGGCACAAATTTCTATGTAAAACTAATTGATCTAGGTGATTAAAATAGATCCATGCTAAAGAGGTACTAGATAATACCATCACTAAATTATATTTTATTTCTTTGAAATTATGTTAAAGGCACTTTTCTAAATGAATATTCAATAACAAATCTAAAATCTATAATATTCGATTAAAAGATAATAATAAATATAAAATCTATAAACAAAATTAATATTTTAATAAATTTATAAAATAAATTTTAATTTAAAATTTATTTATTTTTAAATATAAAAATTAGAAATTTTTACTTAAAATTTGTTATAATGATTTTGGATTGATCTTAAATTTTATATCTATTTAATTATCACTTAAAAACAATTCCTTCTAAAATTATAAAAAATTATAATTAATGAAAAATCTAATTAAAAAAAATTTGATATTAATATTAAAGATGTTTTTTAAATAAATATATTTAAAATATTTATACTAAATTTTTTATATATAATATTCTTAAATATAAC
Source organism: Torreya grandis (assembly GCA_037957365.1). Lineage (NCBI taxonomy): Eukaryota > Viridiplantae > Streptophyta > Pinopsida > Cupressales > Taxaceae > Torreya > Torreya grandis. Next base: position 841,464 of record JARHVA010006515.1, on the reverse strand, counting down.
TTTTAAATTAATATAAAAAAGTTTTATAATATTTTATTTTTTTAAATAAAAATAAATTTAACCATTTTAAATTTCTAAAGATTTTAAGTTTTTAGATTTTACAAGGTTAAAGAATAGGTAATTTAGGTAGTTTTTTTTTTCAAAAATTTATATTTTTTACTATTAATTTTTATATTTTCTAATATAAAAATAAATAAACAAACATCCAAATCAAAATGTGTGAGATATAGCACCAAAGTATTATTATCTTTCTATTTTCATATATAAAACTTACGATGAAATTATATTATTTAACTTGTTTATACACTTTTAAAAAACTATTACCATGCAATTTGGCATGCCTTTACAGTTATAAACTAGCAGTTACCCCTATGGTGCAATAATTAAAAGTATTTCAAATATAGGTTATTACAATAATAAAGTATTTTAATTTGTTATTTTTTTGCTAAATATTTTATTTTTATTTTTGGGATAATCAAACTAGCACATTATAAACATTATATGTATGGCAGTCTAAGTGGCAATGGTAACCCCTATATGTTATCTCTTAGAATGTATTTTCTAAAAAGATAAATGGCATGCCAAATGAATCCCTAGATCAATAAAATTTTAATATTTGGCACATTTAATTAATTTTAAAGAATAAATTTTTTAATGGTGTAAAGGAAAATTATCACTTTGGGTTAGTGCATGGAGTTGGAGGATAATTCTACTGACATTTATCATAATGTGATCACATTAATTAATAATGTGATCACATTAATTAATAATTTGATCACGTTAATTAATAATGTGATCATGTTATTTAATTAAGATGATCACATTACTTAAGTCTAAGCTCATGATTGCTAAGCCATAATGTGATCATATTATTTAATAACATGATCATGTTATATTGAACAAGAATGTGATCACATTATTAATGATAATATAATCATGTTCCCTATGTCATAAAAAAATAGGGAAACCCAAATGCAAAATTATTCATTTTACATTCACATTTCCTCATCTTACCTTGTTTTGTGATCACATTTTACTGAAAAGAGTGTCAGGAAGTGCCAAAAAGCTGATAAATTCACCCCATAGGTCTGCTGATCGATGATACTACTATGTAGGAGAGGTAAGTCACCAAAAATATTTTTTATTTAACCCTAATTTTTCATAATTTTCACTGTTTAACCCATTTTTTTAATTGTAATTTGCTTTTTTCTAATAGGCCATCCTGTTAACTCTCACATCCCTCCATAAAACCCTCAGCCTATTCCTCCTCCTAACCCTCTACAAAACCTTATTATTCCTCCTATCCCTCCACCTAACCCTCCTATAGTTCTCAAAACCCCCTGGAAGTGAAGAGTTTTTAATTGATAACATTATCAAAAATAAACTTGAAATTAAAGACCTAATTGATAGAATGAGAGATCCCAATTCAACCAACCCCTATTGCACCTAGCTATCCAATTACCTATAGACCTTATTAGGTAAAATTGACTTGATAATGAGTCAAATTGACTGATATACCTCATATAGAGATACTTTTAGGGCCTATTATGCTGATATGTTATCAACCCTTTAGGTTAAGAATTTAGAAATTTCAAAAGTTGACATTTATGTCGTATTCATCGACCCAGCCATCAATGCCCCCTTTCCCATAAACACCAAATGTTTTCCTATCCACCACTATGTACATAAATTAATCATGACCAATTTTTAGGATTGATGGTGGATGGTCTTTGACTATCCACCATGTAACAACCATAAGGTCTCATTACATTTTTTGAGGAAACTTTACTATGAGTTTATCCTCAATCAAATTCCTAATTATTTTGGTTTTAGTGTGTTTTAGGGCAAAGGAAAAGACTCTATGAAAGATCAAAAAAGTACACATTATGTGAATAATCATCCTACATGTATTTATATCCAAAAGCCTCTTGATCTTGAGATCCTCTCCATGGTTCAGTAGGTCATAGAGATATACACTTTCCATGCTCTTAATTCACTCATCAATACACTAATTTAGCATATGAGTAGGCTTTCATAGAGTGATGCTATAGATACTCCATATGATACCCAATCCTAAACCCACCCTTTTAGCTCATGTGGAGATATGTGATTGGGACATTTTGATGATGATGGCATCGATGGTTTATATGTCTTATATCACATTCTTATGATTGATTAGTTTTTGGCACACACATTTGACATGTAGACATCAATCACCACATAGATGCAGGTATATTTTATATAAATGTCATGTTAAATTTAAGTTATATTTACAAATTTAATTTCTAAGCTAACAATTAATTTACATAAAAATTTAATATAATATATATGTCAATTTTTATGTTATAGGAGGTGATAGTTCATCATCACAACTGACATTTATAGCATTCAATTTATCACAACCATTATTTTCATATTTAGATATAGCTTCTAGGCCATCCATGAATGCATCTACCTCTATTAGGATGATGCCATTTACATATATAGAGGTAAAAATTGTTTACATATATGTTTTTCTCTTTGCTTTTATTATGACTATAGTTGTTTGCATATACACATTGATGAGTGATGTGGGATATGATTTCTCTACTTTTTTATCTCTTACTTATACCTATGTGGGTGATGTACCTCCCATTATTTTTTGGCTAAATGGATCCTAACCTCCCATAGCCCTAACAATCACATTGAGAATCTTCACTTGAGACTCTAAACCAACCACATTTTCCTCTAGGCCAACTATCTCTCTCTTATTATGAGGCAACTCCACATACGTATGATAAGTAGGGAGAAAAACATATGTATACTTGATTATTAACACATGGATAATTGCATCCACCAAAATATTATCGAGTCTCAAATAATCCTCACTTAAAAAATCCTAACCAAAGTTTCTTTGATCATGATTCACCACTAAGTGACTCACTCTAAAACCATATAACAAGAGAAGACATTAGATCCCCAGTCACATAAAGAAACAATAACTGAGTAATAAATTATAAAGAACTATAGAAAGTAACTAAAAATAAACCAACTCACTACTTTATTTGGGTAACTTCATGTTAGTCTAGGTATAATTCCTAATTGGAACTCATCTTATCATTCTCCTCCTATCTTGTTGGTACCTTTATAACAAGTGTATGATCACCCTTTTTTCCCCCTAAACTTCATCTCCTCATCCTCTATCCTATGCTTTTTTCTACATCTAAATATCTACATATTATGGTGTTGGTTGTATTTAATGTTGGCATCCTACAATAATTACAACCTAGACATATGATATTTTTCTAAATGTACTCCTCTAGTTATTAATCTCCTAATTTTTCCCATGATGGTAGTAGAGTGTCCACCTCATTCACAGACTATCCTAAAATACTATAATATAGTAGATCTACCAAATATATCATTGGAAATGTGTCCACCACTCATGAAAAGTCTCTTAATGGTGGCATACCTATCCAACTAGAAGCCTTGATGGCCCCCACTATCCCAATCTCTAACCCTCATCGGTAAGGGGTCATGTTATTGTACACCTATCCCATGATGAGTGTAGGTGTCATGTGCTTGTACACCAAAGTATTACACCCAATTAAAAACCTTACCTCTATCACAATCCTTTATCAGAGCCATAACCCTGTCTTTAGCTGACAAGCCAAATATCCTAATCATAATCTTAAAAGTGATAGTCGACTCTCAAGGGACTTGTGAGAAAATTAAACTATTTTACATGATACATCCCAGTTGGTGAATAGGTTAAACAAAGGAATCTACTCGATGGGACAATAATCCCCACCTACATAATCTAGAGTATCCCTATTAGATATAGTGTGGCCAAATCATTAGTCATTAATTTATCTATAATCTTAGGAAGCCAATCATACTTAATCACTCTACTCCATAAAATGTAGGCCCACATTTTTAAAACAAAATTTAAAATATACATAAATACTCTAAGTTAATCTTGAAAATTCATCCAAAAGGAATTAGTCATGAGGGTCCAGACCTAAGGCAAACCCCTATTTTTAGACAAGTAATAAATCAAAAACCAATATAGTCCAACATGTAATATAGCATTAATTAAAGATTTTGGCCAAAGTATATTTATATTTATCAATTTGAAAAAAAAGAAACTAGTGTATTATATATTCCATTTCATAGTTTTAATCCTCTAATTTTTGTTTTTGTACAAGGCTATTGCTCTAACACTTCAATAAATGTCTTATAATTTCAGATCTAAGTGTATTTTCATGTGCATACTAATCTTTTTCTTTCCTATAATGTGTCATTGCATTCATGTACTTATATAGAAAAATATCTTATATGTATAAGTTCTTCTATTGATCATTTTGGTTTTCATATATAAGATTTGATGTACTTTATATAAAACTAAGTGAGACCTTGTTTACATGAATAATTGATGGCTGGTACTGATACTCCTCCCTCTCTACAAGCTAAGATAAACATAAGCATTTCTATTACAATGTCATTTGCACAAGAGATAATAGAGGTATATATTGGTTCTTGTAATTTGGAATTATAAAAATAGACTTATTTTAATAATTTTAGTACATGTGTACTTTGGGTAAATATAACTCATGTTTATGTATTGTGTATGCAAGGTTGTCCAATGATAGCTGATAGTCTAAGTTAGATGGTGATTGGAAAAACATATCATGTTCTTACTGTATTTGAGATGACTATTCAGAGAGCTAAGCCTGCAATTAACTTGATTGAGAGTGAAGAATAGAGTGCAAGATCACGAGCTTGCAATAAGTGTGCATGTTTAAATGATTTTTATTTTAGTTTAAAATTAATTTATTAACAATTATTTGAATGTATTTTATGTTAATTTCATAATAATTCTTATATTTGAACATTTTCAACTACAAGCTAGCTATGAGTGTAGGACCTGTACTCATACCTTGGAGCAATCCAAGGCATTAGAGGGGTCTCCATATACTATTAGGGCATCCCAGGGAAAGTCTTATTTGAGGAAATTAAAGAGAGGGAGGCTATTTGATGAATACAATTTTTTACACATAAGATGTACTTTTTTATATGCATATATAGTAATTAATCCATTTTTGGCATTGTATATGTGCATATTATGTTAGCCAACATTAGATACTATGTTGGTAGATGTAATTTTTTGTATGGCTATCATGACCCAATCTATGTATTATTGTCATTGGACATGTATGTGCCTATATTGTATACCTATCATGGCTTGATCTATCTAATTTATATTAAGCTTTTATTTCATTGTGTGTTATTATACAGTGTTGTTTTGATCTTCCAAATTATTATCTATATCAGATCTCATATTTAATGTTGTACGTGCCAAAATGAGGATTAAAAAATTATTCTTTTTAATGATATAAATCTTATATCTTACACATTTTTTAAATTAAAGTTTTTAAATTTCATTGTGTAGTGGAAATTAATAATGACACTCTTATCAATTAGGCTTAATGGCCTTCTTCTCTTTGTACCTGCTTCTTGTACACTTTTGATGCAGAGTTTTCTCAATAGCTTGCAAGTGTTTAGGATCTTGATCAAAGGTATTTTTATCTAATCTCGTGTATTAACTTATATTATACCTCAAGAATCATTATCCTACTCATACAACATAATTCCAACTTTTGAACCCCTATCTCTTTTATCTTTTCTCAGATTTCTCTCTTTAGCCTTTGTCTTGGCTTGTAGCCCTATTTTAGGGAAAAACTCATGTTATATTATATAATAGACACTTCAAGGAAAAATAATTAGGTTTTTGACAACCCTTTTCCATTCCATTACCCCCAAAAAAATCTTGGGTTAAGTTCCTTTGAAAAATCTTGTACCTCTAGGCTTACTTGACACTCCAATTAGCCCTCCAAATGCACAAAGCTCCAAGGTTTGACCATTATGGAGACACTTTGACAAAAAAAAAAAAAAAAAAAAAAAAAGACACTATATTTGACCAATATTTATTTTCAATCAATTTTGGTCCTCAAATCTTCACCTAAGTTTAACTTTCTTCTTTAGCCTGTTTCTCACTAAGTCTCTTAGGATAGTTGACTACCTACAGGGTAGTAAAATATGGAATATAGAAGGTAAAATTATTAAATAAATTTATTAACTTAATAAAGACACACTATATTACAAATTTTCAATAAATTTTAAGGTTTGAATCTCTTCTTATGGTCAAAACCCTAAAAGTTAGGGTTTGTAGCAACTGTATAGGCTGAGACTAAAAATAACTACATATAATGTGCAACAAAGACTTTAAAGATGATATAATTCTTGTATTAGGTCTATCTAATATTCTTACAAAATTTTCCTTCAATGTGTAATTTATCACAACCCTCAAGGCATTCAAAAATAAGAAATCTCAATCATTCAACACTATATTCTGTATGTTAGAACCAGGGGTATGTAGGGTCTCTAGGTTTTTCAACATCAAAGGTCTCTATAACCAAAAATGAGTTTATCACCAAATTATATGACCATTATAAGACCTTCAATATCAATTTTTAAATAAAATACAATATTCAATACAAATATTACATTATACATAATTTTGAGTTTAGGACTATGGAATTTTAATGGGAAAGAACTATAAACAAAGTGAAACTTACAAACTCTTGTCCATATGTATGTTATAACAAGATTAAAATATAACTCTTCATATGTATTTCATCTCCACATTATCCAAATAACTCAAGAGAATGAAATATTGAATACTCATACTTTTCACCATCTACCTCGAATGGAATGTGATGTTACAAAACCAAAATGGATTGTTAACCTAAAATAGGGTATAGAAAGGGTTTCTTTGTTCTAGAGGTCAATAGGTCAATATATCAATAGGTAAATTAATCAATACCACCTAATAGGTCAATAGGTGAATAGGTCGAAATTGTTAAAGTTGTAAAAATTGTCAAAGTTGTAAAAATTATCAAAATTTTCAAAGTTGTCAAAGTTGTCAATAGGTTAATAGATCAATTAATCATTAAGTTTATAGGTCTCTAGTTTAAGTTTTCAAAGTTGTCAAAGTTGTCTAATAGAATTTAGGTTACAAAACTAAAACTAAATGTTAACCCAAAACAAGTTATAGACAAGGTTTATTTATTCTAGAAGTCAATAGGTCAATTATTCAATGCCACCTAATAGGTTAATAGGTCAAAGTTGTAAAAATTGTCAAAGTTGTCAACGTTGTCAAAATTTTCAAAATTTTCAATTTTTTCAAAGTTATCAATAGGTCAATAGATCAATTACTCATTAAGTTTCTAGGTATCTAGTTTAAGTTGTCAAAGTTAAAGTTGTGGTTGCATATTTCTAGTTTTGATGCTTCATGGGTAAAAAATGACATTAAAAACACATCCAAGGGGTGGATAAAATCTACAACTAGGTCCCTTGCCTCCCATTAGGCATGATTGACAAACCCACCACCCATTTTGGCCTCAAGAACACCCTTCCCAATACAAGAAAAATAAAAATTTTAGCCTAAGTTCAAACACACATAAAATGAAAAATGTAAGTCATTTCCAAAAACCATAAAATACATCACGTACCTCCTTAATCCCTCTAATCATACCCTAGAACACTTGGGTTTAATATTCGAGATAAATCTATTAGACAAGTTACAATGATGGGTCTAATTATGCAATTTTTTATCAGTGAACAAGCAACTTCTCAAGCTCAAATTAGCATTTCTACCTCTGGGACCTCCACGTACAAATATATCACTTTGGTCATGTCTAGATAGGAAAATTACATGTTATTATGCCACAATGATGTTTGAATCCACTCAAAATTGCATTTTCACTACCGTTATAGAGAATAGAAACACTGACAATAAATGTTGTCAAAGTTGAAGTTGTGGTTGCAGAACTCTAGTTCTGATGCTTCATGGGTGAAAATTGACATTGCCAACACATCTAAGGGGGTTGGATAACCTCTAAGACTAGATTGTTATCCTCTTTTTAGGCCTGATCAACAAACCCACCACCCATTTTGACTTCAAGAACACCCTTCCCAATATAAGAAAAATACAATTTTTTAGCCTAAATTCAAACATGCATAAAATGAAAATTGTAAGTCATTCTTGAAAACCATTAGATCCTTCATGTACCTCATTAAGCCCTATAATCACACCCAAAATAACTCAAGTGTAATATTCTATATCAATCCATTAGATAAGTTACAGTGATGGGTCCAAAAAAGCAAGTTTTGGTTAGTGAATAAGTAACTTCTCAAGCTCCAACTAGAATTTCTACCTTCGGGACCTCCACTTGTGAATATATAACTTTAGTAACATATAGATATGTAAATTTCATGTTATTATGCCACCATGATGTTTGAATCCACCCAGAAGTGCATTTTCACTACCATTTAGGAGAGCAAAAACAGTGATAATTCAACAACTTCCTCTTCCTCTTCCTAATTCCTCTGGTGTTTTGTTCTTCAACAAATTCATCTTCCTATTTGAACATGATATAGAACCCATTAAAAGGGACAATTTATAACTTTTAAAATGAGGGTTCAAGGACATAGGTATGCAGAACTTGTAAAAGTACACACAATTTTTTTTTATACAGATATAAGTCTCGATTTGGGCCAAAAATAGTTGTTGATAGGTGAGCTTATCACTAAAATAATAATAACATGATTGTGTCATGTTTTATACAAGGTCCCAACACATCCAACCTATTGAGAAGTTGATATCTATAATAACATAATCACATTATTATCGATATAAGCTATGGGTTTGGCAATTGGAAATGAGGACTGAATGTTACCTATGTTAAAAATAACATGATTGCATTATTAAATAACGTGATCACTTTATGCTTAATGTAGATAAGGGATTATATATCGGGGATTAAGGAAAATTAGTTCATAGGGTTTATGGATTAGGGATTACAATTTATGTTTTAGGAATTAGGTATTACAATTAAGGTCCAAAGTGAAGATGCACAGCTACTAGGACCTTTCCCCTAGAATGGATTTGCTTTATGGATACTTGCATCGCTTCTTACATTAAAACCCATGGGTTTGAATTGACATTGTGATGGAAGGGAAATGGTTCCCCGCAAATTTAAATGATGTGTGCATTTAATAAAATAGTAGGTAGCATGTTTTTATGACATACATGGCATAAAAATGTTTTCGAGCATGTTTCCCAAAGTAAATTAAATGCCATATCATTTACGATTTTTAATTTGTTAAGTAGCTAGCCAATATGTTTCCCAAAGTGCATTAAATGACATGGTATTACTCCTGAATTCATTTTTTTCTCCTAATAGTTGGATAAAGAAGCTTTGAGCACGTCAAAGCCCCAAAAAATAATAATAAATCATTAATAATAAAATGTGTTTTGGGTTGCCATTATACCCTGGATGTCATCATCTAGATTGAGTGAATTAGTCAAATGGGGCAATCAGTCATGTGATTTAGGCCAAACTAAGCCATGTGAACTTAGTCTAGAAATGATGTTAATTTGGGCTAAACCGATTGGTTCAAGGTTTAAAGAATTTATATTTGTGGTTTACAGTTTAAGGATTAAGAAATTTAAGTATTAGGGCTTAGGGTATAGGTTTTAGGGTATATTTAGATAATCATGTAGGAAATTAGGGAAAATTTGGGAGCCTTGAACTTATATTCATGATTAAAAAATGTGAATTTGGGATCAATTATCCCCCACATCATCACAAATTGAGCCTACAAAGTCAACTGTGGTAATGAGTGATGCAATTTTAAACAAGTTCATACATGTGAACCTATATATATATATACCACATCATCACAAATTGAGCCTACAAAGTCAACTTTGGTAATGAGTGATGCAATTTTAACCAAGTTCATACTTGTGAACATATATATATATATATATATATATATATATATAAAGGATGTTAATTGAGGCTAAATTTATTGGTTTAAGGTCTATAATTTAAAGGGTTTAGGGTTTAGGGATTATGGATTAGGGTTTTTAATGTAAATGGTATAAGGTAACTTAGGGTTTAAGATATCAGAAATAGGGCCCAATCACTAAGGTAATTGAAGAACATTTGAGCTAGTTTTGATAGCTATTTATGGCTTGATTACCTTCATGTTTGCATAAATTTGATAAAAGTAGGGTTAATGTACATGTTGCATACATGTTATACAATTTATTGAGCCATAAATTTTGTTTACAGGCCCAATTTTTCCTAGATCACATAGGGAATTATACAAATTGACTACTTAGATGAATTTATGATAGAAGATCGATCTTTTGATTTTGCCCCAAATCACATCTTTCTATTGAAGACCCTCAAATTGGCCTCAAATGCCTCATCGATTAAAATAATAAACTATCTCTTCTTTTGTTAATTAGGTTGAAGGGGCTCAAAATAGCCCTAATTTACTAAACATATGCATAGTTAGATTGGTACTCCAAAGGCTTTAGCCATAGGTTTAAAAAGTGCATAAATTATAACATCTCATGATAAAATTAGTTATATCATAAGGCATGTATGTTTGTGGCATGTAATGGGCATTAGAGCATAGGGATCTTAAAATTTAAATGTTTTAGGGATCATTAGGGATTAAGACATAGGGTTTAGGTTTAAGGAACTATATATTAATGTCTAATAACTAGATATGCCATGTGTTCAAACTAGATTCTTACTACAAAAGATGTTAATTGGGACTAAATTAAAATTGGTAAATACTTGGAAAGTAAATGGTTTAAAATTTAGGGTATAGTGTTTAGGGTTTATGGTTTATGACTTCTAGGTTTCAATGTATATATATGGTTTAGGATACACAAGGTCAATCACAAAGATAATTGAGGAAAATTTGAATCACTTGGACCCTTTGCGACTATAGAATGTGTTTCTAGGTTGTCATTATACCATGGATGTCATGTCATATATGCAAATTGAGTGAATTAGTCAAATGGGTCAATTTGTCATGTGATTTAAGCCAAAATAAGCCCTATGAACTTAATTTTTATTAGTAAATAAAAATGATTGGTACAAGGTTTAAAGAGTTTATATTTATAATAAATAGAGTTTATAAATTAGGAACTCTAGGTATTAGGGATTAGGGTATAGGTTTTAGGGTATATGAGGTAAAATCATGATGGTGATTGGGGCAAATTTGAGCTCCTTGAACATATATCTTTGAGTAAAAAATGTGAATTTGGGATCAATTATCCACCATATCATCACAGATTGAGCCTAGGAGTTAATTGTGGTAATGACTAATGCAATTTTAACTAAGTTCATCCCTGTTAATATATTTATTAATATATATAAAGGATGTTAATTGGGGCTAAATTGATCCTAGGGGCCTACTGGGCCTCAATGTAAGGAATTTTATCCATATGATATAAATTAGAGATCCAAGTACTCACAATATTAAAAAAATAAGTATTTTGTAATTTGATATTCAATTTAGTCCAAAGGAGCCATGTGAAAATAATTACATTCATATATAATGGAAATGGGGGCTTACTTGGCCTTGATTGCATACCATATTGAACCAATCGAGTATTTAGTTCTAGATGATACATATTTGGGGCCAATCGAGGCTTGCCCAAGGAATTGTGTCAACATAATTTTAATTAGGGCCCTAATTACACACTATTCAAATAATTGAGGGTTATCATGAATCTGATATGAAATCATGACCAATTGAACCCTTTGTAAGGAATTATAGATCCATCTTTAATAACAATCAAGATTCTGATTGTGCACCAAATTCAACTAAAGGAATATTTGGTTCAATATGATCTATGAAATTTAGTCAAAACAAGCCTTGTATAGGAAATTTCATCCTTCTACTATCAACAGGGGGATTTATTGGTTCCAAATACATAACATATTGAATCAAACAAATATTTAGTTCAATTGAATATGTAATTATGGCCAACCAAGGCTCATGTAAGTAACTGAATACATCTAATGTCAATTAAAACTTCATTAGCCTTGATTATAAACTATATCCAGCTAATCATGCATTTGTTTTTAAATTATATACATAATTGGGGTCAATTGAGCCCCATGAAAGTAATTTTGTCCATATAATGTTCCATTTGGGTTCTATTATCCCTGATTGCACACCATATTGAACCAATTGAGCATTTAGGTTCAATATGATATGCAATTGGGGCCACTCAATCCCCAAACAAGGAATTACATCCATATAATGTCATTTGGGGCTCTAATTACACCATGTTAAATCAATTGGTATTTTTTTCAATACTATACATAATTGAGGATAACTAAGTCCTATGTCATTAATTACTTCCACCTAGAATATCAATCGAGACATTTTTCACCCCATGTAATGAATTGTGTCTATTTAATTTGTCCCTTGCGAATATTTTCCCTAATTGCACATCATATTTAAATAATCAAATATTTTCTTCAGTATAATCTTTACAATTAAGAGTAATTGGTCCCATGCAAGGAATTCCTTCAATATAATGTCAATTAGGGATTTGATTGCATAGGTCATATTAGACAACAACCTTAAGACTACTAGGCCTAATGGCTCCTATTAAGGTTTTAGGGTGTTTAGAATATACAACGTGATCATGTTAATAAAATAGTTAACGACATGATCACAATATTTGAAATCAAATTCAATTCCCATGCCTTTTCACTCAAGAATGGCTTGGATTCCTAAGCCAAAGGCCTAGACTATCAATGTATAGTTGAGTATTAAAAGGTATGAAAATAAACAATAAATTTCAAATTTGATTGCCAAATACACCAAAAATTTCAACGTGAAAATTAAAAAACTTGACACCATCACGATGAGCATGCTCTCCTCTTTCCAAAAATATGATTCTTATATTTTTTGGACTAATTTAAGGTTTCAAACTATATTTATTTCTAGCTATGCCTTTTTTAAGCCACTACATGCCACAAACATACACACTTATACGTGTTCATGTAATTTATGTTTCGTTGATCCAAATGAAAAACAAATTATATGGTGATGTAATATGCTTAATTATACACACATTAAAAAAAATTAATTTTAATTTTTTTAGGTATTTAGACTTGACTCACGTATGACTATCCATTTATTTGTTAGTTTTTAGGATCTATTTACTTGAAAAATTCTTAAAAAAAGTATTTATTAAAAAATATATGTGACATGACACAATATTTTATCTAAATTTTCCCCAAAGGGTTTCAAATAATATTCAATGTTTTTCAAAAAATGGTGCGTGACACAACTGCCTATCTACTATGTTTTCTAAAAGAACCAGAGTTCCTCTTCAAATTTTAGATGTTTGACCTAGTTATATTTAACAATTTTTTTAAAAATTTAGTGTTTTGGAAACTAGAATTGAAATGATACATTTCATGTTTTTACACCATCTTAGTATAGATATCTCAACTTATCTATAGAAGTTCAAATTTTTGAAATTTCAAAAAAATCATGTCCACGGGTAGGCCACTTTTTGTCCCCCAACTTTATGCACTTACCCCTTGTCGTCACATGATTTCTCTACCCAATTGATGACCAAGATCATATTTTATAGATTAAATACTATCATTGATTTGGTGTCAGAACATGAATTTAAACCTTTCACCCACAATTTTAATCAATGACCACAATTTCAGCTTGGTAGATCAATGGTTGCCATCATTTTCAAATTAGTTAATGGATCTTTGGTCATTATTACATGTTATATATTATAATTTATTTAATAATAAAAATAATAAGTATTATTTGAACCTTGGAAAAAAATAAATATAGGGAAATAATAACTAATAGGAAGAATCACGGAGATGGAACTTTGAATGGAAGGAAAAAATACCAAAATACATGTGAGTCAAGGCTAACATAAGTTTGTTGACATGTATCTGCCATTTTTCATGTATATAGAAATGACACACATTGAAAAACATGACACATAAACATAAATAACAAATCATGCTCAATATTTTAAACAAATTAGGGCTTGAGATCTAGTTCAATTGATATTTTTATTATCTTTTGGGTTTGTCATTAACAACTACAATCTTGTTAGATTAGTGGTGAGAAGAGAAACTATTGTATATATTATAACACATGACTTCACATTCATAAGATTTGTTGACACCTACCTTTTTAGCGTGTCATCTTAGTGTTCAAAGGTAAATTAGCACATTGACTCATTATTATTTACTAAACATGACAATGAGATTATGAATTCATCGACAAATTTGAGGCCTTCAATGTCATGCTAGATGTTATTTTAATTTATTGACACTTGGTTGTTATTATTTCCTTCTACTTTCATATAATCATAAGGTGAGGGTAAGGGCCACTCATTGCTTAGATAGTGGGCCATCATTATTATTTCCTTCTGAATGAAATTGGGTCCCACAATTTCATAGCAATAACAAAACCCTAGATTTGGACCTCCTCAACCATGTTGCCATCATGGAATGTATTGGTACCCCCCACTCGACAACTAACGCCAGCTGCCTTCGCCAGTTTCCATAATTATAAATGAGGTTAAACCCAATAATCTACACTGTGTTTGAATGATGAAAATGGAATATTCATTTCCCTTATCATTTATGAGAGAAATCGAGAGCTTTACCCCACTATATAAACCTCTAACTTAATTATATATATATATAGTGAGGTTTTTGCGCTTTCATTATAATTATATATTTTGCATACTCGTTTAGTATTTATTTAATAAAGAGTGCACTAATTAATCTTTGATAATGCTTCACAACTTCCATAGAAACCCAGAGATGACATACAATAAGAAAATGATGATTGACCATTTTTACTTATTTTTATTGTCTATAGCTTTGGACATGGCAAGTGGATCTTCTTTCCGACGTACCTTGATGCGCCATGGCTGTCTTAACACACCGTAAAAGTGACACAAGACCCTCATGGTATTCTCCATTTCCTGTCTTCCACCGTAGCTGGACACAATGCCATGCTGCGGGCACTGTTCGCTATCTCAATTTCTTGACATCAAAACCAATGGCAGTGACGAACTGATGGATCATGCTACCTTTTCCGTCACTGCACTCCTGTCTGCTTTCTTTTCTCTTCCTCCATAGTACAACAGTATCAAGGTGTGGCGATGGCATTAATATTAAGTCTCCTATTATTTGCCCCGATGATGTTGTTGTTTCATTGATAGAAACTAGTTTGAAATCTTTGGATCGCCTTCCACCTCCGTCGAGCTATACAGCTCTAGATTTGGACCTCCTCATCCATGTTGCCATCAGGAAAAGTATTAGCATCCCCATTGGGCAACCAATGCCATCGAACTTCATCTGTAATCTGCTCTACATCTACATTTGAATGGTGGAAACAGAATATTCCTTTGCCTTGTCATTTATGAGACGAATCTCCAGGCCTTCACCACTGTATAAAGTTTCCAGCTTAAAAACATGTTAACTTTTATTTTAAAAGACATGGATATTTTTTTAGGACGAACACACACATTTGTAATGATACCATGATTAGTTGCATGGTATAAAGCTTGGCCTATAGGTGGTTAACGCATTAATATTTAAAAAAAAAAAAAAACATTTACCATATATAATTATTTTTATTTTCAATTTAAATAATAATTTCATTCTTTATAGATTATTTTAAATTCATTTTAAAAAATGTTTTTTTCATTATTATTTGCAATAGGTTTGACTATTCAACGAAATTAGTTGTATAATTCTTGGTATTTGTTGGATGGAAAAGTGGTTTTATTTCAACATATAATATATTTATTTATAAAATATTGAAAATAATTTTAATTAGATTTAAATAGTAAAGTAAATTTTAATTGTATAAAAAATATTTTGCAATAATAATTGATAAGGGGGTTTAAAATAATATTTAATTTATTACAATTTTAAAGATTGTTGTTAGAAACACATAATATAGAAGAGGTGTAGACAAGAAGATGGAAAAAAAAGAAAAGAAAAGAGTGACATAAAATAGTGTTGTTTTTTAATTGTGACATAAAATATAAAATAAAGGGACATAAAAATATTATGTGCTCCTAAAGATCTAGTAGCAACTCCATCACTCATATAAACCTAAAAATGACATATACACATAGATAAATGTCCAATCAATCAATAACATGTTGAAATCATTGAAAGAATATCTAAAATTCATACAATTCATTTGGTTAGATTTTTTTAGTAATCCCTATATAATTCTTCATCACGAAGCATAAATGTACCTACAAAGCCCTAAAACAACAAATATATACATAAATTTACTTACATTAATAATTTGTTAAAATTTAGAAAAGACAAATTAGAAAATGATGCACCTAGTTTTGGTTGGAAACTATGAGGGAAATCATGTATGATGAATTCATCTAAATCTATACCCAATATGATTTATTTTAATCACTATTGCTCTTTTTTATATTTCAAAGTTTCAGCAAATGAGAACTAAAATTCATACAATTCATTTGGTTGGAATTTTTATAATGATCCCTTATAAGAGTCCCAATCACCTATAAGTTAGAATAAATGTGCCTACAAAATCCTAAAGCAATAAATATACACAAAAATTTGCTCAGATTAATAATCTACTAAAATTTAAAAAAAGATAAATTAGAAAACAATGCACCCAATTTTGGTTGGAAAATATGAGGGAAACCATGTATCATGAATTCATCTGAATCTATGTCCAATATGATTTATTCTAATCACTATTTCTCTTCTTTATATTTCAAAGTGTCGGTAAATGAGAATTAAAATTCATAAAACTCATTTGGTTAGATTTTTTGTAGTGATCTTTATAAAAGTCCCCATCATCTATAAGTTAGCATAAATGAGCCTACAAAATCTTAAAATAACAAATATATATACTTAAATTTGCTTACATTAATAATCTACTAAAATCTAAAAAAGATAGATTAGAAAATGCTTCACCCAATTTAGGTTAGAAAATATAAAGGAAACGATGTATTATGAAGCCATCTAAATTTATACCCAATATGATTTATTCAAATAACTATTACTCTTCTTTACATTTCAAAATTTTAGCATTTCATTTTATTGTGTTCTTCTATGCATCACATTGTTGACCAAATTTTATAGTCAAGTAGAAAAATTAGCTTCTCCCTTCTTTTAAATTTCCTGCTACAATCTTAAATGTGCCAACTCATGTTGTAGTTTCTCTATCCCCACTTTAATTATAAAATAATTTTATATTCTCCATGATTATGCCTCCAATTTTTATGCCATTTCTAATTATTCAAAAAATGTATCAAACACCTTCCTTTCCTTGAATGTCCTTAAATATGGGACAAGTCCTTACATAAACCATTCCACTCTTGATTCTCTTTCAACATCTCCTCTAGTTTCCTTGTTATAGCCTTAAATATTTGATCAAAATATTTAACTATCCCACTTTATTTTTTATCTTGGTACTCTTGGTTGGAACATCCAAAAAATGAAAATCATTTTTTAAAGAGATTTTTATGCCATGCCAAGATAATGTGTCTATCTAAACTTAATTTCATAAACCAATTCAAAGTGTTCTCTCAACATCTTCACAAAATTAAATAATTCAACTTGTGGATCTCAGTTATCCCATGGCTTTTCCAATATGAACAAGGGTATAAAGTGCCAAGTTCCAATAGACAACAAATGTTAGAATTTTTTAAAATCACAAATGGGTCCTGGTAATTATTATCCAACATCATAAGAATTTAAGTATAGGTGCAAAGATAATGAGACTGTGTGTATTTATAATGTAATGTTTGGAGAATTAATGTATTCAATAGCTAAGTAGTAATCACTTTCAATGTATTAACTTTTGAGAAATCATGCAAGTCAATTGCTATCCAACACTAGAAGAATGAGATATTATAATTCCTCTCTTTTGGGTCTACCTTAGCAAATTTATCTAAACCAAATGCTTACAAACAAGGTTTGTGACCTCCTTGACCCAAAACAACCATGTATAGTATAATGAAGAAAAGCCTCACCTAAAAATTTATAGGACTGGGTTATAAATTTCATGTTTTATCACATGAAGGTGGGATAAGAAACTCTAGAGAAGTTTAAAGAGTTAAATAAATCAATTCCCACAACTAGAAAATATTTTAGTAAGTAAAACAATTATTTCTAATTTTCTTTGAAATATTTATAAACTAAAAAACATAAAACTGATCCAAATATACACATTTTGTAATTATGTATAAGGTCCCTTGACTAAATTGCCAAGCCAAGGTCTCTAGAAAATGTACCCACTTTCTACCAAATTGATTTTGATATACACAAGAGGACTTTCCATACACTTGCTATGGTGTAAAGACACTAAGAATTGATCAAAACACATGGAAAAATCATTTTCCTCTTAAAAGAATCATGTAAAAAAATGTATATGTATGTTTTGAAGATGATAAATATTGGTCAAGATTTAGACAATGAAATTTTGTTTTTCCTTTTAAGAATCTTGTTAAAAAATGTATAAATAATTAAAGTATTTTATTTTTTCTAATTAAAATTTTTGTACATAGCTTTTCCAAATTTTTTTATGCAGATAATAGTTTGTGAAAGCCTTAATATACTTAATGTTTAGTTGATGTTTTGAAGGCAAATTATCCTAGATTAAAGATATTGAAAAAGCTATTTTTATTTTATATTAAATAAATAGAGAGGCTATTGTCATGAAGATTAAACAAAGTGCATTAAAAGAGGACTCATGTACCAAAAATAGGACTTGGGTACCAAAAAAATTGAGAAATAGATAAGATATGACATAAGAATGATCCAATATAGTCCCATGTAAGAATATGTAACAAAATATCCAAAAAGGGTAAGAATGAATGAAACACTTACCACTCCAGAGATTGACATTTTTTGTAGTAATATAAATAACTTATGCAAAAGACACAAACCACTTATGAATTATTAAAGTGTTTATATATATATATATATATATATATATATATATATATATATATATATATATATAAAAGCTTACTGTCTAGTAATATAATAGAGTGATGTTTATAAACAAACCATACATGTAATTCTTACTTAACTTTTCCATATATATGGATGGAATGATTTAAAATGGAATGAAAATTTGTGAACTAGGGGATCTATTCATTCAAAGTTACAAGGATCCACCCTTTTTATTGTAGATAAATACCACTAATTACTCAATTTCAATTTTATTTTCTGCAATGTGTGAAGCTAGATCCTTCTAGTTGCTTGGGGGATCTTGTGGAATTGTAGGAAGGTTAGGTGGAGGAATATGAGAGTTAGGTAGAGCATTAACAAGATAATTAGTGGGGTTAGGTAGATGGTTGGCCACAAGAAAATAAGGTCATGTGGAGGGTTGGGAGGATGGCTATGGTCTCTTATAGTGGATTGGTTTATTTAAAATAAATAATTTACAAATTAAACAATGTAAAAAATAAAAATTTGGTAAAACACAAGGTTAATAGGTGTAGTTTTTGATCACTTACCTCATCTATGTGGCAACATCATGAAGTTCAGGGTGTGTTGAGCTTTCCAATGGACTTATAGCAAGTATTGAGGTTTGTTTGAGGAGAACACGATCATAGAATAACCTAGCAGAAATGACAATTCAAGAATTCGAGGTTGTGGGTTTTATAAAAACACAGTATAATGTGTACATGTTATGTTAATGTGTATGTGTTATGGTAACGCTATGTATGATCATGATGTGTACGTGTTACTATATAATGTGTATGTATTACTATAATATATATGCATTATACATTAATGCATACATGTTATGGATAAGTAATTACCGAGCCATGTCTCAAATAATACATATGCATTATATGAACAATGCATACGCCTTACGAGGTATGTCCACAGAATTATCCTCCAACTCCATGCACATACCCCAATGAAAAACTAAAAAAATATTAATTTTCTATTAATTTATTTTTAAAATAACATATAATCAAAACTAATGTTAAAAATTTAGAGTAGCCAAAAATATTTATTTTGCACATTTTACAATACAAACTAATTGGTGAATCCAATGACAATAAATACGTATATAGCATGTACAAATAATTAGTATGGTAAACTATGCCATTGTTTACTCCTAACTATAAGGGCATAGAGATTAAAAAAATGATTTTATAACAATTTTTGTTGGTCTATGTTTATCATCTCTCTTTTTAAGTATTTCAATCCAACTTTCTATTTTTCCGGAATGTTAGGCATTTTTGCATTAGTATTTTCAAAATTATTGTGCTTGTATGATTTTTTTTTAATTTTATTTATTTATCAAGAAATAATAAATTACATTGGGTTTTATATTAGAATGCCTACATCATGATTTGCACATAATTCCTACATCAGGGTTTTCATAAGAATGTCTATGTTAGGGTTTATGTCATAATCTAGAAAATCAACCCACTATCACAGTTAAGTCATAATTTATTTTTATAAATATTAAAAATGTATTTAATTTATTAAATAAACATATATTAAATATGTCATATTTAAAAAAAATAGATATATTTAAATTATATATAAATATTAATAATCAACAATTTATGAAAAATCAATTTGAAAAAATAAAATATTTATTTTAAATATTGAAAATAATTTTCCATATTTTTAACTCTTATAAACCATGATCATTAATTAAGTCCTTATTTTACTTAAAATATGCTCATAACTATGCTCATAAAAAAATTAACTTGTTAAAAATAGTTAATAGATATATTAAGAGCATACAATCCATCATATGAAATAAAACAACAACAACAACAACAACAACAACAACAACAACAACAACAACAACAACAACAACAATAATAATAATAATAATAATAATAATAATAATAATAATCCCCTCCACCTGCAACACCAACATAATCATCATCAGTATATGCTTAAAGCTATATTTATATTTTAAACTAGGCTCTACATTTGACAAATATATCTCAAGTCTATAACCTTTAGTTTGACCTTCCTTACAACCAAAATACTTTCAGTCACCACCTCACTAGGCCTAATTACTTACTTATTAGTTAAATATTGATTATTTTTATTATCAAAATCACCTATAACCATAAAATGCTTAAAATCTGATATATATCCTTCATAGATGGTTATAGAACCTCAACAACTTTCCTTCATCTAGGACAGTTGCATTGAAGGTAGGACATTAGCATCGACACTATTGTGCCTCCTCCAATACAAGTGTCCTTACCTTACAAAAACTCAATTTTTAAAATCTTTCAAAGTGTATGGGTTGACCTAGGAATGTCATTAATCCTTCTATGAGGATTATTTTAAAAGAATTCATTTTGACATCTATAAATTATCAAAAAATCATTTATTCAAACTCAATCAATAAAGTAAAAAACTAAACTATTCTACCATATTCATCCCTATTTACATATCAAGTATAGGAGTAGCCATACTACAGGTTTAAAACACTCATAAGATAGCCCATAAGACATATTTGTCTAGTTACAAGCTATATCACTACATGCAATGTCATATAGTATATTTCACCCTTGTGCACATGCATTCCCACATATATTGGACAACTACATAAGTCTAAGGCTCTCCTTGAAGTAATATATAGGCAATGCTCATTGATAGAGGGGTATTTGAGGTCAACTCGACATTGTGATCCCACTAAACCATTTTTTTGGAAAGGTGACCTAACCAAGGGTGGATAGCTAGGGTTTGAGCTATTAATAGTTATTGATAGCCTATGTGGAAGATACATATATATCATACAAAAGGTGATATAAAATGTAAAAATACCTATGAAGTCTCATCTTGATACATCAAACATTATGT
Organism: Torreya grandis; assembly: GCA_037957365.1. Taxonomy (NCBI): domain Eukaryota; kingdom Viridiplantae; phylum Streptophyta; class Pinopsida; order Cupressales; family Taxaceae; genus Torreya; species Torreya grandis. The sequence goes on along the minus strand of JARHVA010006515.1, from coordinate 819,682 downwards.
ATAGGATAATTATGTTAAGATTCAGATAGTAACATCGATGCAAGTGTCCAAGTAGATAGAAAGAATGTTTCTAGAATCTAATGACTAGTTCCTGATCATTAAATAACCTATTTTTATACATGTACATATCATATATGTATGTGCATCATTGCATAATCTAAGTATTGTTTCTTCTCATGATTATGCCATCAAATTATATTTTGGCATTATAGTTTCTATATTTAGTATTTTCATAATTTAGCACTGAAATTGATATCATAAATTGAATTATTAATTTGACCTACTTTTAGGAATAGGTTATCTCACTTTTTCATAGCATATTCCTCCAAACCCTTAATTTCAAAAAAGGGTTAAACATATGGTGAACTTGACCTATGAGTATTCTTGTAAAAAAACCTAGTTTGACCTAGGGTTTCCTTATTTCTAATTTTTGAATTGTCACAATCTTAAAATCATATTTAAATATATTACAAAGGAATCAATCATGTTTCATATGGATATAACTAGTACTTATACATTGCTAAATCAATCAAAGAAATAATCATATGGAGTAACGAAATTGGTCAATATAAAGAGAGTGTTTTGAAACAATATTAGAATGTAATCTCGCTTTAGAAATCTTATTTCAATAATATTGAGTCTCTTCCTCCTCCCTACCCTAAGGAGGGTGATATTTATCATCCCTCTAACAAGGTCCAGGGTATCACTTTTCCAAGGCATAAGATGACACATCCTATGGTTTCAAATTAAGTTAATCAATATATCATTCCTCAAATCTCTCCACCTCTCACATATCCTCTATATGGTATGTGTATGCACATTCAATTTGAAATACCTAGAATTTGTACTTTTGGAGCCCTTAAAGATAAAACCATCCTTATGAGCACATTAGTAGAAAAGTTTCAAAGGAACTTCAATTTAAAGATAACATCATTGGAAAATCATATTACATACCTACATAACCTCAAATATTCTAGTCTTAATCATATATTTGCATCTTATCTATAAATGTTGTGCCCAACAAGGTTTCATATGAAAATAAGAAGTTAAAAAGGAAATCATCTATAACTAGTTATTAAAGATATGCAAACAATAATTATAAAAAGAGAGTTTATAATAAATACTATTTTGAATCAAGACATGTCTAAAAAATTAAATGATACAAATATGGTTGCTAAGGATCCAAACATCAGATATATTTCATGCATATAGTAATAAACAGTTAAGGGTAATACTACAAATTCTATGCTTCCATCCTCAAATAAATAAGTCAAAGTACAAATTACATATATTCCTAGTGTTAAATAAAAGATACATTACTTTTCTCTATCTCATAATGAGATGAAATATTTGACAATTATGAACATACTCAAGATTAAAAAAAAAAAATCAAAAAGGAATCTCCAATATATGGTGCAGTTAGTTTTTCATACACTGATGATCAAAATGATATATCACAAGTTCAATAACAACTTAAGAATTTACATGTATCATATAATAATTATTGCATTGATGATTATGATCCTAATAATATATAATATTGGTATGATATTAATGATACTAATTATGCAACATATGAATATGACACACATGATACAAGGCCTTCACAAAGGCATGCCCTTGATGAGTTAATTAGATTTTATAAACTCTTTTTCCTTGACCTTAGCTTATTTTCTAATCATATTAACATTCCAAATAATTATAAAATTATTTAAAAAAATCTTGAAAATAAAAAAATGTTACAATAATTCAAAAATACCTATGCTATTTAGCATGTCATATGTTTTCTAGACTTTTCATATGCTATTTAATTTATGTTAGTAGATATTGTATCATTTATATACACACATATGTTTCATAGGAACTTGAGTGTGATAAAAACATATATTAGACCCATGATATTTCAAGCATGCAAATGTTGTACCTTTCCTCTTCCAGTATGATACACTATATTGGGGGCGTCTTGCTTCTATATGATCATGATTGACATAAGTTTTATTAGTTTATGATCAATTTCCATTATCATAATAATATTATATATCCTAAATATGCCTCTACTCATGTATTTACCTTACACGGTGTATTTGATATTCTATTCTACATGAAATTTTACTAACACATGTATGTAGGGACTAGTATGACATGTTTGTGCTAGTTATTTATATCTCATTACTTCATTTATTTACAATTTCTTACTTAAGTGTACCTCTTTTTTGCTTCTTTGTCTTAATTGTGGAATATTTGAACATGTTCCTTTACTTGTTGACCATAATTCCCTACATGTTTCTTATTTATTTGTTGTGTATAAATTTTCACATGTCCTCCATCTGAGTGTGAGAGATTTGAACATGTACCTTGTTTGAGGTCTCATTGGACCCATTTTTGTGTGACATTTGAGTACTCTTGTATGTGTTCTTGATTTTTTTTTGAAGTTTTTATCTTATAGATATTTCCATGATTCATATCATGCATCTTAGAGCTTTTTATGTATCCATATTTTGATATTAATTAATATATCTAATTTAACATGACACTACTATATGCTTCTTTACTACATGATGCATACAAATACAACATAATTGTGTTATCCTTTTGAAATAAGGTGATTATCACTTTTTAAATACCTCACCTCAAAATGGGGTGCATATCAGTGGGGGCATGTCATAAAAGACATGAATCCACATAAATACAATTGACAGAATGAGTAGAATTTGATTTAGTTTACATAGTTTACATGATTGATATATACATTTGGGATAAGTATTTTCATATTTATGATACATATTATACACATTTTATAGATCAAAGGTTACATTGTGATAGATGCTTTAACTTGAGACATATGTGAGGTATATTTTCATCAAATTACATATACACTTTCAAATTATACATACAATTATGCACCAACCTTATCAAGATGCGCCATTTGGGTCTTTATCTATTGTAGAAGTTGGATATTTTTATAAATGTGATTGATATTATTTTTCTTGATAGGCTTGTCACTATGATTCTATTATTTTTATTTGATATGATTACACAATTTGACTCAAGTGAAATTGGTTAGATTGGCTAGATTGGCTAGATTATTTATACTTGAGTTGTGTAATTGAGATTTTGTATTCTCAATGGACTTGGAAAAATTCATATTTATACCAAATTTAGGGGATGATCACCCTCTAATTTTCCCTATGTACATATCCAATATTCAATTTTGAACATCTCTCCAATGTTTCATCTAAGAAACATCTCTAGCAAGACAAACAACCAAGAGGTAGTATGGTTACATCGACACACATGTGTACTAGTTTCTTTCTCTCTTTATTTCAAGAATTTTAAAATTATATACACTAATTACACATGTAACATGATATTTAATGTAGGCCATTCATATGTAGTAAATTCAAGTGGGCTCAATCAAGGACAAGGTGTGTTCTACACACCACAATATACTTTCTTTCTTTTACCCTAGTTTTTTCATCCTTGTGAATTAATAGATTAAATAAGGATAGGGGGAAGGGAAGGGAAAGGAAAATGTATATTCTTAAATCTAGATTTATATTTTTAACTAGTTTCTTAAACTTGATAAATATATCTCAACGTTCTACCCTTCATTTTGACCTTCCTTTATACCAAAAGGTTTGCACTTGCTACCTCACTAGGTCTAATTTCTTACTTCTTAGATCATCCTTGATTATTTTGATTATCTATATTACCTATAATCATATAATGCCTAAAATTATATATATCCTTAATAATTAGGTACATAATCTCAACAACTTTCCTTCATCCTAGATAGTTATGTTTAGGGTAGGACAATAGTTTCAATGTTGTTCCTGCTCCAACACAAGCATCCTTACCTTACAAAAACTCAAATCTAATTTTTTTTTGAAGTGTATGGGTTGGCCTAAGAATATCATTGATACTTTCATGAGGATTATTTCAAAATATCTAGTATAAATATAAGTCAAATTCAATTCATTTGGAAATCTAGAAATTAACAAATAATCAATTATTCAAGCTCAATTAATCAATTGGGAAATGAATCTATTGTGCCTTATTCAATTTATTTACATATCATGTATAAAAGAAATCATACTACACATCTGAAGCACTCAAAATATATCCCATGAGATATATTTATCAAGTTACAAGCTAGATCACTTGTCATATGTAGACACCTAAAACTGACCACTGATTACTTCTAATCAAGGTTTTGGCTAGTTTCCACCTAAAACACACAATTTGGCCTAAAAACAATAAAATACATAAAATGATGTGAAAATTACATATTCAAGTTCCAATTTTGTCTAGGGTATCCCTAAATGGGGTAATTTAATTTGTGGGTGAACTAACTTTGATCAGATCATTTCGAGTCAAAATGCCAATTTTGCACCTAGGTGCTCTAGGTTGTTCTTTCCTATAAAATCTCTTGCACAAGAAATGTGCCTTTGTTATTTGTTTTTGGTAACATCCTAAATGGGAATACACATCCAACACATCTAATGTGGACTTTCAATTCTAATCTAGTTAAATTTAATACCAATAACACGGCATTCTGATCAATTTGGGTAATTTGTGCATAAAGTGCTTAATCATGCATAAGGGATAATTAACCCAATTCAAGGCCTAAATTAATAAATCAATGGAAAATTGTTGAATACTTGTTTTTATAAATTAATATTTAATATATTCATCATCAAGTGACCTCATTTCTTGGAAAGACATCCCTAGGCCATAAATGCCACAAATATCAGGATTCATGCTCTTTATACCTCATCAATACCTTCCATGATGCCCTCCATGCCTCTTACCTGCCCCTTTTTCCAATTTCATGATGAGGATAATTAAAAATTTTAATTTTAAAATCTAATTAATCCTCAACCACACATCTCAATCTTGATATGGATGGTTCAGGTTGATTATGATCAAATCCAAAAATCTATAAATAGGAGGCCTCACAACATCATTTCAAAGCTTAATTAGTGAAAAGTTATAATGTAGGATTGGTTCCAAAAGATTCATGAAAGTAGTAATATAATTACAAATTGATTCCAATCCAAGATAAGCCATAAGACAAAGGTGCCAAGAGGAGATGAAGGTAGCCACACTCCATTGAAGAAGACCTCTTGAAGCACAAGCCAATCAAGCCACCACAACAAGCATTTTGGAGCATCCAAGAAAGGTAAAATAGTTTTCTTTTGAATTTTAGTTATGTATTCAATTAATTATTGTTAACTAAGATCTCCCTATTGTCTAGGCCTAGAGATATTATTATATTAGCATGTTTATTTCTTCTTATTTTTATTTTAGAACTAACACCATACTAACCATCCTCTCTTGAGTCAAATTCCTAGATCACATGATGGCACACCCGATGGGACTAGACACCCTACACCTAAAGGAGACCCTTTTACAACCTTAAAAAACTTATTTGATATTTTAAAACTCTTATAAATTGGTTTTCTAAATTTTTTTGCCATTTTTGGTTGGCATGATTTTTACACACTAATCAATGTTGACATAAATAATGACATCGGTTACTTAGCTTAATCGACGTCAGTTAACATAACTGACATCAGCCAAATATTGGTTGGTCGTAACTAATATTGGTAGTATTGACCAACGTTAGTCACTGTGTTTTTCCAAAAAACATAGATCTGAGACCTACTTTTATAAAGTTGCTTATTTCAAATTCAAAAGGGCTTCAAAGCTAAAGGACATGCTAACAATTTTGTTGTAGGATAAAGTTCAAAATTTGCTTAATACATGTTTAAATCACCTTTTCATGCTTAAAAATGGATTAGGAACCTTGTTTTAGTGATTAACAAAGAATTTAAGTGTTTTTGGTGAATGTTTTCAAAGTTTACAACTAAGACCAAGGGGTCAAATGAACACCACCAAACATTTTATTTGGGTTTAAAATTGAACACACTTGTTAATTATTATTTGAAATAGTTGATTAGATTAATCTTGTTTGGAAAAAAGAGGAATGTTTCATGTATACTCTTCCATTTGTCCCTTATATGGAACCCTTGGAATCAAAAGTGCCATTCCTATTACAAATAGCCTAGTCCAAGGCTTAGAAAGAATGTCACCTAAAGCACTCCCCAAAAACTTGATAAAGTTTGGGTGATCTTGAAAATGACCCAAAAGTCTTTCTATTTTCATGCTTTATTCATTTATGCATCTTGTCTTACGAGGGGGACTTCATCACCTCCCGTAAGTTCTTTAGGGAAGCTTTGATATGGGGTTTCATCTCCTGGCATTGACTTCATTTGACTCTTTTAGAGTTGTACATGGGATGTAGTGGCACTTTAGAAATCACACTAAACTAAGCGAATAATAGGATGTAGTGGTTGCAAAAATGACTAGACCTTTTTGCAACAAGTTGAGTGATAGAGACCCAAAATCTATGCTTTTATTTTGCATTATTTGGCATGAAAGTCATTGTGAAATTGATTCCCCTAGATCATTCAAAAACTTTTTAGATTTTAGACAAATCCCCACTTGTCATGGAAGTATTGTTGGTGAAAGGTGTGCCTCAAGGTTCATGTCATAGTACTGTCATTTGAGAGAAGGGAGGTGTAAAAACCCTACTATATAATGCACATTTACTTTTGGATGAACGCTTAAAATCCTCTCAAATGACATATATTGACAGATTATAATAGTACCAAGCAACCTTGTCATTTTAGGATATAAGGGTGATTAATTAGTTGGTCTTGTCCTAGATTAAAGTCTTGTTTGGAGTCAAAACTTGGTGTACATAAAAAAATTGGCGTTATGTTTCCCACATGAGATCATCCATTTGCCTTGTTTAAATGAACATCAAAAGCTTGAAATTCATATCATCCACTTCAGTGCAGTTATGCTATCCAATTGAGTTTAGACCTTTACCAAAGTTTTTTAGGTCCACTTATAATTTAAATTCAAAATTACACCTTTACAAGTTCATAGGGTTGATGTGTTAAGTGGGCTCACCATTTGCCCTAAACTTGAGGGAACTTAGGTTTAATTTCCAATTTAGGTTGAAGGCTACTTTAGACTCATAATCATTATCATCACTTGATAAACTTAAACAATTTTGTGCTAAACACTTGCACTATTAAGTCTATACACCACAACATTTTGAGTCAAGAAAAGTTGTGTTATGTTGTCAAAATTGTGGAAAAATGTCTTTTCCTTAAATTTTTTTTGAAGCAAACCCTTTTTGTCACACCTTTTGGGTAGTATAGCATCATTACGTTGCCCAAATCATTTAAAATATTGTTTCATGGACCTTCTTACATAGAATTCTAAATTTGTTCCTACATATTCAAACCGATCCAAGTGTACTTTTGATCCTTTGTCTAAATCATAGTTATATTGTTCACCTTTGTCTAGCTTATTTGTCAAAAAAGCCAAGTTTATACCATTATTTATGAGAAAATAAGCTATTGTTAAAAGTGACTTTTGTTTCATACCTTATACCTAGTTGATCAAGTTCATGTCCAAGAATCAAATGCCTAGTGTTTGTTAGAAGTGTTTCAAATATGTTAGATTAAAACTTTCATTTATTTTTGAAGTCTAAATTTTGATGCCATTTGGCCAAGAGTCCTAGCATATGCCTTGTTTGAGCCTAGATTTTGATGCTACATTTGGCCAAAAGACCTAGTGACTTTTAATTTATTAGATTAGACTGATTTGAAACACTTTAACCTTAGAGTTTGGCTTTTTGATTTTTTGATCGATTTACTTTCTCATCTTTGTGTGAATAGTGAAATGTTAGATATTTTACACTAGCTTATTTCCTCACAAATATTTGCATAAACCTTTCGATCCTTTTGACAAATCTAGACCAAGTTGAAGGCATCATTTTTTTTAGATTTTGTCTTTTTTAGAGTTTTTAGAAGTCTTTGACCTTTTATCACTAAGCATTAACTATGGATCCCAACATGTATTCCTACACTCATAGTGGAATCATATACAATCCAAGGATTATTAATGTAGTTGCATAGGAAGAAATAGTGCAAGACCCATATGCAGATAACATTTCTTATGAGATGGATTCTTATCCCTCTTATAATACTCAATAAGGGGCACAAAGCCAAGATCTATTGGCTAACTATTTAGTTAACACACCACCTTACACATAATAGGACCAAGAACAAACCACACAATATTTATCTACAATACCAAGAGTAGATGAGTCATTTCTTCAACAACCATATTCTACTAATTCAGATTCCACATATGATCCATTTTTTTTTGAGTACCATTTGTTAGAGAACAAAGATGAGATTTTGGTTAGGGCCATAGAGGTAGGGGATAAGTTTCCAGTAGACTTCCCCCATGAAAATTTACCAAGTCTAGTAAGAGTGCCCCACAATATCATTTACGATCAATAGGCTTCTTCTAGGAATCCTATGGCTCTAGTCCAAACAATGTACCAAGACCCCAATATATCTAATCGAGGCAAAAACATCATGGAAGATCACTTTAACCAAATGTAAAGAGTATACCAAACCTACCTGAATTTAACACGTGATTTCAATTAGATGAACATGGTGATTAATCCCCTCATTGACCTAGTACCTTCAATAGGAGTGTTGATGGAATTAACTAGACAAGAGAATCCAAGCTTTGACCCATTTTTATAAAATGCTTTGATATATAACTTAATATATATGGCAATTATTAAATAAGTGTCTTCAACTTCTACACTGAATAGTGAGCCAAACATAGTAGATAATGTGAAAAAAACATCCAATCTTGATCAAAGTGGTACTAACACACAAATAACTATCCAATAATGTGTGCCTATAGTTAATCCTATGAGTAGATAATCATACCAAGGGATAGGAGTTTTTTCACCCCAGCCTCAACTAGCCACTTCCTCAAGTGTACAACCTATACAATTAGATAATCAAACAATGGCTAATGTTACACCTCAACAATAGAATGTCATGAATCCTACTCCTCAGTAAATAACAAGTGGTATACCACAACAACAGACATAGTCTAGTGTATCAATGCAATATAGGATGAGTACATTACCACCTCAACCAGGGGTAGCTAATATTCACCTTGCTAAGTAACAAAAAACATACCTCTTCAGCTATAGAATAATATGCTAGTCCAAAAACAAGTAATGATTGGTCAGTAATATGCAAATATTAGTCAATAATGAATGCCAAATATGCAACCTAATTTCACTTCCTCATAGGGATTCATGCAACAATGAGGCCCCCATGTTTCTCAAGTACCTAATAGGCAATCATTGGTTCAAAATGTGCCACAAATTCAGAGACAGGGTCTTGGTCTACAAGTTCTTACTCAACAACAAGGTTTAATTAGTTGGTAGCATGTCCCTTTTCAACCATAATAGGCACATTATAGTTATATCCCTTCATCCCAACCACAAAATCTTCCAAGTCAAACCTTTATCATCAACCTAAACCAAAATATCATGAAACGAAATGTGCAATTTTAAGTACATCCCAATCCACGTATGCATATTCCTGGTCCATTCCCCAACCAAGCCAATATACCCCAACATGTGTCTCCATCATACCCTGGTCAAAGTTTCCCACTTTTGACTCCCAACCATTTACCCAAAACACTAGTCTCCCTCAAAATAATATCCCTTCCAGTTTTCTATCCCAAGAATTACAATAGATGAAGGATGTGATTTATACCATTTAGGCAAGGAAGCAAACTAAGAAGTTCAAATTGGATGATGTGTGTTCCTATCAATTCAACATGGAGTATTTTTAGATACCATTTCCTCTAAGATATGAACCACCAAAATTTAAAAAGTATAAAGGGAAAGGTGACCCGAAGGCCCATTTGACTGAATTCCTTGTCGTATGTCAACTAGTGGAGTATAGTGACATATATCTCTTGTTGTTGTTTCCAAGGAGCTTATTTGGACAAGCCTTGGAGTGGTTTTAAAATTTTCCCTAGAATTTAGTAACAAACTTTGATGATCTTTTTGATATATTTATGCAACACTTTTCCTATAATCTCAAACATGAGATTTCATTAGTGGACCTGATACAGGCAAAACAAAAAGTTGGGAAGAGTTTCCTAAGTTATTTTCAATGATGAAGGGCCCTTGCAAGCCATTTCACCCATAGTTTACCAAATAAACAATTAGTTGCTATGTTTACTAAAAATTTGCATAGTGAGATAGCCTATCATCTGAAACTACAATTTGCACATACATTCAAAGAGATCATTGATAAAAGTTTGTTGATCGAGTGAGCACTCATCAATAAAGGAGTCATCAATCTTAATTCAACTAATCAAAATCAAGGTACTAATCATGGAAATTACCAACATCCTAATCAAGCACAAGCATCACAACCGATACAGGGCAATAATCATGAAAGACTGAAGCAATTCAATTCGAATAAGAATGTTGTGGAAAATGGAGTAATCGAATCTCATCATGTCTAAACTATGCAAACCTCATCTGTACCACCTTTTCAACTTATTATTACCTAGAAACCTCTCCAACCAATGCCATAAGTGCAACAACCAAGACCTACACAATAAATACAATAGTCTTTACCATTGTAAACCCTCTTAGAAGAACTCTTCCTACATGTTGTGTCTTTAGTGACCTAGGAGAACCTATTGAATATATATTTTTCAAGCTTGCCACTATTAATCTGATTAGTTTGCCTATACCATAAAATTATCTACAAGGCATTCCTTATCCTAATTAGTACTGTGAAAATGAATTTTATGACTATCATCAAGTCAATGGGCATCATCTATGAAGATGTGTCCAAACCAAGCATTTAATTGAAAATATGTTGGAGAATGGGGAGATAAAATTAGATAATGGTGATTCCACTTCTAATAAAACTCTTGGGATCTATCAAAACCCCTTTCCCTGACATAACAATCAATAATAGCAGAACAATCAACAACAACAACAACAACAATGGCCAGTGTAGTAGAAAAAAGAACATTATCATAATGAAAGGCCAAACCAATAGAATCAACAAAATCAATAGTAAAATCCATAATTATAAAAAAATAGACAAAACCAAGGTCAGAATGGTAACAACCAAAAAACCTACCATGTAGTTTCACATGACTACAATAGGGTTGTAAGTCATATTGTAGGGGGTAGTCTTAATACCATCTCCCTTAATCCTATACCAAACACTAATCAACCTAAACCATTGCTGAATAATACTATCTAGCCAAATCACATGGATTATCCTTCTTTGACCTGGGAGTGCATACAAGCAAACCAAAAAATTAGGACTTCCACTTTTGGATCTTATAGCGATAACTCATTCTTACCATGTGACCACATACAAGTGCACTAGCAACAGAGACTTATCCTATCTGGTCCCACATCATTTCCAATATTAGTTAGCAATAATGGTCCAGTATTTAATCTTGATTATGTAATCACAACTCAAAGGTCAAAGATTACTATCCCAGGACCACAACCATCTACCACTTTGCCTATCATCTAACCAACCGTTCAGCCTTAGAATAAACCATTCACCACTAACCAAGACAAGAAGTTTGATATTGTGGACCAATTGCAAAAGACACTAGCACACATTTCTATTTTAAATTTGCTGTGAATGTCAATAATCTAAAAAAAATATTCAATGAGTTTTTGACCCAATCCACTATTGCAAGTGACATATCCCTTGATAGATTTCAAGCTTTGATTAGACACCTAGCTCTAGCCCAACAAGCCACATTGAACCAAAGCGATATGTCTTCCCTTGGCCCACTCCATAATAACCCATTATACATATAATTTTGTATCAGATGGCATAAAGTGAAACATGTTATTATAGACAATGGATCTAGCCTCAACATAGTGTCTCTCAAGCTCATCAAGCTTCTTGGGTACACAATGACAAATCTCCAGCTAGAAACAATAACTATCAAAGCTTGTGATAATTAAGAAAGAGAATCAAAGGGCACTATTAGTCTACTAGTTATCATTGGGCCTTGGACCCATGATACATTATGCCATATGATAGATCTTGAGTTATCATATAATTGCTTTTAGGTAGGCCTTGGTTACATGAGATTCATGCAGTCCCATCAACACTACACCAATGTATCAAGTTTTCCCACTCAAGGATGAAGGTGAGTATTCTAGGAGATTTACACCCATATGAACACTGCAAGCATCTTGAGGTTGAGTTTCAAAGCTATAATTATCAATATGGTATGAATCTTAGTTCCAAGTAGGATAAAGGAAAATTTATATTTATTGATCCTTCACTAGATAATTGCATAGATCCTAATACCTTGGATTTCCTTTCCCACATGTTGCCTCCTAAAGCTTCTAATCATTTCACCATTTAAGATAATAAACTAGGATAATATGTGACCCATGACATATTTCACATTGACATATTAAAAACCTTTGGGTAGCCTAAGGTCATCCCACATATGCATTGACAATGAAAGAACAAAGATAAGGGACCTATCACATTTGTACTAGCATCTAGCCTAGGACCTGACCCTCTTGAAGGGGATGAATCATGGTTATACAATGATGACCAAGCTGATTATTAGAAAAGTGCAAAGTATCCTATTCCTAATAGGATCATGAAGCATCACAATTATGAAGGAAGAGGCCTCAGATAGAATCAATAAGGAACCATCAGGACAATTTCCATGACTAAGTATGAAAGATCTTATGGAATTGGATTTAAACCTCTTGGGAGTGACCCCACATATTTTATTTAAACTCCATCACCAGTGACTAGTGATGATGATGTCAATAGTGAAGCATAGTCTGATCATAGCCTCACTTTTGATGACCTAGATGAAACCAACCTATTTGATAATAATGTCATTTATACCCTTACCCAAGCTATTCATCACAATCTATTGCCATTATATTATCCCTAACTGATAGATTGGGACCAACAAGAATCTAGTCTATCGATTGATGAGTTCTAGAATGATGAGGCATTCTATGATTTCTTAGGCCTTAGAGACAATGTTCCATTGGGAGATCACAAATCAAGATTCTCAATCACATTAGATCCTATAGTCTATTTTGGAGAGCGAGTGAACACCCTTAGCCAAAAACAAATAAGTAAAACATTGAGGTATCAAAGTGAAAACCTCTTTGAGGTGCTTTCTGACTAGGGAAAAAGTAAAGATAAAGGCTAGTTTAGTGGTGAAAACCTATTTTAGGTGCCATTAGATGGGGGTGTTCATTCTTCTTCAAATTTAGACTAGGAGACCACCAATAATGAACTTGCCTATGAATTTAAGTTTAGTTTTGAGAAAAAATAAGTATCTGATCAAAATTTCCAAGAATTTTTGATCCTTTTTGTTACATGGCCAAATCTCCCATTAGGAGACTCAGATTCATCATGCCTAGGAGAAGTTGAAGAGCAAGTCCTAACAGAAGACCCTGACATAGTCCAATAATTCAAGTCTCTACCTAGAAGATGGTTCAACCCTCTTAGTTGAATATACAATAAAGGTAAATATTGAGACTATCTCAAACCTAAAATGGATAAAATTGGGTGCATCCCTCACTGAGGAGGAACGTGACATTTTTACAGCTTTGTTGAGAGATTTTGTAGATATATTTGGATGGGCCTATTCTGACATGTCAAGATTAGACCCCACCATAGTTTTGCATCACCTTGTGGTTAATCTTGATGCCAAATTGATAAAACAAAAGATCTATAAGATGCATCCTCACATTGTTGTATTAGTAAATAAAGAGTTGTAAAAACTCTTCGAAGTAGGATGTATTTGATCCATTAACTACTCTGAATAGATCTCTAATGTTTTACCTATTAGCAAAAAGATTGAAGGAATAAGAATTTGTACTAATTTTTGAGACATAAAAAAAGCTTGTCCTAAATATGATTTTCCATTGCCTAATATCAACATGATAATTGACCCCATGGTAGGTTATGAAATGATTTCACTCTTGGATGGCTTTTCAGGATATAATTAGATCATAATAACACTGAAAGATCAGCATAAAATAATGTTCACCACTCCATGGGGAAAATTTTGCTATTAGGTGATGCCATTTGGCCTTAAGAATGTGGGAGATACATATCAAAGAGCCATGAATGTCATATTATATGATATGACGCACAATATTATTGAATACCATGTCGATGACATATTGGGAAAATCCAAGACCAGAGCTGACCATCCAATAATGCTGCATAAGATATTTGAAAGACTATGAGAGTACAAAGTCTGACTAAATCCAAATAAATGTGTGTTTGGTGTAACACAAGGAAAAATAATTAGCTTCATTATGTCTCGTAGAGGTATTGAAGTTGATCCATCTAAACTACATGCTATAACTGAGATGCCACCACTAACCAATTTGAAGCAACTTCATAGTTTGTAGGGTAAGATCTAGTCCATTCAATACTTCATCTCTTAGTTATCTAACAAGTGCCATCCATTTACATAAATTTTGAAGAAAGGAGTTGAATTTCACTGGGATGATCACAGACAAATAGATTTTCAATAGCTAAAAGATTATCTTATCAATCCACCTATTTTATTACCTCCTAGCCTAGGAAAGCCATTATTGTTATACCTATCAGCTACTGATTATGCCCTAGGGGCATTCTTGGATCAACATGATGACAATGGAAAGGAGCATGATGTTTACTACCTAAGCCATACCTTGGTTACATATGAACATAACTATGCACATGTTGAAAAAGCTTGTCTAGCCATAGTTTTTGTAGCTCAAAAACTACGTCATTACATGTTGAATATTAAAACCTTGGTCATTTTAAAAGTAGATCCACTCAAGTATCTACTATTTAAAATAGATTTTCAAGGTAAAATGGCTAAATTTATCATGCTTCTTAGTGATTTTGACATAGAATATGTCAATAAGAAAGCAATCAAAGGAAAAGTTCTTGCAGAGCAACTTGCTAAAGCACCTCTCATGGACACACAACCACTCAAGTTTACTTTTTTTGATGAATCCATCATGACCATTATTGATGCACCATTTGAGGGGCAGCCCTGGAAGCTATATTTTGATGGTTCATTCACTATGCATGGATTAGGGGTAGGCCTACTATTTATTACACCATAAGGGGATCTAATCCCTAAATCATTTAGAATCAGCTTTCTTTGTACAAACAACATGGCTGAGTACGAAACACTTTTTTTAGGACTTAGAAAAGTAGTGCATTAGAATATATCTCATCTTCAAGTTTATGGTGATTCTCAGTTAATCATAAATCAATTCATAGATCATTTTTAAACCAAAGATGACAAGCTAGTTGCATATAAAGCCATGGTTGACACTCTTAAAAATAAAATTGACAACATTCATTTTGAGCATATACCGAGGGCTAGTAACATAACTAAAAATGCCATGGCTACTATTGGATCTCTAATTTGACAAATGGATTAAGCTAGAGGGTATCAATTCCTTGTCAAAAATTTGTTAGCACCAAGCTCATAAACCTTTAACCATTACCATGATTTGTGATATTGTTAGTCCTAATTCTATCTAGTACTCCAACCTTTACAACTACCTTTATGACCAAGTTATACCACCTAATCTATCTCAAAAACAAATCAAATCCTTCATTCATCATTCCACTCATTATGCTTTACTTGGATCCACCCTTTACCGTCGTAATTGCGATGGAACTCTGCTTTGTTGTTTAACTTTGGTAGAGTCTACATTAGTGTTAAGAGAGGTTCATGGAGTATGTGGAGCCCAGTCTAGTGGGGAAATCCCATCCAAAAATCTCTTGCATACTAGTTATTATTGGCCCATAATGGACATAGATACCACTGCATATGTAAAAAAATGTGATAAATGTCAACAACATGCTAATTTGATTCATGCCCCAACAAAAACTTTGAAACTGATGTTGACACTATGGCCATTTTATACATGGGGACTTGACCTAATTGGGAAGATTAACCCCACTTCATCTAATTGCCATACACATATCCTTACCACCACCAAATATTTCACTAAGTGGGTTGAAGCTATACCCCTCACTTATATGACTGGAAAGCAAAATTTCAAATTCATCTTCACCCATCTCATCTACCACTATGGTATCTCCTCTGACATTATATTTGATAATGGAGGATCATTCAAGAATAAAGAGGTAGACTAGTTATGTAGCAAATATAGCATCACATAACACTTTTATAAAACATATTACCCTCAAGGTAATGGCCAAGCTGAGGCATCCAACAAAACCATTCTCAACATTCTCAAAAAGATTTTTAATAATGCTAATCATGATTGGTACCTCCAGATATTCCCTATGCTTTGGGAATCAATACCAATAATTGTACACCCACAAGAGCCACTCCATACTCACTTGTTTATGATATTGAATCCATCTTTTCCATTGAGTTCAAGTTGCCTTTACTACGCATCTCTTTCAAGCATGTCCTAGATGATCATGACTATTGAGTAGATCACCTGTAAGAGCCAGATCTACTTGATGAAAAATGCACAATCATGCCCAAAAATCTTCAAGCATATCAGAATTGACTCAAAGGCCACTACAATCGGTGTGTGAAGTATCGAAAATTTGAATTTGGTGATCTTATTCTCAAAGAAAACCAAAAGAATACCATGGTCGAGAAGAAACATAAAGGAAAATTCAAACCAAACTAGATAGGGCCTTTCATCATCACTACAAATTATGGATCAGGAGCATACAGGCTTGCCACATCAGATGGTGACAAACTTCTAAAGATAATGAATATTATTTATCTCAAGTGGTACTATGCTTGAATGTGAAGGTGTATTGCCTTTAAGGACCATTTAAAGTATGCCATTTTATCACTATTATTCTTTGTACACATACCATTCTTATCCATCCTCTTTGCCATATCCACTTTTTACTTTAGACATATCAACCCAACATGTTATAAAACCTAGCCCATTTGACCTCAGTTTTTGTCATTCATTATATAGTTTGAACATCAAGGTATCTGATTAGTCCATAATTTAGCTCAAGAACTTCATATAGAGATCATATTTTGGGATAGTCTGATATAAGTTTTAGTAGTTGTATCCTTCATTTGTTAGTCTTTTCTTACCACCGATCCTGTTGCTAATTATAAATGCCTTTGGGAAAATTAGTATCATTGATCTATGCCATTGTGTCCTAGTTATAACTACTTATAAGAAAACTAGGGGCAATACTAAGCCTTGACGTACCAACTTTCCACTTCTTATGCCATATTGTGTCTTTTTACCAATTGTGGTTACTTTGTTTAAATTGGTTGCCACACTAGTCAAATTCCTCCACTGTAAGGGTGGAACTATAGTGACTTGAGGTCCTAATCTAGGACTATGTAGGTAGCACTCAATATTTTTTGAGGTTAGCTTAGTCACCCCTTTTACCTATGCTCTCACCATTTTGTGAGAAACCTAAGTTTGAATGCTCTCACCATTTATGAGCAATCTAAGTTTGAATGCTCTCACCATTTTGTGAAAACTCTAATTTTGAATGCTCTCACCATTTTGTGAGCTTGAACCATTTAGTGTCTTGTCATTATCAATTGAGGTATGACACTCCAAAATAATTCAAAAACATTTCAGAAAATTGTTAGAAAAGAATAAAAACATTGACCACTTCTTTGCCTTAAGGTTTCTGGGGACTCTTACTAAGTTACAAGCAAATAACTTTTCATTTAGTTTCCCCATCTTTTTTGGCCTTTTTCTCTCATGCACTTGACATTTTTCAAGACCATTCCTATTCTTCTATCACATCTATTTTGTTTTTTTTCATCAGTTATCACATTCTTCCCATTACCTAGTGCATATGGAGATATCTCAGCCATCCCATTCCTTTTATTCTATTCCCCCATTTGGTTCGTTTGTTAAGTTATCACTTATTTTTTGGGGGCAATGTTTGTAGGGTTTTTATTGCACTATTTATTTGTTTGTTTACTTATTTTGTTTGCTTTCAGCATTGTTGCCTTGATTCAGTTTATGTGTGTTCATTGGGTGATTCCTTGTCTACACTTACACTTGAATCCATCTCTATTCATATGTTTACATTATCATCATGGTTTTTATCATTGGTGCATGGTTTTATATTGATTATTGGATTATGAGAGTCAATCCTTATGCATATTTTGGCCAAGTCTTTATGGTGTTATATCATGAAGCCTACCATCACATGCTTAAAAAAACCTCAGCTTTAAGGATTCTATTCAAAAATGGTGGCATCTCTTAAACACTAACATCCCAATTCCATCCTAATCATATCCCAAATAGAGTAATGAACCATGAAAAAATTTCAATCTTTATTAGTTTGGATGAGCATTTTCTTACTAGTAAGTTGTTCCAACTCATCATTACCCTCCGTGTCAAGTTATCATCATCCTTGACCAAGTTTATCATGTTTTCCATAATCGGGGTCCAATGATTATAACCGCTTATGGGAAAATCACTACACACCATCCCACCTTTGGGTAAATCATTTTGTTGTCACCACTTTAGTTATTACCTTGTTTGTCTCTCTTAACTGGGGCAAATCCATCTTCTCAATGATTGTAGCTGTGTTTAGGCAAATCATTATGTTATCATACCACATTGCCACTATTGAGGTATAGTGCTTATAAACACCTTTGGGTAAACCATTGTGCATCATCCTACTTGCATTCTCAATTATTTTGACTACTTTTTCAATATCATTATGTTTTCACCCCATCATCTTTCCTTTCTTTGGTCCCCTCATTTCACTTCTTTCTTTTCATGGGACCGTTTGCCGACTTCCTTATGCCAACCATTCCCTTGAGGGGGCATCATACAGTTAGTTTATCATCATTGTAGTTATAGACATACATGACCTTTTCATTCTTTGAGAAGGCATTACTATGCTTATAACTTGTAATGCCTTCCCAAATAGGGGCAAACTGTAGACACCTAAAACTAGCTGCTGATAACCTCTAATCAGGCTTTTGGCTAGTTTCCACCAAAAATGTACAATTTTGCCTAAAAAAACTAAAACATATAAAATGATGTGAAAATGACATATTCAAGTGCCAATTTTAGCCAGGGTATCCCTAAATGGGATAATGTAATTTGTGGGCTAGCTAACTTTGATTAGATCATTTCAAGTCAAAATGCCAATTTTGCACCTAAGTGCTCTGGATTGTTATTTTCTATCAAATATATTTCACAAGATATGTGAATTTGTTATTTTTTATTGGTAACATCCTAAATGGGAATACACATTCAATGCATCTAACGTTGACTTCTAATTCCAATCCAGTCAAATTTAGGACCAATAACAAGGCATTATGATCAATTTGAGTAATTTGTGCATAAAGTGTTTAATCATGCTTAAGGGATAATAAACCCAAATCAAGGCCTAAATTAATAAATACATGTAAAATTGTTGAATACTTGTTTTTAAAAATGAATATTGAATATCTACATCATCAAGTGACCTCATAAATGCCATCCTAAGCCATAAATGCCAAAAATATTAGGATTCATGCCCTCCATGCCTCATAAATGCCTTCCATGATGCCCTCCATACCTATTAATTTCCCATTTTTCCAATTCCATTATAAGCAACACATCTCAATCTTGAGATGGACAGTTCAGGTTGATTCTGATCAAATCCAAAAATCTATAAATAAGAGGCCTCACAACATCATTTATAAGCTTAATTAGTGAAAAGTTATAATGCAAGATTGGTTCTAAAAGCTTCATGCAACTAGTATTATATTGCCAAATTGATTCCAAGCCAAGCCAAGCCACAAGCCAAATGTGCCAAGAGGAGATGAAGGTTGCCACACTCCATTGAAGAAGACCTCTTAAAGCACAAGCTGAGCAAGCCACCACAAAAAGAATTTTGGAGCATCCAAAAAAGGAAAAAGAGTTTTCTTTTGAATTTTATTTGTGTGTCTCATTCATGATTGTTAACTAAGCTCTCCCTACTATCTAGGCCTAGAGATGTTATGCTATTAGTGTGTTTATTTAATCTTGTTTTCATTTTGGAACTAACACCATACTAGCCATCTTCTCTTGAGTCAAATTCATAGATCACATCATATATTATATTACACCCTTATGCACACAAATTACCACACATAAGAGATAAATACATAATTTTGAGTCCCTTCTTGGAATTTTGGCTATGTAAGTAGTGTTTATTGATAGAGGGGTATTTGAGATCAACTCAACACCGTGAGCCCACTAACCCATTTTTTTAGAAATTTGACCTAATATATAGTGGAGAGATAGGATTTGAGCAATAAAAAATCATTGATAGCTTATGCATGAGATCAAGATACATCATACAAAAGGCAAAATAAAACCCAAAAAGACCTAGGCAATCCCATCTTGATACAAAAAACATTATGTACATGATAGTTGCATCGAGATTCAAATAATAACATCAATGCAAGTATCCACAAGAAGAAAAAAGTGTACATGAAGCTATAAATAATATTTTAAGAATCTAAGTATTGATTCCTAAACATCAAATTGTTTATTTTCACACATATACATCTTATATATGTATGTGCATCATTGTATAGGCTAAGTATTATTTCTTCTTTATGATTATACAATTAAATTAATGTTTGATATTATAATTTATATATTTATTATTTTAAGGATTTGAATTATTGGATTGAGTGTAAATCATTTTTTTCCTTTCTAAAATTTAATCTATGTATCAAGAAAATTATCTCAAAATTACTAGTTGTCAAACTAGTTATGTTGTGAGTGAAATTATTGATAAAAAAATGTCTTGAATAGCTTCAAACTTAAAAATATATGCTTGTAGATCTAAAATATTATATACCTACAATGATTTCAAAAATAAAATATATAAAAATATTCTTGATTCTAATCAATGCACTACACAACCTTTGTGTACAAATCTTATTAATAAAGAAAGCTAAAACAAACTTATTAGAAGGTAATTTGCAATGCAAATAAAGTTTAAATAATAAAATATAATAAAGAAATCCTAGAATACTAAGTGAACTAAAAATATACTAAAAAAAATCAAAATATACTAAATAAATTAAATTTATCTTACTATAAAAATTTTCACATCATGCAAGAAGCCTCTTTAATAGTAAAGTCAAACATGCAACTAAAAAGTCATCATAGTCAACTAATTAAGATAATTAAAGAATATTAACTCAAATTAACTTTAATTTAAGTCAGATGATCAAGAAATTACATGATTATTCTTTGGTAGTGACATGATTATGATTTATACTCAATTAATTATTCAAATAGTGAACTTGAGTCCATTAAAATGAACTACAGTGAACTGGAGTGAATTGACAGTTAATTAGTACCTCTATCTTTTTTTTTTAAATTTTTTTTTAAAAGTGTCCCAAAGTGAAAAAAAATAATTAAGGTCATAAATAAATTAAATAAAATTAAAAAAAAATTGAAAAACCAAAAATATACTAAGTTTAAAAATAGAACTCAAGTGCTCATATTGACATCATACTCAACATTTCTCCTTTTGATGTAAAGAGGTAAAATTCCTAACTTCTTACAAAGTCTTACATAGATATTATTCATTAATGTCAACTATATTCCTTATTTAAAATATTATTTAAGTTTTTTATATTCATATTTAGTATATTATAATTCAATTTTATCTTGTTTCTTTGAAGACCAAGAAACCAACCCACTTCCTAATACAAAGCAATAACTTGAAGTTGACTTTCTGTCATCAAGAGATCCTTCCCAATCTCAATCTATGTATTAAATAAGACATAAATATATTAATTTTATAAAATATATACCATGATTATAATTACTTATTACATATTTAATTTTTTTAATTGATTGCAAATAATTGAGTGACAATTTACCCATAAATCTAGAAACTAGTGAAACTCCATAGCTAACATCAGGTCTTGTCATAGTGAGATACATAAAACCTCCAAAAATGATTATAAAAGTTTATAACCATCTAAAGTATTTATATCCTAAATCAAAGTATTTTCTTCACTTGCAATTGGGGTGTTTTTAGGGTTGAAATCTTGAATATTTGTACTTCTTTAGCATGTCATGTGCATGTTTGGCTTGACAAATGAATATTTCCTCTTTATTTTGATGAAATTATATGCTAAGAAATTAACTCAAAAATTTAATATCAGTCACATAAAACTATTATTTCATATCTTACTTGAAGCTATTTAACATCTCCATAGATCTATCTATAAAGATCAAATCATCTACATAGAGATAAACATATAGAACATTAGAATTCAATGCTTAATTTTAAAGAGTTAGTTTATTTTGACTTATTAAAAATATTTGATCCAATAAACATCTATGAAATTATTTATTAACATGTTAATGGATCTTTTTTTAACCCATGAAAAGTCTTATTCAACTTATATACCCAAAAATATTAATCTTTTACCTCAAAACCTTGTGGTTGCCCCATATATACTTCTTTTTCAATCACTCCAATAAGGAATATAATTTTAACATCCATTTGATATATATATATATATATATATATATATATATATATATATATATATATATATATATATATATATATATATATATATATATATATATATATATATATATGCAACAGGATCATAGGTTTTTCAATAATCAACCCCATATATTTATGCAAACCCTTTTATAAATAGTCTAGCTTTTAGCTTACCAACTGCACCATCACTTTTAAATTTGGTTTTATAAACCCACTTTATACCAATGAAATATTTATTCAATAGAAGCTGAACTAAATGTTAAGCATGAAATATACTGAGAGGGGGGGGGTGAATTAGTATATCATATATCTTTTTACTTAATTAAATTCATTTTCTTTAACCACACATTCAAGATATGAAACTCAATTATATGAATGAGCACCAACTCAAATTACAAATTTTACAAGCACCGACTTACAGGAACACCAACCCCTTAACCGAGCACCAACCCATAGGAGCACCAACCCCTCTTGTGTATAAAACATAATTATTTTTCAATGTTGCTTACTCAAAAAATGATAGAACTCTACAATATCTTCTTCTTTTATCTCTTCAAAAAAAAAATACAAACTTTGTACTCTCTAGCATATTACAAATGGCTTCTCAAGCCTTTATTTATAGCTTTTCAAAAGACCTTTGGCATTCACCCTTTGTGACCCTTCAATGCTCATGGAAAATGGCACCAAAATTTTATGACCCTTCATATCCTTGTATTTAAAAATTCATATGGTGGCCCTTCATAAGCAAAATCATCCTTTCCTCTTTTGTCTTTATCTTGGTGACTTTTCATATTCCTCAAAGTTTCCCTTCATGGAAAAATGTGTCATACTCTCTTTTGTCTTCACATGGTGACTCTTGGAATTCCTCAAGATGATTCTTCATGAAAAAATGCATCCCATTCCTCTTTTTTCTTTACCCCATGACTATTTGACTTCTCTATGGGCCCTCTTTTGACTTATATGCAACCAAAAATTTATTCATTAATATTAAATAAATATTAACACACATTAGCCAAAATATGAATATTAAAAACATCATTAAATACAATGGGCCCTTTATCACCAATGATAGAACTTTGACATCAATGAAAATATTTCCAACAATCTCCCCGTTTGTCATTAATGCAAACACAAACACAAACTACCACATCTTGAAACCTAAACATACTACCATTTGAAAAACATACAGTAACTCCTCCTTATTGTAACAACCTTTACTTGTTCTCTATACTTGTTTTTCACCTATTTTTACACCTATACCTATTATTCTTCCCCTTTGACATCAATGGCAAAGGGCCTATCCTAGAGCTAACACTTAGCTTCTTCTCAACTGATGTTGATCCTCAATGGTAGGAAGTAAAAGGAACACCTACCAACTTCTTCCATAGATACTCAAATGTGTATTTTAGTAGTGACTTTGTGAAAAGATCTGTAGTACTAATTTATATCATCTTAACCTATTGATCTGCAACCTACTCTCTCAAGAAATGATATCTAATGGGAATATCTTATATTCTTGAATGCATTACCAGATTCTTCAAAATATTAATAACACTTATGTTGTCATAAAAATAGAAATAGGTTCATCATATTTTACCTTGATATCTTCCAAAGTTTGCTTCATCCAAAGCACTTGAGTACAACACAATATCACTACAATATATTTTGATTCAACTATAGAAAGTAATACTGAATTCTACTTTTTTACTTAGCCATGATTCTGAGCTATCACCAAAGAAGAAATATCCTCTAATTGTACTCTTTCTATCATCCAAGAAACTTTCCCAATCTAAATCTATATAAGCAACCAAAGTGAAATCTCTGCTTGTGGGATACCATAATCTATAATCCAATGTCCCCTTGATATATCTGAATATTCTCTACACCAACTAAATATGACTATATTTTAGAGCTGATTGATATCTTTCAACCATACCTACTACACGCATGATGTCTAGCCTCGATGCTACCAACTATAAAAGACTACCAATCATAGATCTATACAAATATTGATTTGTAATAGGTGAATCTTCATCCTTACCTTATTTCCTATACTCATTGGTGTGTCAACTGATGCATAATATTCAAAACCAAATTTCTTCAACATTTCCTTGGCATATTTACTTTGAGATATAAAAATTCCTTTATCTGACTGAAATATTTGTAACCCTAAGAAAAATGTCAATTATCCTAGCATAGACATCTCAAATCCTTTTGCATATTATCAAAATTTTTTTGTCATCTTTTTAATGTTTCCTCCAAAAATGTTGTCATCAACATATACCACAATAATCAATTAATGCTCACCTTCTATTTTGATGTAGAGATTACTATTAGTAAATATTATCTTGAAACCTTGATCTTACATGTACTTATCAGGTTTTACATACCAAGCTCAAGGAGCTTGTTTCAATCTATACAATGCTTTCTTTAATTTTCATACATGGCTACTAATATTTGAGAGAATAAATCCCTCAAGCTACTCAATGTAGACCTCTTCTTTTATATTCCCATTTAGGAAGGCATATTTGACATCTATCTGAAACACTTTAAATTTTTTAATACTGCGTATGCAAGAAACATTCTAATAGCTTCTATCCTTGTCACTGGTGCAAAAGTTTATTTAAAATTTATTCCCTCAATCTGAGCATATCCTTTACATAATAATCTTACTTTATTCGTGGTCACTTCTCCATTTTTATTCAACTTATTTCTTTAAACCCATTTAATTACTATCACATTATTATCTTTTGGTCTAAGCACTAATTTTTAAGTATCATTCTTTTCTATCTAATTTAATTCTTCAACCATTGCCTTAACCTAATGCTTATCATGTCTAGCTTATGAAAAAGTTATAGGCTAAATTTTGGATAACAAAGAAAATTTAACATGCTCAGATTCACTTACCATCATTCTTCTGGTGTGAATTCCTTCATTTATGTCTCTGATGATGTCACTTTCATTATGATTTCTCTAAACATATTTGGATGGGGTTTTGGTGTCCTTTTTCTCCTTCACATCTTCAAAATCTTCATTTTCAATGATTTCAAAAATCTCTACTGGATCACCGATTCTTTGTGTTTCATCTTCTTCTATCCTGACACTTACACTTTCAATAATTTTCTTGGTTCTTTTGTTATAACATTTATAATCTTTACTTTTGCAATAATAACCAATAAACATACCTTCATCTACTCTAGATTCAAACTTACCAAGTTTTTCATCAGTTCTTTTTATGAAGCATCTGCTGTCAAAAACTTTAAAATAATCAATTGTTGCTGGTTTATCTTTCCATAGCTCATAAGGAGTCTTGTCACTATTGACTCTCAATAATGCTCTATTCTGAATATGTACTATTATAGAAACTTTCTCTCTCTAATATTATCTAGTATCTTGGATTCATTTAGCATTATCCTCGCCATCTCTTGAACTATTCTATTTCTTCGTTTAACTACTCCATTTCATTGTGGAGTTATGGCTACTAAATAATGTCTCTTTATTCCACGATCTTCAAAAAACTCAATAGACTGTTCTGACATGAATTCTCCTCCTCGATCTGATCTTAGAAACTTAATTTTCAAATTGGTTTCATTTTCAACTAATACTTTGAATGCGTTGAAATGTCTGAAAACTTATAATTTTTTTTTAAGAAAAATTAACCAAGTCATACGTAAAAAATTCTCAATAAGAAACATAAAATATTTATCACCTTGAGTACTTTGAGTTCTCATAGGTCCACATAGATCAGTGTGAACAAGCTCTAACATCTAAGTGGTTGAGTACTCTTTTGTTTTAAACTTCCTTCTGACTTGTTTCCCATGCTGCCAAAGATCATAAAGCATGTCAAATGGCTTTGTAATTTTTGGAAGATTTTTGACTGATTGCTTCTTGTTGATATTGACAAGATTATCAAAATTTATGTGTCCCATTTTCCTATGCCATGTCCAAAATTATTCAATTTGAATCAATCAACATCTTTGACTTTTGATGTCTGATAACATATATAAATTATTTTCTATTCTCTAAGCATCTACAACCAACACATCTAAATATTTTTTTCTAATTTCACAACCTTTTGCATAAAACTTTAATGTGTGCCTCTGATCACACATTTGACTTATACTCAAAATATTATGCTTAAGACCTTCTACATACAAAACATTTTTAGTTTTAGTTCTACCATTATCTGAACTTAGTGTACCTTTTCCAGTATTTCTAGTAGTACTATTATCTTCAAATTTTACTATTCTAGCATTGATTTTATTCAAGGTTATGAACTTGATTTTATCTCTTGTCATGTGCCTCAAACATCCACTATCAATGAATGGTGGATTTTCTTAATTTCTTGCATGCAAAGCTGTCTGTACCAACATAGATTTTTTAGGTTATTTCTACCATGAACCTATCTAAACTTTCATGATGAATGGAGCCTTGAAACTCTAGTCCTTCTTGATTGAATCAAACACACTTCTATAGTATGGGATATCTGTCTAAAGTTATTTCACTTGTAACAGATTATGGCCTCTTCATTAAATCCTGATAGAGGAGTAAAATAGTTGTGGATTTTGCTTGACTATGCATGACTTTTCTTCTCCTTATTTCTAAAATTATTAGCCCTTTTTTGACATTCTATTTTATTATAACTATATCCATTACAATACAAATAATAACCATAAAAATATGACCTTTTTGTTTATCTCTAACTTGATTGCCTTTTTTAGCTATATTTCCCCCCAACTTTCTTTGTTTGAGATGTCTTCTATATTCCTAATTTCTTCCCTTTTTATTTCCTTTTTTGTAAGGGCTTCAGCATAGCTTTTTCCTTTTTCCTTGTCTATGAAATTAGTGGCCTCCCCTTTCTCTTTTTAAAATTATATACCTATCTTATCTAACATTGATCTTTGAATTTTTAATATCTTATTTAACATACTAGTGTTTTTATCAAATTTTGAATCATTGGCTGCTCTATCATTGATTGCTTTATATGTTTTTTCAAGATCTACTTTTAAAGAAGTAATTTCAATAACATACCTTTCACATTATTTACTTATTTTTTGCAATTGTGCTGTTAGATATTCTTCATTCTTCTTAGCTTTTTCAAAGTGTGCTTGTAGATCTTCAATTGTTTCTTTTGACTCCTTTTCATTTTTATTGATTCAGAGCTTTAATATTTGATTCTTCTTCTCAATAGATTTTAACTCTTCAAAGGCACAAATGAGTTCTCCTTCTAGATTCACTTTAGCTTCATCCTATTCTTCTTCTTGATCATTTGTACTTTTACTTGCAAATACATCTTCATATATGGTGATGAATAGAATCTATTCTTCTTATGAATCACTGAATCCACTATCTTCGATTGAGGTAGCATCTTTAGAATACAAACTATTCTTCTCGAATCCCTTCTTGAATTTTTCTTTGAAATTCTTCTTGTATGTAGACTTTCCTTCTTCATTGTCACTATTACCCTTATCTGGTCGCTTAGCTACAAAATGTCCAATCTTTCCACAATTAAAACATTTAAAAGTTAATTTTCTTTGATATTTACTTGTGCCTTTTTTTGGCTTATGAATGAATATATCTCTATTATTATCTTCATCATCGCTAGAATTGTCACTTGATTCTTAAATCTTAGCGTTCTCTTTCTTTGATGTCTTGAAATCAGCTTCTCTCTTTGAGGGTTTCTCTTGTTAGGTCCGCATCTCATATGCCATAAAAATACCATGTAGCTCATCCATCTTTAGCTTG
The DNA here is from genome assembly GCA_037957365.1 of Torreya grandis. NCBI lineage: Eukaryota > Viridiplantae > Streptophyta > Pinopsida > Cupressales > Taxaceae > Torreya > Torreya grandis. The sequence continues at coordinate 791,462 of JARHVA010006515.1, read as the reverse complement.
GCTAAATTTTTCATCTCTTTAATTGTCAAAACTTTTACATCATATATAAATGGTAGAGATATCAAAAAAATTTGAACCATAATTGATTCTTCTAACTTATTACAAAGCTTTGAATCTGATTAACTAGTTGATCAACTTGCAAAAGATAACTTGCTATATTTTCTTCCTCTTTCATCTTCAAAATCTCAAACTATCTTCTGAAAGTCTAAATCTTAGCTTGTTGAACCTTTATATCACCTTTGGAAATATTCTCAAGTTTTACCCAAGTTTCATAAGCAGATTTACATTGCATAACTTTAGAAAATTTTGATTCACATAAACCACATAAAATAACATTTAAAACTTTAGTATTATTTTCACTTGCCTTCTTTTATGCTGGAGTAGTTACAAGTGTATGTGGCTCTTCATATTCCTCCACCACTGCTTTTCATATGTTGAATCTAAGGGCCATCAAATAAGTCTTCATCCTTATGCTCCAAAAAACATAATTTGTTCCATCAAATAAAGGTGCCTTATTTGTAAAAAAACTTTCATGTGATCTAGCCATCGTTCTTTCTCGGTCTACCTTCAAGCTATAAAACATTTTTCAAAAAAACCTACTCTAATATCAATTGTTAAGCATGAAATATATTGAGAGGGGGGGGGGATGAATCAGTATATTATATATCTTTTTACTTAATCAAATTCCTTTTCTTTAACCACCTAACCACACATTCAAGATATGTAATAAAACTGAAACAATAATATGCACCACACAAGAGAGAGAGACACCATATTTTTATGTGAAAACCCAAAATAGAAAAAACTATGGAGAAAAATATTAAGTACATAAATGAGCACCAACTTATAGGAGCACCAACCCCTTTTTATGAGCACCAAAATAACAAATATTTGTGAGCACCAACCCATAATATCACCAAACCCATAATATCACCAAACCCTTACAAAGATTTGTGAGCACCAACCCCTCTTGTGTATAAAACACAACTATCTCTCAATGTTGCTTACTCAACAAATGATAGAATTCTACAATATCTCCTAATTTTCTCTCTTCGAAAACAAATATAAACCATGCACTCTCTTGCATATTAAAAATGGCTTCTCAAGCCTTTATTTATAGCTTTCCAAAAGACCTTTGACATTCACCCTTTATGACCTTTCAATCCTCATGGAAAATGGCACCAAACTTGCATGAATATTTGTATCCTTTCATTTGAAAATTCATATGGTGACCCTTCATAAGCAAAAATATCCTTTCCTCTTTTGTCTTTATCTTGGTGACTTTTCGTATTCCTCAAAGTGTCCCTTCATAGAAAAATATGCCATACCCTCTTTTGTCTTCATATGGTGACTCTTAGAATTCCTCAAAATGACTCTTCATGAGAAAATGAGTGATATTCCTCATTTGTCTTTACCCTATGGATTTTTTACTTCTCCATGGGCCCTCTTTTGACTTATATGCAACCAAAAATATATTCATTAATAGTAAATAAATATTAACACACATTAGCCAAGATATGAATATTAAAAACATCATTAAATGCAATGAGGCCTTTATCACCAATGCTAGACCTTTGATATCAATGAAAATATTTACAAAACTAAATTACACATATATTTATTCTCAATTGAATCCATCTCTATTTTTATAACATCAACCTATTCCTTTTTTTGACTAGGTTTTGCATCACTTCTAGGTTCACTAATCACTGATAATAATGTAAAAATAGTATTTCCATCATAAATATCATAAAATAAGTTAACTTATATATTTTTTGGCCTTGTACTCCTCCTATCATAATTATTATATAACATTCTATTGTATGTATCATGAGTTAACAAATATTTTTTTCTTGGCGTTGATGTAGATGGATGACTAGTCTCGTGCAAAGGGTTAGTATTATTTCTTGATGAAATAGAAACCTATGTAAGACTTTTTAAGCCATAAAAATAAAATTTAATAGGATTTATTAATTTAATTATTAAATATTTAAATACATGATAAAAATCATCATACACCTCATTTAAAAAAAAATGCAATCTGTAGAAATGATTGTGGATTTTCTAGTAGGATTACAAACCTTGTATGCTTTGATTTTATCACTATATCTTGTGAAATTATTATAAACACTCTTAAGATGAATTATATCACTCTTAAATTTAATTTTTATTATTTTAATGCTACCATTTACTTAAAATTGGATGGGATTTCCATCTTCTAATTTCTCTTAGATTTTGAAGGAATCATCTAACTTGCTAAAATAATCTTAGTGACTTGTCACCTGATTTAAATACCCTGAATTAAGAAAAACAATTATTCATCTATTCTCACAAAAATTTTGAGAAAAAAATTTAAGACATTTTTTTAACTCACTTTGTTTAGCTTGAAAATCCTTATCTTCCCTTTCTTGATTGACTTTATTATTAACTATTAGTATCCTACAATATTTTATTATGTGTCTCAATTTTTTGCAATAATAATAAGTAAAGTATTTATTGATCTTATTTATAAAGTTTGATTCATATTTTATAGTTGAATTTGAGATTTTTAAACTCCTTTTATTCTAATTTTTATTTGTCTCTTTGGTCTTTGAAATCCTTGCCTTGGTTTCAATTACTTGTTCTAAACCATGTTCTAGAACATATAATCTCGTCTTATCCTCATGAGATAAGAGAGAACCAAGTAACTCATCAAAACTTATAGTATTAATTTATTTACATTATTTAAGATTGATCATAATATTTATCTATATTTGTCTTAAATGTTTCAAAATATTTCTTACTATAACACTATATTGTATAGTTTCTTCATAAACCTTATTTCTATGTACTAAATCATTTACTCTTATACAATAATGTCTAACTCTTTCAAAATCTGACATTTTCAAATTCTCAAAATTTATTTTAAAGGTTTATATTTTTACTTCTATTACCCTAATAGAGCCTTGATATGAAGTCTCCAAGGTATTATATGTCTCATGGGTATTTTTGCATCTTGTAATTATTAGATAAATGCTTAAGTCTATGGCACTATGAACATAGAAAAAATATTGTAAATTTTCCTTTTTCATTCTTTTTAATCTTGTTTCAAGATGTATTAATATTGAGGTGATGTATACACATGTATAAAATTATTACAAACTCATTTATATGCAATAATTTTATTCAATTGATCTCTCCAATACTCAAATTTGTTAGCTTTGAAAACATGAATATTCATGGAAACAAATTTTATTGAAGCTATTGCATCTTCTAGAAATTACCTAAAAAACATTATGAACATTGTTTAAAAGTGGAGATGATACCAAATAAAGGTTTTAAATTATTTTATTGAGTGAAAATCAGTTTTGTTTCTCTCTAAAATTGAATTTATGTATCAACAAAACTATCTCAATATTACTAGTTGTCAAACTAATTGTGTTGTGAATGAAATTGTTGATAAAAAAGTATCATGAATAACTTCAAACTTGAAAATATATGATTTTTGATATAAAATATTGTATACCTAAAATAATATTAGAGATAAAATATACAAATAAATCTTCAATTATAATTAATTCACCACACAATCTTTGTGTAAATCTTCTTAATAAAGAAAGTTAAAATAAGCTCATTACATGGTAACTTGAAATACAAGTAACGTCTAAATATAAAAATATAATAAAAAATTACTAGACCACTGAATGAACTAAAAATAGACTAAGACAACTCAAATATACTAAATTTAACTTACTATAAATATTTTAACATCATGGAAGAAGATTCTTTAATAGTAAAGTTGAACATGTAACCAGAAAGCCATCCTAGTCAACTAACTAAGATAATTAAAACAAACTAACTCAAATTAATTTTAATTTAAGTTATATAATTAAAAAATCATGTGATTCCTCTTTTATAATGAGTGGATAATGATTTTAACTCAACAAAGTACTCCAATAGTGAACTAGAGTACATTGAAGTGAACTGGTAGTTCTAACATTTTTTAAAGAAATCATTGAAAAATGTTCTAAATTGACCAAAACACTAACTAAGATCTTTAATATATTGAATTAACTTCCAAAAAATTTAAAACCCAAAAATATACTAAGTTTAAAAATAGAACTCAAGTGCCCATATTGACATTATACTCAACATTATTTTTGTAATTCAACACTAAAATCGATATCATAAACTGAATTATTTAATTGAACTACTTTTAGAATAGGTTATCTCACTCTTGAATAACATATTATTCCTAATCCATAATTTCCAAAAATGTTTAAGCACATCTTCATCATTATCATCATCCATGTTATGCGATGAGTGTTTTGATATATCACCACATGCTATTTTTCTTTGGATTTTAAATGTCCTATTTAATTGGTATATATTCAAATATCCTATGCTAGAAAAACATTTAAAAAACATTTTTACAAAAATAAATACATAATAAATTAAAATTAAATTATAAAATATAAAGAGAGAGGGTGAAGAATTCACATACTTTCAACCAACGCTCTTTTTATGCCTTTTTTCCTTGTACAATGAGTAACATGGTTCATTCAATCCCTCTTTTTTGTGGCCTTCAGATACCCACATTTTTTTATACAATGCTTTTTTCATTTCCATTATATCTTTTTTTTGGCCTTTAGATACCCACATTTTAAAAGATTTTCTACGATGCTTTTTTCATTTCCCTTGTATTTTTCAAGCATATTTCTCTACCCATCTTTAGTGTATAGATGGTGTGCAAATTATTTCATTTGTATTTAGATTTATTTTTAAAATTTTATATGAGTTATGTCCCTTTCCCTTGTTAATTTAATCTCCATGTAAATATGGGTCCTCATCTCAATGAGATTCATCCCATTTTCATTTATCAAAAGATTAAATACACATTTTTTAATATTCAATAGGTAATTGGGGTTAGTCAAAGTGGGTGAGGGATTTGGTTTTTGAAAGTTATATAATCACCAAATAAAGAGGCTCCATAAACATATCTCCATTTTATTCTATCCAAATTTATCATTTCTCATTGAATGAAATGGGGATTTTCATTGAACCTGCAGAAAAAAAATGGTTCTCATGGGGCATGCCAATAGGTTATGGAGGGGAAGGGATCAAGGAACATAGGGGGTCTAATAAAGTTAGTCATAATCAATGAGGACATATTTATTGTCTACCTCCATGATTTATAGACTACATAATTTGAAAAACCTACCTATCCTACCCATTATTTCATTTAGACTCTTTGTAACTATAGTATTTCTCTATAACTTAGGTAGGGTTTATGGGTTTTTATGAAAGTGATTAAGTATTACAACATAGACTGGAAAAATTTAAAAAATGATTAAAACTATAGAAAATAAATATCCTTAATAAATAGGATATATGTTATAAAATAATATGTTAACCTACAATATTTTCCTCCTATTCAGAAGAAAACTCTTAACCAATGAACATGACATGTTTCTTCTACTATTCCTCCTTATTAAGGGACTACTATGGGGTTTGACATTATTTTTTCTTCCATTCCTCATGTTTGGTTTTTATTTTCCTTCCATTAGATATCAATATATTTAGAAATATTCATAGATTCAATTATTTCCACAAAAAAATTATTAATCACAACCCTACTATCTATTTTACATACAAGGGAGAATAAAAGACTTACTTCCCCATTTATGTTTTTAAATTTAGATCCTCTTTTGCAAATATTTTTAATGGCATGACACAATTACAATAGGGATTATGTCAAGGTAAAAATTTCATTAAGCATAAGGAGAAGGCCAATTTTTTATAGTCACATAATATAGTAAAAAATCCATTAATGGGGATAAAATTGGCTCAAGTTGCATACCTAATTGATCAAAATAACTAATTGGTTAATTAGTGGTAAAATTGAGGCCAATTGGATCTTAAATAACATCATTTACTCACAAAAAATTATATTAATAGGCTCAATTTGGCCCATTCTACATCCTTAATTTATCTAATCAACTAATTGGATTCATCAGTGTTGAATTTGGGGTGAATTGAACCCCAAATTACATTTTTTTAAATCTAACTACATTCATGAAAGGCTCAAATTGGATAGATATGCATCCTTGATTGACTCGATAAACTAATTTGTTAAATTGATGGCCAAATTATGGAAATTAAGCCAAAAATCAAATCATTTAATTAGAAATATATTCACGGGAATTAAATTGGTTCAATTTTCATCTTTTATTTATTTAATCAACAAATTTGTTCAATCAATTAAGGAATTAGGGTGGATTGAGCCCCAGATTGTATTGTTTAGTCACAACTACATTCATGGGGATAATAATTGGCCCAATATGCATCTTTAATTGATTATATTGACTTATTATTTCAATAAATAATTAAATTGGGGTCATTTGATCCATAAATCTTATCATTTAATCACAACTAACTAGGTTCCTAGGGCTTAAATTAGCCGAATCTACATCCCTAATTGATCCAATCAACTAGTTTCTTTAATCAATAAAAAATTTGGGAAGAATTGAACCCCAAATCACATCATTTATTCATAACATCATGAGGCTTAAATTGGCCCAATCTATGTCCCTGATTGATCCAAACAATTGAGTGGGTTGACCAGTGTCAAATTAAGCCCCAAATTACATCATTTAGTAAAAAATACATCCATGGGACTCATGGCACAAGTTTTTTCCATTGGTTCAATAAATTTTGAATTTAGGGCTAGATGGAACCCAAATTTCATTGTTTAGTTGTAATTATTTGTGTTCATAGGGATTAAATTAACCCACTCTACATCCATAATCAATCCAATCAACTAATTGCTTCAGTAATAAATAAAATTAAGGTGAATTGAGCCCCAAATCATATTATTTAATTTTAACTATGTTTAGTTCTCAAATTGGCCTAATATTCATCCTTTATTTATTGAATTGACTAATTTATCTTATTATTGTTGAAATTGGGATGAATTGAGCCATAAATTACATCTTTTAGTGGAAAATATGTTCACTAGGCTTAAATTGACCCAATTTACATCCATGATTTATCCAATTGACTAATTGGTTTGATAAGTCATGAAAGAGGGGAGAATTTAACCCTAAATCACATTGTTAAGTTACAATTACATATACAAGGCTCAAAATATCTCAATCTACATCCTTGATTGATCTAATCGACTAATTGGTTTGATTAGTGATGAAATAGTAGGAAATTAAGCCCTAAATCATATTTAGTCACAAATACATTCACAGGGCTCAAATTAACCCAAATTTCACCCATAATTGATCCAATTAACTAATTGGTTTTATCATTGATGAAATTGGGGCCAATTGAAACACTCCTCTTTACATTGATGGCACATCCAAAGAAAATCTAGGGTATGCAAAATTTTTAGGAGTATTTTAAACAAATAATGGTATCCCAAGTTTTATTTTTTCCAAGTTATCAAAATTTTATCCAATAATAAATTAAATTCTTCATGAATAAAACAAAGACTCCTTTTTTATATTCATCAATATTTCCATCTTATCTAGTTTTGTCTATTTCGTAGGCTATTTTCTCCAAAGCAAATTAGCTTGTTTCACTCTTAACCAAAACTACATTGATCTTGAAGCATATAGATATTTTAATTTATAGGAATAGTGATTTTAATGTTGTTTTTATTTAATTTAAATTAGTTTTGACATGTTTCTTATTTATGAGAAACCCCTCCTTTGACATAGTTGATATTGTTAATTAATAAATTAGTTAGCTAGTGAGTTGGGTAGATAATAGGTAGTTTGAAGTTAGTTAGCTTTAATAATTTATATAAACTTATTTTAGATCATGAAATTAGAAGATGGCATGCTATAATTTTATGTTGTAATAGTTAAATTATGATATATAATAATATGGGACTTTGCCATTAATATATCTTTTAGATTACTTGTGTAGTTATTTGAACATTGGTATTAGAGTTAAAAATACTTAGCATATTTGTAAAGAGGAACCCATGGCTAAACCCATCCCCTCCAGGATATTTTTCATGATAGGAATTTATGGAAAGACAAACATGCACATGAAATTGTTAAATACATGTTTTTTGTAGCATTTATTAAGGGGCCTTGTAGAAGAGTTGGTCAAGTGATGTTTCCTTAAGACCTTTGGTATGTAGGAGGCCAAGAGGTCCAAACTCACCAATTGTAAATCCAACATTTTAAATTCTTGTATTTTTTAGTGCATTTAACATTATTTATGTTATTTTCATCATTTTTATAGTTTGCATGAGGATAGATGTATGACCATTTATTTTGAAAGTTTTTTTCACATTCAAATGCCATCATAAATGTTGTTTTTTTGTTTTCAAAGTTCCCATTGTGATTTTAAAGGAAAAATATGTTAAAAATGAAGAAACATGGTGTTAAAAATGTATAATGAGTGTAATTTTAATAATACCCAACACCTTAGTATTCATATGCATTTGAAAATGGAAAATTCCTATGTGAATAACATGAATGTAACATTTCACTTTCTATTGACATTACCATTAGATAAAAACATGTTCACATTTCATGGTTTACAGGTCCCTTTGGATCACCTTAGTCGATAGATCCTTCCATATACCCGTTTTGAACTAGATATTAGCTCAAAGATAGGGATGGTGGTTTAGAGACAATTTTGGTTATGGTTTTTTTCCAATTTTTTCTAGATGATAGTGTTTTTATTCATTGATATTATTGATGAAAAGCTAATCAATTATCTAGAACTATTTTTGGTTGCATAAAATAATCACCTTTTATCTCATAAGGGAAGATATTGTTTTATTTTTTATCAATGTTTGGGTGATTGTACATTGAGAGGGGTTGTAAGCACCAGAGTGTTTGCAAAGTGGTTAGGTTTGTTGAATATATGGTAAGATGTTCCATACGCAAAGTATAAAAGTATCTTTGAGACATAGATCAATGTGGTTAGATGATGCACATACTACAATATAGGTTTAGATGATCCTATGGATGGGTATCCCAAGATGGTGTTCATCTTTGTGTTAGGTAGTGTGATAATACATAGGGTACAAGAAGGTCAATATAAAATTATAGTAAAAGTGTCAACATAGATTAATCAATGTTAGATGTATAGATGACCAAATGACAAGTTTGGGGTAGGTGTTGTTGGATAGATTCAAATTCATGTTGCTCGAGATCATGTTTTTTCCTCTTTAGATCAAAGAGTTTTTATGGCATGATGATCTAAGTGTCATTTTTATTTAATTTAACAATTATTCTTGGCATGTTTTTAATTTATGAGACCCTTGTTTCTTTTTTATACTTAGTATTTTTAACTAATAAATTAGCAAGTTAGCAAGTTGGGCAGTATTAAGTAGTTTAAAGTTATTAGGGTTTGGGACTTGATAAAAATGTATTTAATATTTTGAGAGAATTAGAAGATAACATCCAATCATTTTATGATGTTATAATTCTAATGCTAATAAATAATATGGTACTTTTCCATTCATTGATATTATAGATTTCCTGAACACTTCCCCTTTTCCCAAGGAATTTAATAAACAATTTCCTTTCAGCTTTACATCAGTGTTTTGTAGGACATTCTCTATATTATGAATCTTGTTAGTTTATGAACTGATCTATTGTAAAATGTATCATGGATAAGTCATATGCTCATGTATATGAAATAATAATGTGTACTGGTGATAGATACATGCTCTAAAATGTTTACTAATGGGGAAAGAGGCTAAAGTGTGAGAAGGTCAAATAATTAATTACCTTCATCATTCCTCCCCCTTACTAACAAACCCTACTAAAAAATACTTATGTTTCTAGTTTGTTAACTAGGTTCCTTTGCCTTGTGATTATTAGAATAAAAAAATGAAAAAATTGTCATTAAGATAAAGACTTGTCCTAGAGTTCATCTTTAGATGACTTAAATACACATAAGTAAAATCATACAAAAATTAATAATCCAATCATCTAAATTTTTTTTTAGGTTATTAAAGTAGTTGACCTTAAAACCTAGAGTTTTAGGTGGAGACTATATCTTGTATAGTAGATTTTGAATATAATTTTTGATTGAAAAGTGTAAGTTTATTAAAATAATTTATAGTAAAATGCTAGTCATATAAAAAAATATGGGTGGAAAGAGTCACATCCCAAAATCTAAGCAACATCAATAAACCAATAAAACCAAAGACCAACATGAGAAATAGAAAAAAGGAAAAAAATTGGGCATGGCCACATCCCATATCCACAAGACAACCTCTTATGTTCTTTTCCTTTTGAACCTCAGTCTAGCACCTGAGGCAACCAATAGAATCATATGCCATGAGTAGAACAAATTCTTTATGGCTCATCCCCAAAAGAGGGTTTGTGTTGAGGTGGATTTATCCTATGATTTGAAAGATTCTATTGATATACAAAATGACACTAACTATTTTTCTTATTGTGATTTGTATATCAATATCTTGAATACTTGCTTTAAGAAACAATCCTCAAAAACATATGATTTGGGAATGTCCTTTAATGGTGCATGCACTCCCTTCTACTCAGGAAAAAGGTGGCAGTGAATCCAAAACAAAAAATGGCAATAATAAAAGTTGGAATACCATCACCATCAAAAAAATAACTCTTCCAAAGGTGGAAACATGCCATAAGCTTCTTATAATAGACCTATTGGGAATAGCCATGCCCCAACTTCTTGTATAAAAACTATTTTTCTTAATAAATCTTCTCTTCCACTTGTACATACTTTGCAAGTAGTGCCTCTCTTATTGAGATGCCACCCTCAACACCACCATCACAACCCTCTCTTGGGGTGAGTGTTCCAAAGGAAGAATAAAGTTTAGTCACCTTGGACTAAAAAATAGTGTTTTGTCACTCTCACAACCCTTATCTCTCTCTCAAGGAGGTGGAATATATGACACATAAGTGACAACCATTTAGAATCAATGATTTTTTCCCAAAAAACTCATGTTTAATTGGTTTATTTCAATAGAATATCTCATAGAGGAGAATCACAAGCACCTCAACAATGCCCAATGATTATTTACTCTTATAATGTTTGAGGCCTTAATGATATGCCATGTAATTATGCGGTCAAGAATAGTTATTAGCTCTTTAGTAACATGAAAATTCCTTGTTTGTAATAGGTCAAGAATTTTAGCTTCTTACTATAGAATAAAACACAAATAAGTTAGCCTTGAGCCATATGTCAAGCTAGTAGGTATGAATTTTGGCATGGTGGGGCCATCACATTTTTAGCTCCAAAGCTTGCTCAAAATATTATTTCCTAGGGCGCAAACCCCACCCAACAGGTGGTGTGGACTTTTTTTGAATTTAATAACTAAATTATTGGGATGGTTATCACATATACCTCTAATGATGTTGTGTAATAAGTCACCCTATGGAGGTGGATGGCTGAATCCCTTATGGATGTGCATTAGATCCTCTATGGTGATTTCAACATGGTGGAATTAGTTGAGGATAAATAAGGATACCTACCAATGTGGTGGTGCATTGGTGATCATGAATCCTAGATTTATATGTGAAACAAACTATGGGTGTTTAATCCTAATCATCACTAAAGAAAAATTTAGAGTCCCCCTGGTTCACCTGGTCTAACTTTAAATAGGGAAAAGATAGGGTGCTTCAGCAACTTGATCAAGCATTGATGGCTGAGAAAGATCTTTTATTTTTGTCCTCAATCCATGACAGGCTAGTATCAATCATCCCTGGTAATTTTTTATTATATCATCACCCTATTCGATTTAATATTGAGTGGACCACACCTCAAGTTAAGCCTACCTCCACTTAATTTTATCTCAATACTATTCACCTCTAGCATGAAAGAACAGTGGGGCATATTATCCAAATTTGGAACCTAGTTCCTTAGACAAAGGGAGAGACTTGATGGATTCATTGGTGGTCAAATTATCTTTTGCATACTTCCACATTTTTTTAGATCTACAGTAAATAAGTGTCATCTACATAATGATACAAACCTTGAATATATTAGAGTTTCATAGCAACTGGAGCAATCACCTTTCAATGTTCACCTCAAAACTTAAGTGGCATATTGGAGACATAAGCTCCAAATTTAGGAGACTCAAAAGGCTAGAGGAGATCAACTATGAGCTCATATGCACTGGTTAAAAATTGGAGACAAAGTCTCTAAGGACTTTTTTGCCCTTCTCCGCTCTAGGAGAGTTGCTAATAAAATCAAAGCTATTAAGGAAGGAAACAATAAAATTACCAAGCTTCCTAACATTATAAAATATTTTTTTCATCATTACCATGGTGTTTTATTAGTACAAGTTTCTTCTCTAGAATGGGAGGTGGCTCTCTAGTAATACCTCTGGGCAGTGCCCTACAAAGTTTCCAATTCATAAAGAGCAGCCTATGATAGGCCCTTATTTCTTAGTAACCTCCATGATGCTGTTAATCAGATGGTAGTTTAAAAATCTATAGGTGTTGATGGTTTCTTATGTGAGTTATACCAAACCCTTTTGAATACTATTGGTCCTAATCTTCACCGATTTTATTCTAAAGCTGCTCTAACCAACTCTTTGGGATCCCTTATAAACTAGGGTAACATCAAGTTTATTCCCAAGGTTGGTGATCTTGAAATTATCACCAAATTAAGGCCTATTAATTTTTTTAGTGTCTCCTATAAGATAATTTCTAAGGCTTTATCCCTCAGGTTCAAGCACATTCTCCCTTTGATTGTCAGAAGTGAGCAAACTAGTTTCATTCAGAATAGATTCATTCTGGACAATGTCATTGCCATTTGGGAAGGTATAGAATGGGATCAAATTATAATCAAAAGTCTCTATTTGTCAAGATTGATTTTGAGAAATCCTATGATCATATTGAGTGGCCCTTCATTTTGACCATGTTGTAGGACCTTGGTTTTAATCCCAAATTTGTTCAAACTTTTAACATGCTCTTTTAGGATGTTAGAGCTTGTATCACTATCAATGACACCCAATCTTATTAGTTTAAACTTCATCATTCTATCCAATAAGTATGCCATTTATCCCCTTCTTTATATGTGCTAACAATGCAAGGATTTAGCTACCTCCTAGCTAATTACACTACCATGGGTTTGGTGAATGGCATCTCACTCCCTTAGTATGATAGATAGCTTTTAAATGGCCACTTCATGGATGATTCCTTTCTCACTCTTCAAAAGGAAGAAGAATCTGTTAGGAATGGCATGGAATGTATCCATTTTTTTGTTTGGCTTTAGACTTATCTATTCAATGGAGGAAAACTCAATATTACCATTAGTATCTAGGCCCCAAACCTCCTTGGCTAGAGGGGTATCGATGGTAGTGGCTTCTTCTAGGGGTGTAGTTTGAGTTTCTTGGTATCCATTTTTTTGGGCCTTTCCCTTTGATCTATGGTCTTATGTGGTGCAGAGAGTTGAAAAAAAAATCTTTTTGGATCACCAAGCCTTTCTCTCTCGGTGGAAAATTTCAAATTTTCTCTAAAGTCTTGACAGCTAATCATGAGCATTATTCCTATTTTTAGGCCCCTTCTAATGACACTAAAAAAAAATTATAAAAACTTATAAGAGATTTACTATGGGCTAACTCTAAGGGTCATAAGGGTTTCCACAAATTTGTTTGGAACATATGCTACCAACCCAAGGAAGTTGAGGGATTGGGTCTCCTAGATATTAAAATTCAAGGCCTTTCCCTTAGTGTTAAATAGATTTTAGATGTCTTACTAAGGATGAAGCCTAGAATATTATTCTATGCCATTGCATCTCTCAGGGACTCCTATGTGGTAGAAAGGCACGACAAGGCCTAGGACTTCACTCTTTGCTCATAACCCTGGTGCGTGTTAAAATTAAGTGTACCTTTGTAATTCAAAGCCTATGGAAAGATTAGGAAAATATTAAGCCTCACATTAAATAGGTGGGTGAGTGTTTCAAGAGTGGCCTCTCCATTAACTCCCAATCTCTCAGGTGGTCACCTTTATTATTTCACAATGTTCCCTATGCCTTAGTCTCTTAGGTTAAAGGGTTAAGGATTTCTAGGAAAGGTATGAAGGTTATCAGTAATCTATTTTACAAAGAGAATAAGGCCTAACTCATTTGGAAATAATTTTGGAATAAATTTCATTTAAATAATTTAGATGCAGAGACTATTGTATAAATTTAAGGTTCCATACCTAATGAGTACTTGCAAAAAATAAGGGTCAACTCTCTTTTTCCTTGGTAAAAGATTGCCACTGGCCTATGACCACCCCCTTCACCTATTATTCTCCTTGGTTATGGTGTAATTTACTATCCACTTAGCATATTTCAGATGAAATTCTCAACCTCATATATAATCTCAATTTCAGACATGGGGTTTGGGATTGATGTTTTATCATTGCATGGTCTGTTATCATTGAGCCCCAAAAAGATCATTTCTTATGATGTCTCCTTTATCAGGGCCTACCTTTGGGTGACCGACTCAAGCATCTAGGCATGTTCAAACCCATTTTCTTATCTTGTCAAAAAATAGAGAATGTTAAGCACCTATTTTGGTTTTTCTCTCATGCTTAATCTATGTGGTACTAGATTCATTTCCCTTTTTAGTGATTTTGACTTGAATTCTTCATGTGGAAGATCGCTCTCTTAGGGGACTCAGCCTTGTTTTCATCAAATTACAATAAATATTGATAGATCTTTCATGCGGATATTTTATTTCAAATCTAGAAAGTTAAAAATTATGTTTGCTTTAATCATGAAGAGCTAAAATGTAGTTTTTATGTTATTAATAAAATTACTATTTTGTCTAATGTTACTCTTCAGATTCAAATTCAAATAGACAAGGTCCACTTAGAACTCAACCACCTCCAATGATTTCTTAAACATTAGAGAAATTCCCCATGCATGGTTAGCCATGAATCACCTGAGCCCCCATGACATCTTATGCCTACCCAAGTATGAGGTCATGGGCCACATCAATATAATTCCAAAACTAGACACAAGAGTCATTATCCTCAATGGTCACCACCTCATTGGTCTTCTCCTCACCATGGTGTTTTGAGTGGCTCTTTTAGATCTGGAGGTGATGGTAGGGGTGAGGGATCTACTTCCTTGTCTCATGATGGTGACATCAGGGGCTAGAGTCCTCCCACCCAAGGTAAATTTTTACACTTGGCTTTGGCAATCTTGCCTAAAATAAATCAAGATGGGACATTAGAGGATTAGTAAAACACTGGTTGTGAGCCCTTACATGTGGACGAGGATCCTCCTACCTTGGGAGGATGGGGTGGTAAGGCTATGGACCCACCATCTCCATTTCCTCTCCTAATGTCCATGTTTATTATAGCTTCTTAATTATTCCTTTTATTGTTATTTGTTACTTTCTCTCTCTACTTTGTTGTCTATCTATTAATATGATGTTTATTTTTGTGGGTGTGGTCATTTTTTGACTACTTTTTAGACTTTTCCCAAGTTATCTTTGCCCTTTGTGTGCTTATATTCATGGGGTGTGACTTTTTCACCCACTTTTTTATATGATTAACATTGTACCATATCTTTTTTGATTAATATATAGGCCATCTTCAATCAAAAAAATTAGGTCAACAAACAAAACCCTAAAAAATAGTATAGAGGATAAGTTACAAAAACCATTATCAATAAACAAATGAATTGATGATACTGTAACAATTATCATTATCCTTATGGGGTCATGCATTCACTACAAAAAATTCCTAAGAAAACACTTAGAATACCCTATCTTGGTAACATCATGACCCTCCCCTTTGCTAGTCACTACAAAGGCATAGAGAAGTGAAAAAAATATAGTGAAATGAATGTCAATAATTTCATTCATCTTGAGCTTGGCATCGAGGCCACATTCCATGTAAGAAAATCTACTAGTTATGCCATAATTTATCATCCTCCAAGTTTACCACCAACTTTAGCAGCTTAATGGTCAAGTTTCGAAATGTTCAACTCATTTTTAATACTTTACTAACTTTGGCGACATGATAAACCATGTTCAGAGTTGTTCCAAAGTTATGCTGACAACTAGGTCTTGCCTGGAACCACATGAGGTTGCGAATAATATGAAAAAATTAAACCAATTAATGCATAACAAATAATATTATTATATTTGACTACTTAAAAAGTTTGCACCTTGTCTTTCCAAAAACTTCATATATTTTTATGCATGGAAAATGGAGTGAGTTGAATGGCCAAAAGACTAGGGAATAATAATCGATTAAAGCTAAGTGATCACAATAGTCTCCATATAATGATGTGAGTGGATACATTTTATTTTTTTGAGCCGACATATAAAAATAAATTATAAAAAAATATATAACCAAGCGACAATTAATTTGAAAATATATAATAAAAATACATTATGTGTGTGTGTGCGTGTGTGAGAGAATAATAAAATATTCCAAAAAAAATATCTTATCATTTCAACTAAAGAATTTTGCATCATAAATTTTACTATTAAATTGTTGTGTTTTGGTGAAACATACTTTAAATATATTAAATAATCAATGAAAATCTAAAACCAAAAATAAATATAATATAATTTTCGATTGTAATTTTGCACAAAATTATTTTTGTTGGATCATTAATATATAAGAAAGATAGTAATAAACAATTACACGTGTAAAAAAAAACCTTTATAATGAAATCAAAACTACCTATTATAATTAATTAATTATATAGTGTATTATTGTATTAAAATATGCCTAGATATCTAGCATAATAATAATAATAATAATAATAATAATAATAATAATAATAATAATAATAATAATAATAATAATCATCTATAGCGTATTAGTATGAGGATAATATATAGGATGCTTAATTCTAACTATTAAGATATAGTTTAATATAATTTATGCATAGTAAAATCATAACCTATAATATATATTACCATACCTGCATATATTAATCTAATATATATTATGGGTATAGTACTATATTAATTGGCCGAGTATAGTTACATATTAAGGGTTATTATAGGTAAAAATATAATTTATCACATGAAGCATATGTTAACATATGCTACACTATATTATGGGTGTGATTAGGTCTATACTAATATGCTATAATATAGATAAGATATGTTATAATATTTAAACCTATCTAGCATATATCTATTTAATATACTATCTAATTGCTAATATATTAATAATTAGATGTGATAGGTATAGTAACAAATATAGTTAGTCTATACATAGTAATTAGTATATACCTATCATATACTATCATATAACGTATTTTAGTTTATAATTATATTTATTTATATATATATATATATATATATATATATATATATATATATATATATATATATATATATATATATAAAAGATATTTATTTAATATATTATAGGTTAGTTATTAAATAATATATATCTAATTAGTTTATAGTATATTTATGATATATTTAGTAGTTGTAATTTGAAATAATATTAATATATAAAAATATTTTAATAAAATAATATATTTAAAATATTAATAATATTTTAAAATAATAACTATGCATTAAAAATGATTTACTAATGTTTGTTAGTGTGAGTTGTAAACATTAAAAAAATATAATGTTTGTTAATATGACTTGTAAATATTGAAAACCTTGATGAATTGGCAGTTAGAGCATTTAGAAGACTCCTCATAGAAACACTTGTTGAAATAGACATTGGGGCATAGGAGACATGTCATATGTTGTTGGATTTCCCTTTGGTAGAGAGTAGTAGAGTGTTTGTCACATTGAATGTTTCACATGAATTGTTCAAACCAGTGACACATACTAAAGAACCAAAAAATGATAAACCCTTAAAAGATTTCATTGATGGATACATGAACAGACCTTATGAAATGGAAAGTTTTTAACTTATAGAGACATATAGATCATGGTCACATAATCCCAAGCAAAGGTGAGATAAAAAATGGGAGGCAAGGAGTGTGGCAACTATTGTGAGAGTATTCACAAGGTTTACTATATTGCCAGCGTGGGAATTAGAAAAATGGGTTGATTTTTGTTAGTCAGAGTTATTTATTTACAAGACATTTCGTAATATAGAAAGAGATATTGGACTTGATGATGATATAATAACATCAAATTGGGAGTCATTGAATTACAATCCTTGGCATGTAGAGCAGATGACTATGCCAGATGACCATGAAAATCAAAGCAATGTTGAATGTGATGATGTTCAATCCTTTCATCAAAATATAATGGAACATGAGTGGGAAATCATATCGAGTCTACATCATGGGAAAATTATGGAAGTATCAGAATTAGAAATGTTGGGAAGAAGAGATCTTGATAGACAGGGACCATGGAATTATGAATATAAGGGAGAAGAATACACAACTTCAGCTATAAATTTCTTAATCACAATGAAAGATAATGATTTACTCATACCATATGATATAACGAGTACTATTTCATAGGTGATAAACAAAAAAAGGCAATTGATATAATCATGAGACATTTTCTTCAGACTCATAATGTCACACCACTATGCATGATAATTCAAGGAACAATAGGAACAAGAAAATCACATCTAATTGGTGCCATTTGTGAAGCTTTTCAAAATGAATCATCAACTATGCAACATTGTCCAATTCTGTTACTTACACCAACTTGAGTTGAAACATTTAATATTTATGCTTCAACAATCCACTCAACACTACAAATCCTAATCATATACTTTAGTTAATTAGAAGGAACACGACTCACAAGTTTTCAAGAAGAAATGCAACATATAAAATATATATTGATTGATGAAATAAGTTTCATTAGGGAAATGATGTTGTAGAAACTAGATGCATGATTTCATCAAGCACTCCCAAAAAATGCTAACATGAGTTTTGGAGCGAGATCAATCATTTTAGTAGGAGATTTGGGCCAACTGCGTCATGTGAGTGATAAAGCATCATATAAATTTAACTGACATGGCAAAACATTATGGGATGAATTCAAAATAATTTTTACTCTGGATAAGGTATTTAAACAAGAAGGAGAGTGTGACAGTCAGAAAAGGTTTTGATAAATGCTCACAAATCTTAGAGATGCACATCCGACTATTGATGATTGGAAACTATTGATGTCAAGAACAAATACTATATTACACCCAAGCATTAGGGAAGATTTTAACAATGCTATTCATTTATTTGCAATAAATGATAATATGAAAAATCATAACAAAATGAAATAAAAATCATTAGAAGGATCGATTGCAATTAGAACATGTAGTAGCAATCCATCAGGAGGTCAGAGTGATGAATTAGATGTGGAGTTATTAATAACTAAGGATGCAAGGGTGATGTTAACCTCCAACCTATGGATTGAATCAAGACTTGTCAATGAATCTCTAGGATATATGTGAAGTATAGTATACAAACCTGGAAGTTACCCACAAAAACTACCTACATATGTTATGGTGGAATTTAATAGTTACTCTGGAATGCCATTTGCAGATGCAACTCCACATACAATTCTAATTACACCAATACAAAGGGGATGGACACAAAAACTAACTTTAAGACTGGCTTAGGGATTATCCATACACAAATCACAAGGATTGACTCTTTCTAAAGAAACAATTGATATATGGCATACAAAAAGACCACGGTTAACATTTTTGGCCATCTCGTGTGTAAAATCTCTAGGACTCAGAATTTGGTCTCCATTTTTATACAATAGATATGATAAGTTGAAAATAGGAAAACAACTTTCCAAATGAAAAGCTGAGGAAGAGAGACTCAAGTCCTTAGAACTACAATAATGTTACATGTTTAATATCACATATATTTTCACATTTTGATATATATTAAATTATTTTCTTTAATTATCATTGAATGTGATAATAATTTCTCATTTTGATGAATATGAAATGATGCATTAATTGGTATTTATTGTTAAATCTGTATGCCACACCTGTGAGTGATACTAGCATAGATATCTTAAACACATTTATCTAAAATACGCTAAGAGATATTAATCTCAAGATGTCTATCTAGCCTACATCACAATATAGACGCCTTGAGATTGATATCTCTTGGCATATTTTAGATAAATGTATTTAAGATATCTATGCTAGTTATTGGTACTTGTTCGATGGGAAAGTGGTATTATTTCAAACCTATAATATATTTGTTTATAAAATATTGAAAATAATTTTAATTAGATTTAAAATAGTAAAATAAAATTTAATTGTATAAAAAATAATTTATAATAATAATTGATAAGAGGGTTTAAAAAATATTTGATTTATGGAAAATTTAAAGATAATTGTTAGAAATAGATAATATAGAAGAGGTCTAGATAATAATGTGGAAAAAATAAAAAATTAGGAGTGAACATATATTTTTCCTACAAATCAGTTATGTTTTTGGAAGAATAGTGTTGTTTTCTAAAACTGCGATGCCATCTTAATAAATTAAAAAGTTGCAAAAATTAATTTGAAAATCTTGTTGGTAAAAACATTTGTAAAGATTTAAAAAGGAGGGAATGCATTTCAAGGCATGTGTTGATTATTGATTTTTTTTAATAATTACACAAACCACATACCAAGTATGATGGATGTTCAACATGAAGTCTAGTGAATCCAAAGTTTAATTCTGTATGATTTTATATGATATAATGAATGCATAAAAAAGAAATAAATGCTTCATATCTATTTGAATTATTTTTTAAAATTTTGAATTGATTATTTTGGCACTTTTATAATTGATCCATTGAAAGATTCCTTCAATAATGATACATATGTATTTATAGACTTTTTGAATTCAAGTTAGAACCCTATCAATACACAATCTAAAACAAAATAGGTGAGAATGGTTAAAAATCAATAACATGCAATACAAGAGACCCAAAACGAGGGACACAAGGGCCCACCCTAGAACTATACATTTTACATTTCTAGGGCCTCAAAATCATACAATGTAGGATTTACGAAAAAATCCTAGAAACCAAGGAAAACATGGAAGGGAGAAGAGAAAAAGAATAGAGAGAGGACTAATGTAAAGTAATATTGGGGAATATTAAAAACAAAAATAAATATATCAATAAAATCTTAATATGAAAAAATAATCAATAAACATATAAGTACCTTAAATAATTTTATTTTAAGACTAATAACCACATGCTGTAAAAATTAAGTGATTATATATTTATTCACTTTAATATATGTATATATACTCATGTGTATGTGCACGCGCGCGCGCGCGCGCGCGCACACACACACACACAAGAGACAAAAAAATATTATGTTCTCTTAAAGCTCTAATAACAACTCTAACATTTATATAAACCTAAGAATGATATGTACATGTAGATAAATGTCCAATCAATCAATAACATGTTAAAATCATTAAAATAAAAACTAAAATTCATACAACTCATTTGGTTGAAATTTTTTTGATCCCTATAAAAATCCCCATCATCTATAAGTTAGCACAAATGTGCCTACAAAATCCTTAAAAAACAAAGACACACATAAATTTGCTTACATTAATAATCTGTTAAAACTTAGAAGAGAAAAAATAGAAAATGATGCATCCAGTTTTGGTTGGAAATATGAGGGAAACCATTTATCATGAATTCATTTAAATCTATACCCAATATGATTTATTCTAATCACTATTGCTCTGCTTTACCTTTCAGAATGTTAGCATTTCATTTTATTGTGTTCTTCTATGCATCACATTATGCACCAAATTTTATAGTCAACTAGAAGTACTAGCGTCTTCCTTCTTTTAAATTTCCTGCTACAATCTTAAAAAAGCCAACTCATGTTATAGTTTCTCTATCCCCACTTTTATAGTAAAATCATTTTCTCTTTTCCATGACTGTACCTCCAAATTTGATGCCATTTTTAATTATTCAACAAATGTAGCAAACACCTTCCTTTCCTTGGATGTCCTTAAATATGGGACAAGTCCTTACATAAACCATTCCACTCTTGATTCTCTTTCAATGTCTCCTCTAGTTTCCTTGTTATAGTCTTAAATCTCTGATCAAAATATTTAACTATCCTCCCTTTTTTTAAAAATAAATTTCTTATCCTGTTGGCACTCTTGGTTGGAACATCCAAAAAATGAAAATCATTTCTTAAAAAGATTTTTATGCCATCCCAAAATAATGTGTCCATCTAAGCTTAATTTTATATACCACTTTAAAGTGTCATCTCTCGGTGTCTTCAAAAAATAAAATAATTTAATTTGTGGATTAGTTATCCCATGGCTTTTCCAATATGAACAGGGGTGCAAAGCCAAGTTCCTATGGACAACAGAGATTAGAATTTTTAAAAATCATAATCGGATTTTGGTAATTATTATCTAACATCATAAGAATTTAAGTATAGGTGCAAAGACAATGAGATTGTGTGTTTTATAATGTTCGAATTGCAATGTAGGCATATCAATGTTTGGAGAATTAATGTATTCACTAGCTAAATAATAGCCACTTTTGATTGCCATCCAACAATAGAAGAATGAGATCTTATAATTCCTCTCTTTTGGGTCTACCTTAGCAAATTGATCTACATCAAATGCTTACAAACAAGGTTTGTGACTTCTTTAACGCAAAGCAACCATGTATAATGAAATGAAGAAAACCTCACCTAAAAAGTTATAAGACTATGGAATAAATTTGATATTTTTTCACATGGAGGTGGGTTAAGAAACTCTAAAAAAGTTGAAAGAGTTAAATAAATCAATTCCTATAACTTGAAAATATTTTAATGAGTAATAATAATTATTTTTAATTTTCTGAAAAATATTTATAAACTAGAAAACAAAATAATTAATTTAAATATACACATTTTGTACTTATGTATATAGGCCCTTGACTAAAGGGCCAATCCAAGGTCTCTAGAAAATGTATCCTCTTTCCACCATATTGATTTTGACAGACAAGAAGACATTCCATACACTTGCTATGGTGTAAAGACATTGAGAATTGCTTAGAACACATGAAAAAACCATTTTCCTCTTAAAAGAATCATGTTAAAAAATGCACAAGTATGTTTGGAAGATGATAAATATTGGTCAAGATTTAATACAATGAAATATTTTTTTATTTTTTAAGAATGCTGTTAAAAATATATATAATTGATAAAAATATTTGACTTTTTTTAGTTAAAATTTTTGCACACAATTTTTCAAAAAACCTTTTATGCAGATAATAATTTTTAAAAGTCTTGATATTATTGATATATAATTGATGTTTTGAAGGTAAATTATCCCAGATTAAAAGAATGGTCCAATAGAATCCCACATAGAAATATGTGAAAAAATATCCAAAAAGGGCAAGCATGCATGCAATACCTAACTAAATTAGATATTGACAAATTTTTTTTGCAGTAGTAACAATAACTTATACATAAGATATGTCATTTATGAATTATTTAAGTATTATATATATATTTTTTAAAGAACTAACTCATTATTTAGTAATATAACAAAGTGATATTTATTAACCAACTTTATATGTAATTCTTACTCACCTTTTCCCCATATATATGGATGGAATGGTTTAAAATGGAATGAAAAATTGTGAATTAAATATGTTCTTTCAAAGTTACAAGGATCCATCCTTTTTGTTGCAGATAAATATCATTATAAGCTACTATTCTCACTGTTTGAATTAAAACTTTATAGAAAGGATTGTGGAGGATTATTTTAAGGAATAAATAAAGCTTGATTCTAAAATTATAAATACAGTCACTATTTTAAAAATGTGCATCTGTTGTCACTATTACATACGTAAATTGTACGAAAACTACTACATCACTAACGACTTTACAACCAACTTTGACTAACAACACAACATACCAAACATCTACATAGGTGAAAAAATAACATATGAAGTGATTAACACTAGGTTAAAGATTAAATTATGATATGGTCAACCCTATAATTATCTTTGTAAAGCATATATTATATAATCATACATATATTTATTTCATACATTTAGCCCAACTGGTCATGTCCACTACACCTAGCACAAAAACTAAGTATATCCTAAATACCTCCATCGGTTCTAGGTATGGAATAAAATATCTTTAGGTTCCATTTAACAAGGCACAAAACATGTGAAAGCATATGCGATCACACAAACTGAATGACAAAATGTAAACGAATCCACTTTGAGATTAATAAGCATTCATATTTTTTTTTCCATGCATGAAAAAATCTAAAGACGTTTTGCTTTAAGGACAACCCAATTGGTAAATGACTAAGGAACATCCTAAAGATAAATATATATGCAATCAACTATCATTAAAGTGTTATTCAGTTGTTCTAGTGCATAAGCGGCAATCAATTGTCATTATAGCGTCTGTCATGAAATATACATGGTTAATATTATTTGTCATGCATGTCACATTTTTGTCATTTTTATAGTAATTTTTAATACAACCATATTATAAGTGGGTTGCTTGATGGGATACTATAAACTAACTTGCTAAGTTTAAAGAGGATATTATAGTAAACAAAGTAGTTCATAAAATACGCTTTCGTTAATACTTTGATCATTATAATGAGACAACATACATCAAAATTTTGAGGATGCAAAAGACAAAGGATGAACAAAGTATCAGTTTCAAGTATAGCACTAAAAGAAAAATCGCCCTTTTTCATGTAGATAGAAGAAGTTCCCTTGATCTAAGGAAGAACTTTATATCTTTTTCTTTCTTTTTTTTCAATAAATTAAATAAAAATTCAAATAAAAAAAAAGAAAAGTAAATTTTGGAAGGGTGAAGGAAATATCATCTCTAATATTTATTACATATTCTGTAAAATTTTAAGCTATAAATTGTGCAAAATTCATTTATTATTAATAATAACAACAACAATAACAACAGCACACATCACAACTTTACTAATTATTTTTGGTTATTAGATTATAACTAACATATAATCTTACAAACAATTATGTCCTGCTAAAATAGACTTGATA
Source organism: Torreya grandis (assembly GCA_037957365.1). Lineage (NCBI taxonomy): Eukaryota > Viridiplantae > Streptophyta > Pinopsida > Cupressales > Taxaceae > Torreya > Torreya grandis. The sequence goes on along the minus strand of JARHVA010006515.1, from coordinate 766,546 downwards.
AGGTGATCATCCTGTGACAAATCATCAAATGACTAAAGAAATATATCTTCAACTATGGCATGCCTTCTTAAACAAGCTAATACCGAGAATATATATAATGAAACAATAGGATAATACATGGTTTTTGAGGTGCTCTCTACCATGATCCTCCGCCTTTGGCATCTCTTCCCCTAAAATGTTATGCCCCTTCATCTGCCTCTTGTCCTCCCGAGTGCCTCCTTCCTTCTGATGAACTTGAAACATTTTTTTATCTAATCAACTGATCCAAAAAACAAATAGTGGATAAATTTATAGTTATATCTCTGTATTGCCTTTACATAATTTCTACAACCAATTATCACAGTATAAGGATGAATTCAAAGCAACTGAAACGAGAATCCAAAAAAATCTACTCTAAGAAAAAATGCTTCACATACTATTAAGCTTCTATAATATTGCTGCCACGAAACCCAATAATAATAACACAATAAGTTATCTACTATGAACAACCCACTATCGAATAAACTCAGAGAAAATGTAAAAACATGTTCACAACCCTAAATTCAGATGAGAGTTTCACAGTGTCGAAGGGCAGATGTAAAAGGCCGATCTAGTCTTTGACTTCCAAGGGCTTGTTTGTTTTGTTGCCCGTTTGATTCACCTTGCAGCTATTGAGATTATTGTGAGCAAAGCCATACATTTATAGAATCTGATTATCCTCAAAATTGTAAGCCCTCTCCATCTGTTTTATGCACCGTTCCATCGGATAATACCGAAATATTCTACAGGGCTTACATGCCACAAAGTCATGGAAAAGTGATTTACTGACGGGCGGTTTCAGAATAGTTTTTAGGTTCACTTTTAGATTTAGGAGGCTCCTTCTGTTAGGCTAAAATTAGGGTGAAATTAAATGTAATTCTATTATTATTTTATCAGGTGAGGTTTGGATGTATATAAAGGTGATGTTATGTAACCTTTAGAGGCGACATTATGTATCTTTCATAGATGACATTTTGGTGACTTAAATGACAAATTTTAGTTGACTTTATTTGTGACTTTATGCTCATATTTAGGGGTTCATGTTGAGGCATCCATAAAGGTGAATTTTTTTCCATCATTAACCCAACTTTAATCTCTAACATAATGTCATCTATTTTAAGGACTAGTTATTTAGTTGATACACTAATAAAATCACCATGTTCTTATTACATGACATTTGATGAATAAGAGGAGGTGTAAATTACCCAAAAAAAATAGTGTTTTTGTTTCAATTATGATGAATAAATTGACCAAAGATAAAGGGTAGGTATCATTCAAACATTATGAAGTGGAGTTTATAGGTGATTTGGAAATTTTAATAAAATATATGGGATCATATGATGTAGAGATCAAACATCTTATAACATTTGGTGTATGGACAATGAAGGAAAAGTTTCCTTTAGTGTATAAATATTTTATCTTTTAGGCTTGACAATATATGATACAACCATTTTCTACATTTGATGTAGGATTGTGTCTTTTTATTTTGACTTCTGTCATTGAGGGGTCAAAAACCCATCAAGATCATGACATTCCCATATTACCATTCTATGAACCTTGGTACTCATTCAAAGATTGGAAAAGATTGGCTAGGTTTAAATTTAACATGTCATATTATGGTTTATGTTAAAATTCATAAATAATTAGAGAGAATTTTGAGAAGGGGCATGAAGTTCAAAATATATACGATCAAAAATACATATGTAGGTATGTTTATGAAAAGTAGAATGAAGGAAATAGTTATTCCTTTAGGACTAATGAGAAACAAATAGATGTTTCTCAACATCCTTGGTATCCTTAACAAATAGTGGGATATTCATTATATTGTGTCAATTTGGTTGGATTTGATGGGTTTTTCTTCTACTTTTACTAGTTGTTCCAACTACTATTTTGATTACTAATTATAAGATTGTTCGTTGTTGGCATATACTTCATTATACTATATATTCTCTTTTTTACTATAGAGTATTTTTCCCCTTATCTCTAATCAACACTTCCTCACAATTACTAGTAGATTATCATGTTTTGGCATAACATTTTTTGACATAATCTGGAAAAATTAACACTATAAAACAAAAAAAACCTCACTAATGCAATTTATCTTAAGAATAGTGACACAAAAGCATAACTAGCATCAATAGTTTTGGAAATGGTTTTGGAAGCATATATGGAGGATTTTTCTATGGATGCTCTGCATGTCAACCAATTATGTGACATACATTTCAATATTTTTGTGTTTGTATGATTTTTTTAATTTTTTGGTGGGATTATTTTGCATCATATTTTATGCATCAGATAATTTTAATTTTCTATGTTGACACAATTGCATCATAATTTATAGATCTATAAAAATATAAAAACTTATAATTATAATAATTAATAAACATATACTTAAATTGATTTTTTTCTTAAAATTACAAATATTTAAAATATAAATATATATTCAATTGTTACATCAAAAATTAATATATTACAAATAAATTTAGAAAAAAATATGTTTAAAGTACCCAAAAAAATTTGGGCTCTCATCAAACATGAACATTAAATAACCCTTTATTATACTTAAAATATGCACACAACTCTCCTTATAAAACATAGAAGACTTAGATGAGAGGTTGAAAGAGAAAAGATGGAACTAAAGTAAATGGTTGCTTATAGCTCTCAATGGATTTGCACCCTCTAAGGAGATGTCTCAGCCCTCCTCATCCAAATGGCATAATTCAAACACCTATAGGCTTGTGGGTAACCTAAGGATGAGGTGAATCTCTAGATAGGGCTAGCTTCTTTGATGTACCACTTTAAATCACAACTACACCTAAAATTTAGGGCCGGGGGGGGGGGGGGGGAGAGGGAGAGATAAAACTGAAATAAAACTATTTTAAGGTAGGTGATACACCAAATAAGTTGATAACTTTCAACTAGCTACCTGTTACACATAAAATCAAGAGACCAACCAAACATATGATTCTCTAATCTACATCTTCTCACATCAATATTACATTATGAGGTTATGGATGAATGTTTAGGCTATAAAGACTAGACAAGAGGCCTTGAATGGCACTAGTGAATTGACTAACTCACTCAACCTTGACACTTCCTAGAACACTTCACATGCCCTACAAGAAGAAGCTTTTCAATTTCAAATAGGGTGAAAGAATGAGACAACATGCTAAGGAATCCATAATTTTCACTAAGAAAGATCCATCATCTAAGAAAAAACACTATGAACAATAATTATGAGGTGAAAATTATTAGTTTTATTGATCAAATGGTATGAAACTAAGTAGGGCTTTACCATACTCAAGAAGAGCATAAGTTATAAAGGCCAAAATGGCTAGTTCTTATAGAACTTGAGAGAGAGAAAAAGAGAGAAGTCCAAGGGTCACAAGGACATTTTTCAAGATAAGAGAATCAATATATAATGCATGATAAGAGGATGTGGGATGAACCATGCAAGGTTAGGAAGCACAAATGTCCATCCAAATCATAAAACTCATGAAAGGTGGCATGAAAGTCCTCATTCTAGCTCAACAAACTACCTTCATGATTTGGACCTGTTTAAACATCTTAAAACTGATTACGAATAGGTGTGATGATTTTAATTAAGGGGAATGATTTTATACATTCCTCTCCATGCATTGGTTGTAGGCTTGGTCATCTGAAATCATCTCAAAATGAGCCATCATCATCTACATTCCCAAAAACTCTTCTTTCATGCACCCTACACACTTGGCCTCAAATTTGGATTCAATTTTCCATGAAAATATGTGGGATGGAGTGTATGGAACTTTTAAATATTATCCACAAACTTATGTTATTCAGGCACACCTTAAAAATCCATCCACTTGAAGTTTCCACACTTCTCACTAGCTTCATCACTATGCTAGTTTTGACTGGCTAAGATGATATCTCCTATTGAGGAATTTAGGAGTTTTTATGAGGCATGAAATTAATTTGGGGAGTTATATAAAGTCTAAATTTTGCTCTTAAAGATGGTTTCATCTCTTAGAACCTCCTAAAACTTGCATAATGCATACAATAATTAGAAAAACCCTATTTTTCACCCTATCCATACAAGTTCATACAAATAAAAATGGTAGGGAGGATAATAAGAGAGTTCTATAAAAGTTCCAATCATCATCCTAGTCAAACTGGTCCATTATAGTAGCTTTCTAGCTTCATCTTCCCAATTGGGTCACTAGTAAAGATTTGCAAGGGTTTTGAGCAGTTTTCACTCTTAAGCTTTATTTATAAAAATGAAATGTTGGATATACAAAAAAATTAAACTATAAAACATTTCAAGACCTTTATAAACTTTTCATAACTACTTATATCTCCATACAAAACATCAAGAGAGATATGAGTGTTAGGTTGTGGAGCTAAAAGCTTTACTGATGCAGACATGGAGGAGGTTGCTGAAGTGTCACAGACACTGGCATCTGTCAGGCCAATCGACGTCAGCAGGATTAGACAGGAAGAGCAACTGATGTCGGTCAGGGATTGGCCGACGTCGGTCACCTCCAGGCAGATAGGGAGCGACGTCGGTCGCCTGTGCAGTTCAAAACTGCGAGTGTTACAGACAGTTTGTTAATGAACTGAGTGTTTGCATGATGAGATCTAATTTTAGACTCAAAGCTACAGATCTAATTATTGTAATTAGGTGTCTAATTATTTTTTGCATGAGATCTATTTAAGAGACTCATAGGTTGTATTGTAAAGTGTGCTAGAGAGTAAGAGAGCAAATATTAGCTCCTTCTGTGTGTGAAGAGAGCATGGTGTGTTCCTCCTAGTGCCACAGTGCCAAGTGTGGGTGTTGGTTTGGAGAATCAAAAGGGTTCTTCATGTATGTATGATCTTTGTCAGCAGGTGTGTATGGCTACATTAGGAGATTTGCATGGTAAGTAAGATCATTGATCTGCAGGTGTATGTGGGTGTGAGATCTAGGTTTGCAGGTGTGCAGAACCAGATTGATTTTCAAGTGTGCAAGATCAGGGAGGACAGCAACACAACAGGGAGCAGGATCAGGTGGGATCTACTTGGAGTATGGTGTGTACTCAATTATAGAGCAAGAGAGGAAGGCAAGGTAGATCCTTCCATAAGTAAGATCATTGGGTTGCAGGTTGTTGGAGTTTAGGGGAGATCTACTTGGAGTGTGTGGAACACTTGTGGAGTGCATGGAGCACTTGTGTACTGGTAGTAGTGGATACTGACTGGTTGGAGGTGAACACCAACTCTGTGTTTGAGTTGTGTGTTGGGACCGTAAGAGAGAGAGCTTTTAAGAGAGAATTACTATTCACTTGAGGTGTGGGAAGCCTCTGAGAGGTGGTGAAGAAGAAGTGGCATCTTCTTTATTGTATTCTTTTCTGTATGAGTATTAATATAAGTTGTGTATTGTCTCTCATATTTTGTGTTGTTTTTAGTTTCTAGTTACTTGTTACTTCTGGTTAATTCTACATCTTAAGTTGCTTGTATATGGTAATCAATTGTGCTTCCATGGGTTCCTAACAATGAGCACTTGAAATCACTTTATCGAGCTTTTCCTTACCTCCCTTGCAAGCGAGAGTGGGTTTTGAGATAAAAATGGACTATATTGTGATTTATCTACATTATAAGATCTTTGAAAAATCTAATATTTACAAAAAACATGCTTTTATAGGATATAATTCTCACCTCATGTGAAAAATAGAAGTGACTCTTCATTTGGCTTCTAGACCTAAACCTTGCCTAGTAGGTTTGACTACAACCTTGAGGGTTTAGGACATCTTGTTTAAATTATCCCTTAAAAACTTGGTCTCTCATGTTTTTATGTATTCTATATAAATTAATACACCTTCAAAGGTAAAAATATCATGTAATCCATCATTTATCACTTTCTTTCCAAACTTGCTAGTTTATACTCATAAGGGAGTGCGCTCTATCTGAGACAAAACATAGGGCACTCCCCTTCTTCCTTAGATAATTTTGTATATTTTATAGGGTTATCCAAGTTATATAAAAAAATTTACAATTCTTTAGTCCTTTATAACCTTAATTGACCCATTAATTCCTTGAAAACCCAAAACAGACCCTTGTAAAGTACTGTGTGCATGATTTGTTGGTGTAGACTATATATTGCTTGGTTTTAACTCTTTATTTTGCATGATTTTAATTTTTTATATAAAATTAATTTTGTATATTTTTTAAACCTATTCATCATTATACCCCACAACATACCCCTCACACTCTTCTCTTAGCCCAAACTATGTTTCAACTCTTGAATGTGCCTCAAGTTATGAAGGTACACATGTAGGTATTTATACCTATTTTAGCTTGATTAAAAGTTTTTATATAAATATATAGTATCTTATAATCATTAAATACTTTTTTATTATCATTTTAGAACATATTTATGCATTGGAAACCTTCACACCTCACTCCTCATCTCACTACATGTAATAGTCAACACTTAGTTGTAGGTTGCATATAGGGCCTTATGTAGGATTATTTCACATTGACAAGGGATTATGGAGGTCATAATTATATTTATATAAGTTTTCATAGGTTAATTTCATAATTACAGCTTACTTTTACCCTTCATACACACTTAGAATTCACCAAACTAAGCTCTCCCTATACTGAATATGAAACCTTGCCAAAATGACTATTATAGATGTGAATTAGCTTATTTGGACTTTGGTCATGGTGATTAAGGCCTTATTTTAATACCTTGAGATAATAATTAATATTTTTATACCTTTAATCACCTTTTATTCCCTAAAACATCACCAAAACACCAATGCTAGCTCACTGTTTGTATACCTTATTGTAGGTGGACATTTTTATGTAGAGGGGCACCTGTAGGTGTCCATGGAGATTGAAAAACTATGCATCATAATAACAGTGACCTTCATGCCTATTTTGTATACCATTACATAAATTTAATCATCTTATCCATGATTTTATGTTCTATTTACTTCTTAGGATGTCAAAAGGTCATTCACAACTCCAAACCTGTAGATGCTAGTGTAGTGTTTTGGTATTCTTTAGGGAAACTTTTAAGGCCTTCAACTTCTATTCTCCACTTACTTTATAACTCCCATATTTGGCATTTATATTATATATACTATATTAAATAAAATCAACCAATATAAATTCTTTGGAACCCTTTTAAAACATGTTTTAGGATATCTACAAAATCCCCTAGACCTCTATTTTCTCAGTTTAGGGAAAATGTCCCTGTACTCAGTCTTTGTTCCTTCCAACATGTTCTAAAACTTATTTTGTATTTTTAAAATTTATATTATGACTCCAACACATGTTAAAATTTTAAAAATACTTTACCATGTTTTAAATCTTCCATTCAAAGGCCTTCATAGCCCCGAGGTACAACCTAAGGTGGTCATCAGCATACATAGGTGGTAAGCATGAGGTTTGGGTAGTATGTAAGATGAAAAAGTTTGTAAACACTTATATTAATTTACCAAGAATCCCAATTCACCTTTATTAATATTAATAGACTAAAACCCATATCAAGCTTTCCACCTCTCAACATGACATCATCAAAAGCTCCCATAGGTGTACTTTAATCCTTGCCTAACTATATATGTTGTACATGACTGCTATCAAGGTCTTTTGTGCTACTTGGGGTATATAATATGAATTATAATACCAAAATAGCATGAAAAACACCTCTTATAGTCTCTTTTTATCCTTTATAATCATGATTAATTTTCAAAATCTTGTCTATAATTGAGAATAGGTAGAGAGTTGATAGTGAGTGTGATAAGACTAGGTGTAGAAGACAAGGTCTGATGTTTCAAGGTCCAATATGAAAGTAAGGTGGTATTTATAGAATTATAACATCTAAATAATCACAAAAAATTCCTATGAGACCTCTTCTAAGAACTAAAAATTCTACAAACAATGATATTTGACTAGAACCTCACATGGTAACACCTTCCTGTAACATGAGATAACTTGCTCATCAAAACACCATGAAATGTGAAACCAAAAATAGGCATAATTATATAAGGAAGCCAAAATCATCTATAATCAACCTCAACGACTATTTTTTATGGACTTGACCAAAATAAAGCAAAACCCATAGGGCACATAGATTGGCAAGCAAAAAAACATAGTCAACTTCATGAGGATGGCTCATAAATCACCGGCCACCATTCTTCAAATATTGTAATATAAATTGATTTATTTGAGTTTAATTTCACCTCCCAAAGGCATTTGACCTGAAAGTTCTCCTGCTATCCATACCAAGTATAAACCTATTGATCACTCCTACATGTCTAAAAGGGCAAGAAAGGATCAAAAGAGTTTTAGGCCTTTTTTTAGCACTTCCAAAGCATGTAAAGAACTGATATAAGTGTTAGAAAGATGAAGAGTCATATTACAACCTTATCCCATGTGGTACACTTGCCCATGAGCCATAAAAGTGCCAAACTCTTCTCTTTTCCTAAGAAAATTTCCCTTTTGTCTGAAGAACCTACCACTTTTCAGTTATATCAGTTTATTAAGACCTATTATGACAAATGGGATGTGAAATCACCTCTTTTAACCTTCAAATTTCTCAAAGAGGCCGTACAACTCACTTAATGCCCATTTATGACCCCCAAAACTACTCAACATGATAAATGGACTAAAAGACTAATTAACCAAGGCTAATATGACATTAACTCACACTAAATGACCTATAATACACCTATGACATAATATTATACCCCAAAAAAATGTAAAACTCAAGTTCTTAGCTATAGGTACCCCAGTTTGACTTGCAACGTCAAATTTGGTCAACACTTAACTAATAGTGGGATATTCATTATATTATGTCAATTTGGTTGTATTTCATGGGTTCTTCCTCTACTTTTATTAGTTTTTCCAACTACTATTTTGATTACTAATTATAAGATTGTTCTTTGTTGGCATATACTTCATGTTACTATATCATCTCTTTTTTACTATAGAGTATTTTTTCCCTTATCTCTAATCAACTCTTCCTCACAATTAATAGTAGATTATCATGTTTTTGCATAATTTTTTTTGACATAATCTAGAAAAATCAATACTATAAAACCAAAAAAATCTCACTGATGCAATTTATGTTAAAAATGGTGACAGAAAAGCATAACTAGCATCAACAGGTTTGGAAATGGTTTTGGAGGCATATTTAGAGGATTTTTCTATGGATGCTCTGCATGTTAACCAATTATGTGACATAGATTTCAATATTTTTGCATTTGTATGATTTTTTGGTTTTTTGGTGGGAATATTTTGCATCATATTTTATGCATCAAATAATTTTAAATTTCTATGTTGACAAAATTACATCACAATTTATAGATATATAAAAATATAAAAAATTACAATTTTAATAATTAATAAACATATAATTAAATTGTTTATTTTATTAAAATTCTAAATATTTAAAATATAAATATATTTTCAATTTTTACATCAAAAATTAATATATAACGAATCAATTTAGAAAAAAAATATGTTTAAAGTACTAGAAAAAAAATTGAGCTCTCATCAACCATGAACATTAAATAACCCTTTACTATACTTAAAATATGCACACAACTATCATCATAAAATATAGAGGACTTAGATGAGAGGTTGAAAGATCAAAGATGGAAGTAGAGTAAATGGTTGGTGATAGCTCTCAATGGATGATGGAGGCTCTGCTTTCCCATAAAGAGAGAATATTGGTTGTTACTCATGGATACATTCTTATTTAATCCAAAGATTTTTCTTTCTATACATTTGATTATCTTTCTTTGGAAGGGTTGGTACCTATTGGTTAGGATATTATTTAAGCATAGTCCTTTGTTTGTTGTAAACCTATTGTATTTTTGTTACTTGTTTGTAGATTTGTTTTAGTTTGACTTTTCTAGCTTTGTTTTCTAAGGAGATTGTGTAAATTGAATATTTTTGTAGTTCTATTTGTTTGTTCTTATTTAAGGGTCTGGTTGGCTAGCTGTGTTTGTTTATTATGTTGGCTTAGTGGTTTCTAGATGGTGTTCCCCCTGTTGTGTCTCAAATTGTTAGGAACCCATGCTTAATTGCTATGGACGCATATGCTTTGTAAGTCGTCCCTTAGAGCTTATTCGAATTATCCCACATACAAGGGAAGTAGTAGTTGTTAGAATAGAGTTAGTATATAGGTAAGTGTTGAGGCTGAATAAAGGCATCCACGAATTCATTGTATTGAGCTTGCTCAAAGGAGGTTGTCCCCTCGAAGAGGCCTGCGATCAATATAAGCTTTCTGTGTTTCTGTTATTGGTAAGAGTTATTTTATTTTTTGCATATTTTGATTAAATCTATTGTAAGGGGTAAATTGTTGTAGGAGGTTCATCACATCTGGTATCAAGAGCGCTTTCTTGGCTTTGTGGGTAGATTTGGAGCAATTTTTTTTTCAAAGCAAGGCTTTCCAAGAGCTACGCCATTTTCTGGCAAGAAATTTTTCACTGCAGTTTCCATCATTTCGGATTGGGTAAATACCTATCCACTTAACTATGGGAAGTGTTTGGGCATAAGCCCTAAAACTCATTGTGAGGAGTACCAAAGGAACCCCGAAGTAGTTGGCCCATTGAGAGGACTTGCCAGCGAAAAGGGCACCGACCCCACCCTGATTGACTAGATCCCACCCATGAGGTAAACCAAAAGCTGTCGTTAAGGGGTAAACCCACGGCCAGAAATCTCTAGAGAGCGGTACTCGCTCAGACAGCTTTGGTGGCTAGAGAGAATTTAAAAATCCTTTAGGCAACCAAACAAACATGGGGTCCATATCCAACTGATCAGGTTCAGAGAGCAAATAACAACATATCCATAGTTGATGTTTTTTGAACCACACAGTTGCAAACAATTCGTTCCTAAAACAACGGATAAACCCAAAAAAAAAAAAAAACAACAAAAAAAAAACAACAGCGAAAAAAAAAAACAACAACAACGAAAAAAAAAGTCCAACTGGTTATGGTCACCACTCGTGCAGGCACAAAAATCATGGAGGAAGAAATCACCACATTGAATTCTCAGGTTACAGAGTTAACTGACATGATGTGTGGCTTGAATCAACAGAATATCATCTTTCTCAACCAAATGCCAAAAGAGGAGTCTTCTTCAGACCGTCACTCCTTTACTTCCAACTTCTCCCGTGGACCTAAGCTAGACTTTCCACGGTTCAATGGTACAGATCCTACAGGATGGATATATCAAGTTGAACAATTCTTCAACTTCCATAATACTTATTCTACAAATAAAGTCCCAATTGCTTCCTTTCATTTGGAACAAGAAGCACTTCAGTGGTACCGTTGGTATCTCAAGACCAATGATGAACCCGATTGGTCAACTTTTACATCCTTAATATTGGGTAGATTTGGTCCCTCAGCATTCAAGGATTTCACAGGCACTCTCACCAAACTCTGTCAAATAGGTATTGTTCATGAATATCAGCTTGAATTTGAAAAACTCGCTAAACACACTGAAGGGTTGTCAGATGACTTCTTCAAAAGTTGCTTTGTTAGTGGCCTTAGAGAGTCGATCCACTCAGAGGTAAAAATGTTTCAACCTAAAAATATGATGGATGCTTTGGGTCTGGCTAAGTTAGCAGAAGATAAACTCTCCACACAATGTCGACCTCCCACCTTTTTACCAGTAAAGAACACAATGAATCAGCGAACAACCATAACCACACCAATCAAGCGCCTGACTGAGGCAGAGATGTGGGCTCATAAAGAAAAAGGATTATGTTACAACTGTGATGACAAATGGGTTAAGGGTCACAGGTGTGTCCAATAAAAACTTTACTTGATAGATGTGGAGTCACCACCAGAACACGATAGCGAGATTGATATTCCAAAATTTCAAGATGCTCAAGATGAACCCGACACTGAAGAGGACCCAATGGTTCAAGAGACTCAACCTGAGATCTCAGTACATGCACTAGCAAGTGTCACCACTCACCAAACCATGAAGGTCAAAGGGTGCTTCAAAAATATCCCTCTCACAATCCTCATTGACTCAGGGAGTACTCACAATTTCAACGATCCTCGCATTGCTAAGGCAACAGACTGCTTTATATACCCTTGTTCTAGCTTTGAACTCATGATTTCTAATGGGGGCACATTTCCATGTAAAGGGAAGTGTTGAAATGTGTGTCTTGCAATTGGTGATTATAATTTTCACTCTGATATGTTTGCCCTACCCTTAGGTGGGTGTGATGTGGTTTTAGGGGCACAGTGGCTTCACACATTAGGACCTATTTTATGGGACTTCTCTGAGCTTTGGATGCAGTTCATAGATAATGGTTAGAAGCACACCTTAAAAGGGTTATTACCAAGATCTGATAGCATCATTAGTTCTCATTGCATGGAAAAACTTTTGAAAAAAGGCTCACATGGGGTCATCGCACAACTGCATTCCATTCAACTTCAGCCCTCCGCTGCTCCTAACCACCCTCCAGACTTATAAGCCATAATTGACAAACATGCACCCATTTTTTTAGAACCAGTAGGGTTACCCCCTTCACACCCTAAAGATCACCACATTTATCTCCTTCTAGGAAGCATCCCACCCAACATTTGGCCATATCATTACCCCCATCTACAAAAGACTGAAATTGAGAACTTAGTCTAGGAACTCCTCAAGTCCAGAATTATTCACCCCAGCACCAACCCATATTCCTCCCCAGTACTTCTTGTCCACAAAAAATATGGGTCATGGCACCTTTGCATTGACTTTCAAGCCCTTAACCACCTCACTATCAAGGATAAATTCCCAATTTCTATCATTGATGAGCTTCTTGATGAACTCCATGGGGCCAAATTCTTCTCTAAGTTGGATATGCGTTCTGGCTATCATCAAATTTGAGTGCATCTTGATGACATTCCCAAGATAGCCTTCCATACACATGAGGGTCACTATGCGTTCCTTGTCATGCCATTTGGCCTTACAAATGCCCCTTCCACTTTTCAAGCACTCATGAATAAAATCTTTCGGCCTTTTCTCCGTCAATTTATTTTAGTTTTCTTTGATGACATTTTGATCTATAGTCGCACATGGGCCGAGCATCTCCAACATCTTGACAGGGCATTACAATTTTTAGTCGACCATCAATTATGTGCCAAGCAATCCAAGTGTTCATTTGGTCAAGAGGAAATTGACTATTTGGGGCACATTGTTTTAGCCAATGGGGTTCGCGCGGACCCAAGAAAAATCAGTGCTATGCAAAATTGGCCTCAACCAACCACCCTCAAGAGCCTTCTTGGTTTCTTAGGCCTGACAAGATACTATCACAAGTTCATCAAAGATTATGGAAAGATCACGGCTCCTTTGACTTCTTTATTGAAGAAGGATGCTTTCACCTGGGGTGCAACAACTGATCAGGCATTCATCCAACTCAAACAGGCTATCTATAGTACACCAATTTTGGCACTGCCAAACTTCACCAAAACTTTCACCATCAAACGTGATGCCAGTGGCATCAGCTTGGGTGCTGTTCTTCTCCAAGAGGGCCAACCAATTGCCTTCACTAGCAAAGCCCTTTCTGGCCGCAATTTAGCTTTGTCCACATATGAAAAGGAAATGATGGCAATTTTACATGCAGTACAAAAATGGAGACCCTACTTACTAGGAAACCATTTTTGCATCAAAACTGATCATTAGAGTTTGAAATATTTCTTGGAACAGTGGGTCTCATCGCTAGCTCAACAGAAGTGGGTTAGCAAACTCATGGGCTATGACTATGAGATCACCTATAAGAAGGGAAAAGACAATGTGGTGGCTGATGCTCTCTCAAGAACCTTCGAGGACCAGCCTTCCCTCTCTGCCATCTCCATGCCCATTTCTAAATGGTTGGAATCTGTCTAATAAGGGTATGTAAATGATCCCTCCTTATGCCACATCATTCATCAATTGGGCACTAACCCCTCTGTCGTACCGCATTATTCATGGGACGGTGCTTCTCTGCAATACAAGGGTCATTTGGTGCTTCCCCAAATTTTAGACCTACATCAGGCTATCTTCTATGAAATCCATGCTTCCCCCTCAGCAGGGTACTCAGGGTTTCTCAAAACCTATGAGCAGGCACGTCGACACTTCTTTTGGAAAGGCATGAAAACTGAAATTAAATAGATGGTGGCCGAATGTGAAACTTGCCAATGACACAAAGGTGAAACCACATTGACTCCCGGTTTGCTCGTGCCCTTGCCCATTTCTACTAGGATCTAGATAGATATTTCCATGGATTTCATTGAGGGCCTCCCTAAATCTGGGGGAAAGACAGTGATCCTAGTCATTGTCGATCACCTCTCCAAATATAGTCATTTTTGTGCACTCAGCCACCCATACACAGCGTCCACAGTTGCACAGGTTTTCTTGGATCAGATCTTTTGTCTTCATGGCATTCCTTCTTCCATTGTCTCAGATCATGATGCCACTTTCACTAGCCATTTTTGGACGAAACTATTTCATCGCACAGGCACACAGTTGAAAATGAGCTCTGGGTACCACCCATAAATAGATGGCCAGACAAAAATCATTAATAAATGCTTGGAGACCTTCCTTCATTGTTTTGCTTCAAAACAACAACATCAATGGGCCAAGTGGCTTCCCCTAGCTGAATTGTGGTACAATACCTCATACCACACTTCCACCAAAATGACTCCCTATGAGGCATTTTATGGTCAAGCACCACCACCACTTCTTCCATATCATCCTGGTAGCTCACCAGTTCAGGCAGTTAACACCACTCTCCAAAACTGGGATCAGATTCTCTACACCTTGCGAGACAATCTCCACATGGCCCAGTACTGAATGAAGCAGCAGGCTGATCAACACCGCTCTGAGCATACCTTTCAACCTGGTGATATGGTCTTTCTTCATCTGCAGCCATACAAGCAATCATCACTAAAACAAAAAGGGTGCCAAAAGCTTTCTCCAAAGTTTTATGGGCCATATAAGGTTCTCTAAAAGATTGGGTCAGTTGCTTACAAGTTAGAGCTTCCACCTTCCTCCCAAGTTCATCCCATCTTTCATGTCTCCTGTTTGAAACAAGTTCTTGGATCCAACATCCGAGTGCAGAAAGCTTTACCAGCACTTGATAATGAAGGCTCCATCCTTCTCGAGCCAGAAGCAATCTTGGATAGGCGCACCCGCCAACTTCGATCCCGCTCCATCACAGAGGTCTTAATCCAATGGCACGGCATGCAACCAGAAGATGCAACATGGGAACCACTCTTCCAGATTCAACAACAATTCCCACATTTTAAGCTTTGAGGGTAAAGCTTTTTTTTAAGAGGGAGGGGATGTTAGGAACCCGTGCTTAATTGCTATGGACACATATGCTTTGTAAGTCGTCCCTTAGAGATTATTCGAATTATCCCACATACAAGGGAAGTAGTAGTTGTTAGAATAGAGTTAGTATATAAGTAAGTGTTGAGGCTGAATAAAGGCATCCACGAATTCATTGTATTGAGCTTGCTCAAAGGAGGTTGCCCCCTTGAAGAGGCCTGCGATCAATATAAGCTTTCTGTGTTTCTGTTATTGGTAAGAGTTATTTTATTTTTCGCATATTTTGATTAAATCTGTTGTAAGGGGTAAATTGCTGTAGGAGGTTCATCACACAGATATAGTTCATAGCTCTAATTTAAAAAAAAAATTAACTAAATCATATCTCCAATCAAAAGAATTTACCCATACTAAAATAAATAAATTATTAAATAATATTCTATGTAATATATCAAGGGAATAAAAACCATCACATAAAATAATTTTTTTGACTAATCATCATCATCCTCCCCTTTACCTACAACACTAGCACAAGGACCACCATCATCTTCATCCTCATTGTTATCATCATTTACCTCAGGCATTGAATGCATCATTGCCTAAAAAACAAATTCCATATTATAAATCATATTTTAAATTAAAAAATGGTTAGTAAAATATAATGTTGTAAAAAAATAACATGCAAGAGGTGTATTTTGGGAGGCACCCATTATTCCTTGCATGATAAAAAATGTAAAATAATTTAGTTATTATTTTTAAAAATTGAACCTAAACCTAAATTTTAAACCCATGTTAATTATATTTGAATTTTTTTCTTAGAATTATAACTTAATATTTAATTTAAAATTTTGGAAACATAATTAATTAATATTTACTATGATTCATTTCGTGACATCGATGTTACTCAGGAGTGTTGCCCATCCTTCCTCAATCACCTTATGTGTGGGATCATCAAATGATAGGATTTTGAAGTTGGTTTCCTAAAATAATAAAAGCTTTTAATATCACATTTATAACTAAATATAAAAGAACAAAAATGGAGTAACATCTAAAAAGCTATATGGAATTGATTAACTCACACATGTGATGATGACATATTTCTGAAAGTCTTTATTTTTGAGGTATTAAATGTCTTCTTTAGTTGGATTGCACTCAAATACCATATGCGAGGAAAACATTCAAAAAAATACATTATTTATTTAATAACAAGTATATAATGAATTCAAATTAAAATTATGCAAACTAAAGAGAAAGGACATAAAACTTACAAATTTAGCCAATGTTCCTTTAATTCTTTTTTGGCCTTTGTGATGAGTATCATGGTTTGTTTTAAAACTATTTTCTATGGACTTCAAATACCACTACAAAATATAGACCATTTAAAGTCACCTTCTAATCTCACCTCCTTGTCACCTTAAATTTGCATAGGATTGTTCTTGTTGAAATTAAAATCCTTAAGTCCAATTTAAAGTTACATGTGGGAGGTGTCTTTAGAGGGTGAATTTAAGCTATTTTTAGGACATGTGACTTTTCTAGGCAAGGTTAGGCTGGCTTTAGGGTTACAATAAATGTAATTATAGTATGGATTTATTGGGTTAGGTTTAGATGTCTTTAGAGGCAATGTTAGGGAGACTTTATAGGCAACATGGGGGATATTCCATAGGTGACATTTTGGTGACTTAATTGAAAACTTTTGGTTGAATTTATTTGTGAATTTATGCTCATCTTTAGGGGTTGATGTTGGGGTGTCCATAAAGGTTACTTTATTTCCATCCTTAACCCAAGTTTAATCTTTGACTTTAGGTAATATTTACTATTTATTCACATATTATGTTAAAGGCAATGCTAAATTATTGTAATTTGATATAAAAAGTGCCATTACAAAATGAAATTCATCATTTTGGTAAGCATCTAGAAATAGGATGTGAAGATCATGTTCAATTGAAAAAGAGGGTAGACATATTGTGTTGAATTTAGAAAAGTAGGGCATGAATATTGTCTTGAATTAATTAAGATGACATGGTTATTGTGTTGAATTTATATAATTTCATAAATATTGTGTTGAATTGATGACATACATATTATGTTCAATTAAGAAAAATGACATACATATTGTGTTGATTGTTAATAAGGCATAAATATTGTGTTGAATTGAGAAAGAGGGCATATATATCATCCAAGTATAATATTTATATAATCATAAATTTGAATTTAGGGTGAATTAGATTCTTCCTATATCAAATAGAGGCCATATATATTTTCCAAGTGCATATTTCGTCTCTCTAATTTCATTAAATATTTTGTAATTATTTATTATTAAATGAGATAAAAATATATGCATTTCATTTTAGGCCCACTTGTTTTGGGAGGAGTGGATGAAATTAATTATAGTTGACATTATTCAACATTTTCATATACACTACATTTGACCCTTACCAATATTTTTTTCATTTTAAAAAATATTTTAGATAACTTGCCTTTGGGAAAATAAAATAACATTAGTACTTGATATTATACAATGCTTAATTTTTATTTCATCCTATAGCTAGGTTTTTAGATGTGAAACCCTATTTCAAGGACCCAAGCAACTGTTATGGTGCAAGGCACAAACAATATGAAGTTGAAATTTAATAAGTGATGTTGACCAATGATCATAAATACCCTAATGCTTACCATATAAGGTCTAAAAATTTAGGATTTGATAAGTTCTCAATGAACCCTTGATCCCAATTCAACTCCTTATGTCTCATAAGAAGCCTAAATAAATGCATTCATATTGAAACATAAATGTATGACTATGAACATCGATAAATGTTATCAAATTTTTGAAAAAAATGTGATAAGTGATTTAGATGATATTGTATATTATATGAAACCTATGTATAATTATGTCTTAGATTTTCCATATCCTCACTCTAATTCTTCTCCAAATATCCCTCATGTGAGTCCTAATAGTGGTGGTTATTTATCCCATCCTTTATGTTTTTGTTTTAAAAATAATGCAATATATTTTAGTTTATGGAAAAAAAATGTTTATATGATTATCTGAAAAATAATTTTCATATTTCAAGGCAATGAGGTTGATCCACTTAATTTAACATTATGGAGGAGAGGCAAAGGTTAAAGAGGAGGATTATGAAGGGGTCATAGTTTTAGCAATATAAATATATATTTTTAAATAAATCCCAATAAGGGTATTGATTTTAATATTCATCAGTGCCATCTATTTTAAGGTCTAGTTATTTAGTTGATACACTAGAAAAAATTTCATGTTCTTCTTATTACACGACCTTTGATGAAGAAGAGGAGGTGTAAAGTACTCAAACAAATAGTTTTTATTAAATTATGATGAATAAATTGACTAAAGACAAAGGGTAGGTATCATTCAAGCATTATGAGGAGGAGTCTCTAGATGATTTTTAACTTCTCATAAAATATAAGGGATTGTATGATATAGAGTTAAAACATTTCATAGCATCTGGTTCATGGCCAATGAAGGAAAAACCTCCTAGATAATGTTTAAATATTTTAGCTTTTGGGTGTGACAATATATGATATAACCATTTTCTATATTTTATGTAGAATTGTGCCTTTTTATTTTGACCCTTGTCATTGCAGGATCAAAAAATATCAAGATCATTCCCATATTACTGTTCTACAGACCTTGGTACTCATTCAAAGATTGGAAAAGGTTGGCTAGTTTTAGGTTTATCATGTTAAATTATGGTTTATGTTAAATTTTATAAACAATTAGAGAGAATTTTGAGAAGAGGCATGAATTTCAAAATATGTACGATCACATATATACATGGGTGTGTTTATGCCTATAAGAATATTTTTGGTTTGATAAATAGTTATAAAGGATGAATGTCAAATAAAGTTAATTATCAATTAATGGAGTGTGGAAATGACAAATAGAGTGGCATGCTAAAGAAATTGACTCATTATATAGTGGTTGAGGAAATTAGGGATATTATAATAAGTGATGAGTTACTTATTTATTATAACGATAATCATACCAACCCTAAAATGTTAATATAATGTAATAGAAGGGGGCCCTCAAATTGATGATCTTTCATCATTTCTTCAGTTATGATATTAAATAGATGGGTTTGTAGACAAAAGTTGAAGACATTTTTTATGAATGTTTACAAATATGCAATGTTATTTTTCATTTCATATAATGGAAATTTTCTAAACAATTTATGTTTTTGTGTTGAATGTATTGGAATTTTATCACAAGTATTTATTTGTGTTCATTTTTTAAATTCAAATATTTTACATCAATGATCACTTCCCTCAATTGAAATGGCATTGCATAGATATTGTGTAAATGTATACATGGCCCATTTTCCCTCAAGATCATCCCATGCACCCTAAAAAAATATTTTTTGAGAAAGAGAAAAGTTGAAATAAATTTTGAATCCATAAATATACACCTAATGGAGAACACAATCATATCTAGAAGGTAATGCAATACATGAACCTAAAGTTAGTGTAATATATGAATCAGAATCCAGACATGGATAAGAAGAGGATTTGTATAATATGATATCTTATTTTTTTTAATTATCCTTCTAGTCATAATTTTAATCTTGATCATTTTGATCAAGACAATGATAATGACAATGATGCCATTAATACAATGAATGAACCTAGTGAAATTCCTAATGAGGATCCACTTGATGGTGTTGAAGAGGTCAATGTATAAGATAAAGGAATTAATTAGATTTAAAAAATAACATAATCTGCATTGTTTCAAGTTTAGGAGGCTTGAAAAACAATGTTGAGTTCCATGTTAGCATTAATGGACTTAAATGCCATATTTGGATGGTCAAATATTAGTGTTATATCACTACTAAAGTAATAAAAACATTTTATTAAAAAAAAAAAGTATTATAAACACTTCTTAATAGATACTTTAAATATTAAAAATGTATAGTTTTCTAAAAACACGTGTTTATACATGTGTAGATTACTATAAAATGTTATTTTACTTGATGAAAACATGATTATTGGATCATATTAATAAGTACTTGATAAATATCATCTTTCTTAGGAATTTGTTATGAAAACTATGATGCATTCATCAATGACTAAGTATTATTTAGGAAATATTATGTGAATTTTATATTTTATCCCAATCCTAAGTTCAAGGAATGTTTTTTCATTGATAGTGGTAATGGCTATAGAATTTCAAGGAAGGCTTTGTGGAATTTCCCATTGATTAATGAACAACATCATATTTAATTGTTGTAAGTAAATTTAAAATATAATGGCATGGCATTCCAATAATATAAGGATTGATGGGTTTATGAATGTACCAAGTGATTTCTAAGATATGAAACTCATTGAGTAGAATTGGCTTGAAATTTTTTAATTCAACAAGAAGTGTTGCAATGGATTGGGTTAATATGTAATATAATTTGTCAAAAAAAACCATTCAATTTGGCCTATCATAAATTTTTAAATTCTAACATTCCACCATGGCTCATGTTATGAAAATAATATCTATTTATGTCACTAGTATCTCTTGGAAACAATTGGGTAAAAAATATGGAAGTTTACCTTGAACCTCTTATAGTTGAGTTACATACGTATGATGTTTCAAGACCAATTGACATCAAATTAATAAAATGATATGGAATTATATGTTGTTAAATCCATGATTATATAGGGCAATCAGCTTGTTTATATTTAAAGACAAATGAAGAGAGCACATGACCAAGGAGTGGAGACCAACTATGTTTGAGGTACTCCCATGATTTGAGAAAATATGCTTATGAAGGGCACATGTGATTTTTAAGGATGGACCATGAATATCATAGTGAAAAAAATATAAGTTCGATGATCATATACAAATGATATAGTCACCAAAGTTAATGTCTCCTAGAGGTTGTTTGTTTTTTATAAGAGTACTTGTGATGCAACAAATATTTTTTCACCAAAAATATAATTTAGACCAGAGTGAAAAAATGAATGTGTAGGTTAAACACATATAGATTTAAATCATAAGTGAATGAAAATATTATCTATATTATACAAATTTATATACTCAAAATATTTTCTTATAGGCCATCTTATTGACTTGATACATACATTAAAAAATGTTATTGTATCAATGTGGATACATATTGAAATGAAATAAAAAGATAGATTCAAATCATGGAAATACCTTAAAGTTTATAACATTATGGAATAAGTTGAACACTAAGTTGTATTTTGGTCCTACATATTATCCTCAAAAAGAAGGATAGGTAGAGGTAGTCAACAGGACATGGGTAATATGTTCAAATGTTTAATTGAAGGAAAGTCAGGGACATGGGATAATATTATGGCATGAGTTGAGTTTATATATGATAGTTTAGGGTATAAGAGTATAGGGAATATACCATTTAAATTTTTTTATGGGTTAAGTACAAAATGATTTACAAAGTTAGACGATATGAAAAGTGAAAAAAATAGAAGTGTGTTAGCAAAAGATTTTGCAGAACATATGAAGTAAGTGCATAATCAAGTCCACACATAATCAAAGAAAATTAATGCACAATTAAAAAATGCATAGATGTGAGTGGAAGAGAAGTATATCTATTAACTTGGAGACTTAGTCTTAACACACCAGAGAAATAAGAGATTTACTAAGGGGACTTATGATAAGTTGGAATTGAAAAAGATTGGGAGATGAAATATGTTGTAAAAGTTTGTGAAGAATACCAATGAGATAGAGTTACCTAAAGGGATTTATATATCACCTATTTTAAATATGGTTGATTTATATCCCTATTATTAATTAAAAAATGGTGAAATTATAACCACATATTATTAAGAAATAAATTAGAGATATTAGATGCTTGAAAAGGAGAGAGATAAAGCAGAAAAAATAACTGACATGTAAGTTGGAAAGACTATGAGTAGAAAATAATGTATAGAATATATGGTAAAGTGTAAGGGTTAAGAAATAGTAGATGAAACATGGATAAGTGAATTAGAATCTAAAAAACAAGGAGTACCATTAACATAGATAATAGAAGGCACATAAGTAGGAGCTTATGTTTCATTTCTTACCCAAATTATATGATGCAAAAGTATCTAAGTTTATGTGCAATCTTGCTTTAACAAAAAATATGCTAGTTTAGGAAATTTGTTTAAGTTTTTTTTTTGAAATTTTATTATTTCACATGTCTTTATTGTAGGTTTTTTCATATCCTATATTGTGTAAAAACCTATATATGTTTTTTTGTGACAACTTTGAGTGCATGTATATCTTGTGTAGTTTCATGCAATCTACAAGCACACATATGTTTGTAATATTTTTTTTTTATGTCTTCATGTGTAACTATAAACTTTGTTTCTCTAAATAAATTTTAAAGCTTTATGAAATAGATAATGTTAACCTTTTGTGTAATCGTAATATTTCAAAGATTTTATATGTGTGTTCTGTAAGTCTATGAAAACTTACAGAGTAACAAAATATTCTTTGAGTCACTACAAAGTTTAGTTCTTCATCACATAAGCAACATAGTTGATGATAATTATTGGAGGATTTTATTATTCATAGTGAAATTTGTATGATAATATGTGAGTAATTTGGAATTTGTGTTGTACTGTGCAATAATGTTCTTGAGTAGACATGAGGATCACAACAAAAATATTCTTAATACATTTGTAGGTTACAAATTATTGCAACTCAACCTTGCAAGGTTGTGACCTACATGCAATTTTATTTTTATGCACTTGGTTTGGGCACATATATTATTGTGATGTGTTATGAAAGGAACCATTGTTGACTATTAGGAATTTAATTATGAAAGTCATGGAGAGCTCATATGGATTCATTTAATATTTTATTATGATGTATGAAGTTATGATGTCTTAATTTGTAGTGTGTTAGGCCTTAGAATTATAAGTTACATTTAATATGTGTGGCATACTAAGGTGTGCTCATATGTGTGGCATAATAAGGTGTGCTCAATTTTTTTGGTGAATGGTCAACCATTGAATATAATAGGTGGGTATTGCACTTTATAAGCATGTCCCTACACTTGTACAAAGGAGATTAGCCAAAGTATTGGAGCTTAAGGATATTTATGAGTGATTATTCTAATATTCAGCCTCCACTTACAAATAATGTGAGCTAGCAAGCAAAGATATGTGATTTTTTATGTAATGCATCTCATTATGATATTTAAGTGTTATTTTTGTTATTATGCCTATTTTATTTCCTTTCCTTGAAATATAATAAACATATAAGTTATGTATGATGCATTTTATTTCATATTCCACTATGTATTTAGAGGGTTACATGGTCTAAAGAATAACTTAACTCATACCTATAACCATAACTACATCAACATGTCTTAAATGACAATAAATTAATACCTACATCGCAAATGGTGTTAGGAGTGACCTTATACATCTGATAAAGTTTTATCTTATGTTGATACTAGAATAAAAATTGAGTAGTAAAGTAACAAGGAACATCCATGAGACATAGAAAATGTTAAAGGGGGACAATATAAACTTGTTTTCCAAGGTAATAACATGATATTTCCCCATGCTTTAAATATGAACTATGTTCATGAAACATTTCACATGTGCATCTTCGTTAAGCTAACATAGGTTTATTATAATTCATAGTTGGTTTAACCCATATATTTAGGCTTAGAATAAAATAAGGATGTGTGCCTTTGTGTTATCCAATAGTTTTCTAATACTAAATAGGCCAATCACATGTGCATATTATGTGGCCAATAGGTAAAGATAATATTTCTCATACTTAATATATATATACCCTCTTCCTCTTTTTATTTCATATTAATTTTATATCATGTTATTATTGTGGCCTTATTCAAATCTCTTCCTAGTCTCTATCCCATCATTTTTTGTAAACTATGTCTTTGTTCGTGTGAGATATGATTCAATTCTAGTTTAATCCTAGGTAGGTCAAATTATAATATGGTATCAAATCCTTTTTAGGCTAGCTCCATAAATAAGGAATGAGTTTTGTTCATTTTTTAAAGGAAACATTTTTCTAAAGCATCCTAAATCATTTTTAACCTCGTCATTTCCTATAGAAGGGTAAATAACCTAAGGATCAACTATAGTTACATGATAGTGTTTTCTAAAAAAACATTTCTAATGACTTTTTTAGGAGGCTCAAGATGTTACCTATTCAATGAAATTGATTATGTAATCATTGTTTTTGATAAGGTAAGGTGGAAAACCAAGGGCCAAACCCTTACAAAGCAAAAAAGACAAGAAGGTAATCCAATAAAATATGCCTTCAGAGAGACGATGGCACTAGCCAAGAACAACAGACATCGACACAAAACATAATGAATAGGAAGACCAGAGTCTGAGGAGACTCTCCTTACATAACCATTGATTTGAGAAGATCATTAAGTTTCTTAGTATTCTCCACGTTGTTAGCATGCCTAGTATTGCCCACCTCTTTTAGCATAGACATATTCAAGAGAATTGTATTCCAGATTCCCTTAGCAAAATTCTACTCAAGCCTCTGAATACGATCCTTTAGGCCCCAATTTCAGCTTTCCAATCAGCCTCATTCTCAATATCCTTGCCCACTTCCTCAAAATACATTTTCCCCTTATTTTCATTAGTTTCCATAGTATCAGCACCTTGTTCCTCAGTAACCTAAACATCCCTAGTCTCCTGCTTCCCGCCAGTGTCCTTTGAAATTTCTTGCATTTCTAGCTCCTTAGACTCTTCCTCCTGGGTTGCTTCTTTTGAAGCACTTTTTGAGTAATCTATCAGTCTGGCCTTTGGGGCAGGTTTACCAGCAATCCATCCTGACCTTCTAACTCTGGAAGAGAATCCTTCCTTATTAATTTTGGAAGACTTGAAATATTTACCACCTTGGCCCCCCGTGGCCCTACCTAAATTTTTATGGGTCCCCTCCTTGGTCTCTCTAATATTTTATTCCTCTTTATCAACCTTTCTCTTCTTACCCTTTTTTATTGCAAAAGAGTTGGGGGTATCAATAGGGGTCTCTTTAGGGGTGGAGAAAGAAACATCTTTTGTTTTGGTAGAAGCAGGAGAAAAATAGGTCTCATCAATAGTGTCACTAGACACCAAGTTGGAAGGGATGTCTTCACTATCCATTCTGATATTCTTAGAGGGATCTAAGGCATGATGAAATTTGTATAAGTAGAGATCAGCCCTTGGTGTAGGGGGATAGGGTTCATATCTAGCTTCTTAGCCATTTTAGCTCTCACCCTAAGGACAGAGTGTTCCAAAGAGGAGAGCAAGTAAAAATGGAAACTAATAACAACATTACACCTAAAGTGATTTAACAAAGGGAGGTGGTAGTTGTAAAACCTATTAAATTGACCTTCAAGCAAGAAGTACTTCATGACAATGAAGCACACCCCATCCCATGGCTCCAGAAGTTTAGCGCTCTTGAATCCTCCTTGGTACGGGATGAGTTCTTCTCCCTCACCCAAAAATAATTTGTGGCTTGCAAGATCCATAATTTTAGTTTTCCTTTGAAGTTTTATACCTTACATGGACATTATTATGGCCATAGAAATCACCTTTTTAGATATTTCAAAACTAATTCTACCCACCGTGACCCACCTATTTAATCATGATCTCACAAATTGCTTAGACAAGTTTTCATCGAAACCATTAAGCCTTTCCAGATATGGGTTGATTCCCCCTTCCTTACAATAATGCCAAACTAGTGGATTATATTTAAATTCATAGTAGGAGATAGGTTCAATGCAAATACGATCTCCTCCCATTTTGTATTTATAGACTCAGACCATGGAGTTCCTAATTTCAGCCTTCAGTTTTGAAATGGCTGCTAACCCTTTTTTCCATTTATGCAGAGTGAAGATGTGATGGCTCATTATTAGAAATACCCTATAGAGATGACGTTGTCTACTCCCTGCTTGGATATTATTTCCCCTTGATTTTCATGATGATACCCATGTGCCTCAACCTCATGATATAATGAATCATGAATGATTGTTAAGCAAGTACCAAGGTTATCAAGTTCTATAATCCATGATGGCCTTCTCCAAATGGACCACCTCTGAGAGATACCCTTATCATAAATGCACCTCATTCTTGACAAGTCATATCCTTTCAAATAATATCCCTAATGTTTAAGGGAATATGAGCACCTTGTCGCCACACCCTCCAACCTGAAAATTGTTGACCAAGGTTGGCACAAGCATCGGCGACCCTATTTCCCTCTCTGTAAAAATGGGAAAACTCTACTCTAGAGAACTTTTGCAAAAGAAAATAGATGTCTGTAATGATGTCCTTTAGCTTAACTCCCACATTTGATGCTTTACTCATAGCATCTATGACCATTTTAAAGTCACCTTGTATACTCAGGTTCCTTATTCCTAGGGATATAGCCAACTTTAACCCCCATAGTAAAGCCATTGCTTTAGCATAGTTGTTGCTCTGGCATCCTATTCCACTAGCATAGACAACAGACATCCATCCTTTATCATTCCTTATAATTCCTCCTCCACTGTCTTTACCATCTAACTTGGATGCCCCATCAAAGTTGATTTTCATCTAGTTGGGATTTGGAGGGATCCATTTAGTATTTAGTCTCTGAAGCATTTTAGAGTTATCATACCCAGGGATCTGGTTTAAAACCTTCCAATTGGCTGCAATTTTGTTCTCAATTTGAGATAGGGGTTTCTCTACAGCACTAATATGAGCTATTGTGACACTTTCCATGATGGTCTTAATAAAAGAGTCGAACACCTGAGATGCATTTCTAGCAGTGTCCCTAAAAATTTTGTGGTTGCGCTCTTTCCATAAAATCTAGCTCAAACATGGAAGAGTTTGCTTCCATAATTCTAGAAGCCAAGGATGTGTGAAGCTTGGGTTCTAGCTGAGGATTAATCCTTTGAGGTCAGAATTATAGACCCATTCAATACCAAAGTTATTGAGTATTATGCTCCATAATTCCCAAGCAAAATCACAGTGGATAAAAAGGTGTGAAACTGATTCCTCTTTTAAACCACACAAGAAACATCTGTTAACCAAGGTAAACCCTCTCTGTTGAAGGTTATCCTGAGTTAGGATTTTGTTATGAGTAGCAACCCACCAGAACATCTTAATTTTTGGAATAAGTTTATGATTCCAGACCTTTTTCCAAACATCTTTATTCTGAGCTTCAGGAATGAGTAGATGGTAAGCAGATTTAATAGAGAACGATCCATTCTTATCAGGCCACCAATATTGTTCATCCTCCTGGGGGAAGAGAGGGATTTCGGTCTCTTGAACACACTGCTAGATATCTCACACTCGAGGGAAAAGCTCAGGGTAGTGACCACAGTAGTCTAATAGATTTTTCTAGATCCTTATCCCATTGTTATTTTCCATATAATTACTGACTCTGTCTCCAAAAAATTGAGTAGCCAAGTCAACAATCTCTCCATAGTTGCCCTGTGTGATGAGAGCCTTATCCTTTAACCAGATATCATCCCAAAATTTAATATGCCAACCATTTCCAAGTTTCCATCTAATTCCCTATTTAAGAAGGCTTCTGATTTTTAGCATTTTATTCCATATCATGGATCCCTGGGGTAATCTCATTTGTTGAAGAAAGTTGGAATCATCAATGCTATGCATGTATTTGGCATACATTATTTCCTTCCAATAATTATTTTTATGGATCAGGTTCCAACTTATTTTTGAGAGAAGGGCTTTGTTCATGTTCCTGATAGACCTAATATTGAGTCCTCCATGAGATTTTGGAAGACACACTTTTTCCCATCTGACTAACAACATTCTCTATTTGTATTCCATCCCCGTCCATAAAAATTTCCTTTGAATCTATTCTAGTTTATCAGCAAAATACGTAGGAATTTTAAAAAGAGATAGGAAGTATGTAGGAATACCTTGTAGCAAGGCCCGCAAAAGTTGTAGTTAATTATGTAATCATTATTACTTGTTGGATGAGAAATTGGTTTTATATCAACATGCAATGTAGTCATTCATAAAATAATTATATTCATATTTAAAATAGTAAAATAAAAATTAATTATGTAAAAAATATAATAATTAATAAGAAGAGGCTTAAAAGAATATTTGATTTGTCACAAATTTAGAGATAGTTATTAAAATTAGATAACATAGAGCAAGTCTAGATAATAAGATAAAAAAACACCCAAAAAAATAGGAGTGACCAAACATTATTTCCAAGAACCATTTAGATGTTTTTATAATTTTAATCCAAGACCTAGTAAATTATAAATTTGTGAAAATTTATTTGAAAATCATGTTTTTGAGCGTCAAGGCTCCAAAAACCTTACACATTTTTCCATAATTTAATGTGATTCACTAAGAAATTAATGTCTTTATTTAAAATGTATAACATGGAAATGACATCTAAAAAGACTTGAAAAAATGGAGAATGCATTCTTCTTAATTATTATCAGGCTTTAAAATTCTCGTACAATTTCATAAACGACACACCAAGTATAATTCATGTTGAACATGAAGTCTATTGAATGCAAAGACAAGTCCTATATGAATTTATATGCTACAATGAATGTGTGGTAAAGAAATAAATTCTTTAGATCTACTTGAATTCTCCTTTAAATTCTTGTATTGATTATTTTGGCACTTTCATAATTGATCTTTAAATATATTCTTTCAATTCATTCATGTCCTATTTTTTACCCTAATTTGGATTAATAAATCCTAATAGGAATAAAATGATTAAATAATACCTTAATTATTGTTAGGGTGTGGAGCTAAAAGCTTCACTCGAATGCAAACAGGAAGGAGGATGCTGAGTATGCAGTCACCGGCGTCGGCAGGATCACTGACGTCGGTCAGTGGACGTGCAGAAGAAAACCAACCTCGATAGAAATCAACCAACGTCGGTCACCTCCAATCAGACAGGGACTGACGTCGATCACCTGTGTGGTTTCAGAACTGCTATTGACGAACAGTCAGTTATGTGAATGGGCAGTTTGCATGATGAAGACCAGTTTGAGTCTTGAGCCGCAAGTCTAATCATTGTATGCATGAGATCTATATAATAGACTCATGGGCTATATTGTTAAGAAGAAGAACTATGTAGAACCCAAGTAGAACTTGGAGAGTTCTTCCCTTGGAAGATCATGTTCTTCCAGGTATGTAAGATCAGGTTTGGTCAACAGGGTGTTGCAGGATCATGGTAGAGATCTACATGTGATAAGTAAGATCAGGGTTGGTCTGCAGGGGTGTGTGAATGCGAGGGTCAAACGGAGATCAGCGGGGGAGCTAGATCCAAGGTGGCAGTAATACATCAGGAGAAATATCATGGTGAGATCTACTTGGAGTACCGGTTCGTACTCGATTGTACCGGATGTACAATGAGGTGAATAATAGCTTGTGTTAGCTGTGTGTTGTGACCTATGAGAGAAGATTACTCAGGTGTGAAGATTACTAGGAGCCCTTGAGGAGGAAGCCTCACAGAGGTGGAAGAAGAGTGTGATCTCTTTATTGTAATTTCCTTTGTAATGAGTTGAATACAATTGTGTGCTACCTCTCATATTCTGTGTTGTTTCTCATTGATAGTTATTTATTCTTTTGGGTATTTTTGCATGTTTAAGTTGCTTATACATTGGTAATCATGTGTGCTCTTAAATCTGACAAGTTGTGTCAGAGCTTTGGGGAACTTAGGTCCTATCAAATGGTATCAGAGCGAGGTTGGATGTTCTCAGAGCGAGTTTGACTAATAGATGGCTAGATCTGGTTAGTGGTTTGTTGATTACAGGTTACTCACAGGGGTTTTTGATTGAGTGGGAGTATAGAAATGGCAGAAGAAGGTAAGCTGAGGATGAAGAAATTCAGGCATAGGATTAACACCATAAGGAGTGTGGTGGGTTGTCTTCAAGTGGGAGCTTGAAGAGGAATACAAGCCAGGATGCAGATTGGATAGAGTACTGGTATGGGTACAGGTGCAACTATTTATCTCCAAGTGGGATATTGTTAGGGTGTGGAGCTAAAAGCTTCACCTTAAGGCAAACATGGAGGTTTTTGAGCATATGCAGTCACCGATGTCGGCAGGCCACAACCGACATCGGTCAGGGGAAGTGCAGAAGGAAACCGACATCGGCAAGAGATCGGCCAGTGTCGGTCACCTCCAGTCAGGCAGGACTGACGTCGATCACCTGTGGCAGTCAGAACTACTGTTGACAAATAGTCAATTAAGTGAATGCGTTGTTTGCATGATAAAGACTAGTTCGAGTCTTTGAGCCGCTTGTCTAAATTAGTGTATGCATGAGATCTATATAATAGACTCATGGGATGTATTGTTAAGTGTAGAAATTGTAGAACCCAAGTGTGGAGCTTGGAGAGTTCTTCCCATGGTGGAATCAAGTAGGATTCCCCATGTATGTAAGATCAGGTTTGATATGCAGGGTGTTGCAAGATCATGGTGGAGATCTACATGTGATAAGTAAGATCAGGGTTGGTCTGCTGGGATGTGTGAATGTGAGGGTCAAAAATAAGATCGGCGGGGGAGCTAGATCTAAGGTGACAACAATACATCAATATCAAGATCATGGTTAGATCTACTTGGAGTACCGGTTCGTACTCGATTGTACCGGATGTACAATGAGGTGAACAACAACTTGTGTTAGCTGTGTGTTGTGACCTATGAGAGAAGATTACTCAGGTGGGAAGATTACTGGGAGCCCTTGAGGAGGAAGCCTCACAGAGGTGGAAGAAGAGTGTGATCTCTTTATTGTAATCTCCTTTGTAATGAGTTGAATACAATTGTGTGTTGCCTCTCATATTCTATGTTATTTCTCATTGATAGTTATTTTTTATTCTATGTATTTCCACATGTTTAAGTTGCTTATACATTGGTAATCATGTGTGCTCTTAAATCTGACAAGTTGTGTCAGAACTTTGGGAAACTTAGGTCCTATCAAATACTCCAAGTAGATCTAACCATGATCTTGCTCCTGATGTATTACTGTCACCTTGGATCTAGCTCCCCCACCGATCTCCTTTCTGACCCTCGCATTCACACATCCCAACAAACCAACCCTGATCTTACTTATCACATGTAGATCTCCACCATGAAGTGTACATGATACATAAAAATGTACATATTAATTATAGTAATGAATATATAATAAGATGTAAGATAACTCATAAATTCTTTAGATCTACTTGAGTTCTCCTTTAAATTCTTGTATTGATTATTTTGGCACTTTCACAATTGATCTTTAAATATATTCTTTCAATTCATTCATGTCCTATTTTTTACCCTAATTTGGATTAATAAATCCTAATAGGATCAAAATGATTAAATAATACCTTAATTCTAGTGTACATGATACATAAAAATGTACATACTAATTATAGTAATGAATATATAATAAGATGTAAGATATCTCTTAGCTTATTTATCGCATGCGTCTAAAGTTTAATTATCTGAATTATGTGTCTCAAGACTATATCAATGCTTCATACATGATTTTTCTTATCCTGTTTAACTTTAGTCAATTTTAATGGATCTAGTTAATATAGACAGTCGATACTAAATGTAATGGTCAAAATTAACCCTATGTGTAGTAGATAAATTCTTTCTTCTAAAGCAATGTGACTCTATCTCTGATATTTGTTTCTAACTTTATCTCTTTCAACAACTATGTAGGATCACATGTACTTTCAAGCTATTTCTACACAAATGCTCTGATATCAAATGGTGAGTGTTGGGAAAAAGGGTTGAGTTGGAATGACCTTGGTCAATCCCCATTGATAGACCAATCAATACACTATGGTGTAATGTTCTTTGATGAGGGGGACAATATTAATTTACATGAAATTTAGAAGTATTAAAACCAAGCCCTATAAAACTTGAATTAGTTTCAAATAAAATGACCTTAACAATATCATTTTCACTTTTACAAAGTCTACAGCTAGTATAACTCATTGATTACATAATTTTTAAACTAGGACTAGAAAAATGATGTTGTAAAACAATAAATTCTTAAAGAGAAGAAGGTAAAATTTTAAAATAAAATTAGAGACTCAATCATTTTTTTAAGAAGCAATTTTAGCAATAAGAGTGTCAACTAAATTTGGCATTTCTTTCATTTTTTCATTATGTGAGGTTTTAAATAAATGAATGTTTTGGTTTTGACATTAAATTTAACATTTAAGAGAAATAATTTGATAGTCTTTTTTAATTATTTATTGCTTGATATTATTAATTATTTCATCATTTTACTTATGAAGATCATTTCAAAATAGTATTTGTATGAATATGAAAGATGATAAATAAGTTAAAGAAAGCAAATGATATAAGTGCTTATATTAAATTCCTTAAATAATTTATTTATATCTAACAGCTTATAATAAATACTCCACTTTAAAATGTCAAAATACAAAGAAGTTACAAGATAAATTAGGTTATAAGCATAAACCAACAAAACATATTTGGAAACTTGATCAAAATGTTGATAAAAAAATGTTATCCTATGAAAATTGGCTCAAAATTCTAATGAAAGAGGAAATGAGGCATATCCAAGATAAAAATGAATAAGGTGAGTTCCTTATTTTATGTGCATAAGAAAGGTTCCAAGTATAAAAATGTTGCATGAATTTTAATAAAATTCCAAACCTGAGTTGTTTGGATTTATAAAATTTTCAATGTATAAAACAACAAAGTGCCCTTATACTAAACAACAATATTGACTACCACACAATATTAAATAATGATTCCAATAATCAGAATGCTATGAAAGCAAATGAAAATGTCTTATACGGAGGTGTTATACCATGAGAGAAAATATCAAATGAACAAAAAATGAGTAAAGAACAATAAAAATCCAATCCTAAAGAAGGAATATTAGTAAACCAATAGAATAACAAGGGGAAATGTTATCAAAAGTAAATAAATGATAAAGTATTTCTACTCATTATTAAACAAAACTAAAAACTACTACTATAAGAATACAAACAGTTGCCCACAAAAGGTAATGCATTTCCAAACTGAACTAAAGGTGCTAAGAAATAAGATGTGAAGAATAGATATCAAAACTTATTGTGTCGATATTTAAATAGACAAAACAATAGAATAGGACCTGAATCAAAGACAACAAAGGATTGAAACAACTGATTAAAATAATATTAAATTTGTAAGAGCTAAAACTAGAAAGAGCCAAAAATGGTATAAAACTAAGATAATGAATAACAATATGAATTATAGAAAATTCCAAGATAATACTGATAAAAATATCATAATGCT
Organism: Torreya grandis; assembly: GCA_037957365.1. Taxonomy (NCBI): domain Eukaryota; kingdom Viridiplantae; phylum Streptophyta; class Pinopsida; order Cupressales; family Taxaceae; genus Torreya; species Torreya grandis. The sequence continues at coordinate 733,005 of JARHVA010006515.1, read as the reverse complement.
ACTAATCATATCAAGACATTAGTACAAAAATATGTCAAAAAAATTTCAAAATTATTTCTTTTCCTTCCAAGAAGCTATACAAATCTGAGATTTCAACATTAACAATAACCTACTTTGATACCATGAAATAATAAATTACAATATATTTGCATAATAACATTTAAACATAAGTAAAAGAGTGCACAAAAATATAAAATATACAAACACAATATTGGGAAGTGGGAAAACCTAATCAATAGAATAAAACCCCACATGCATTAATAAATAATACTTACAATGATATTCTCTAAATTACAATCTTCACGAAGAAAGTAGAAGAATTAAGAGAATAGAAAATAAGCATAAGCATCAAATTGACCATCTGTATTAAGAAAATGATTAGAAAGGAAAGAAAATAGTTATTTGAATTTAGTGAGTCAAAATGAGTTACAATGAAACTCCATCATAACCTTGGCCAACATTCTTAGTGTGTGCCTAGTGTTACTAATCCCTATGAAATGAGGGGGACGCGTGTGAGAAATGTTTAAAGAGATACAAATGACATGGAACTCTAACATTCCCTTTAAAATAGAAAAAAGAGGTGTGACCCCTCACATATTCCCTTGATATATGAAATTAAAAATTCATATGGGAATAAACCTACACACACATAAAATTGACTTAAGGTAATCAAGTGAACCCAAATAAACATTAATATCCAAACACATAGTTTGAGATCTATACATGTAAAGTTGTTTAAAATTCTTATGAAACAAAGCTTGTAACCAATCTAGGTATCTACATACCACCCTCCCGCTACCTCCCCTCCCCTCCCCTTTAATCTAACATATTAGTATAACTACAAGCACTAGATAAAATAGAAAAAAAAAAATGCATTGGTGATTGAGAAGAAAAGTCTATTATTTGTTCCAATGTTCTTGAAAAAAGGCAATGTATGGGATTATATAGATTTTTATTGAGATAAATAAAATATAGTTAGAATAAATGGAAATATTCAAAGAATAACTACCCATGTATGTCTTTTGTATAGTGTCACTCATGGAGTATTATTGTAAAGAAGAGTGGAGATGTTGAGGGCTAAATGTTGACCTAGTCACTATGGAGAAGAAGAGGGAACTTGTAGTCTTATTCATTTCATGGCCATCAAAATAGACAAGCTTATGAGTATTTTTTTGAAGAACCATTCCAAGATGAAATTAAAAATCTCTATTGGGTTAAGGAGTGATGTGTTGAGCATATTTTAACCTTAACACATCACTAAATATGAGCCAACCACTATATATGGATTATATATTCAATTATAATGTTTCATTCAAGTTCACTCAATGTAAACAAAATGCATGGTCAAGAGGGTATAAATGTTGTTCATTCCCACATCATAAACATAGGTATTGACTGTTTAGTTTCACTCAATGTAGATTAGAATTCATAATCAAAAAATAATGTAAAATGTCATAAATGAGGTCATTATTGTACTTGATTATCACATATTGTATGATTCACACAAAAGTCAACACATAGGGAATAACTATATAAGTCTAAGACCCTTTTCAGAGTATTAGATATGTAAGCAACACTTATTGACAGAGGGGTATGTGGTGTAGCTCAACATCATATGCCCATTAACACATTTTTTCCACAACCAATATGAAGATGAATAACTAAGGTTTTAATATTTGAAAAAGAGTAATAAGCCATGACCTAGATCTGAATGCACCATAGTGAAGAAGACACATGACCTAGAAGCATCTAAGTGGTCGCATATAATTTCAGTAGGTATCCCATACTAGACACCTACATCCAAGTCAGATCGTAATGTCAACTCAACCATCCCAAGCCGAAGTAAGTGTTCGTGACTAAAGAGGTATAATTTTTAGAATCAGATAATTGTTCTAAAATCTAGATCCAATCCACTTTCTACCTATTTCAAATCCAGATCTACATTAGCATCAAAACTAGCTATGTATCTTGTTTTCATTATTATTTTAATATTTAGCATAGTTGTACTTTATATCTTTTAACATCTCATCATAATAAATTCGGTATATATTTATCTAAGTTTTGTAAATAATTGACCTACTTTAGAGATCGTCTACCATCCTTATGCCCTAGGCTATATCTTCCCCCTTTAACCCTAGATTCCCCTTAACCTATATTTTAGTGTTAAATAATTCTAAGCTTTAAGTTTTTCAACTATAGACCTCCCTAAGTTACACTTAAGGAGGAGGTGTTGGTAAAATATTTCATATGTACTTTCATTAAGCTAACTTAGGTTTATTATAATCTATAATTTGAGATTAACCTATATATTTAGGTTTATAATAAAATAATGTACACCTTCATGTCATATAATAGTTTTCCATCTATACATAAGATAATCACATATACCTATTATATGACTAATAGGAAAATGTAAGTTTGATCTTACTCAAGCTATATATACCTTCTTCTTCTTTGTATTTCAATATCATTAGTTTTTATATCATGTTATTATTCATATCTTTCTCAAATCTCTTCCTGGCATATATCATATCATTTCATGGAGGTATGCCTTAGTTTATGTGAATTATGCTTCAATTCACATTTGATTATAGGTAGGTCAAATCAATATACTATTAATTACTCCTTACCCCATTCTAAAGCCATCATAAGGAGTATGTAGCCTGATAAAGACTCTACATGAATTTTTTCAATGACATTAATATTGTATATAGAAAGGAAATAAAAGAATTCCTCTATTTATATATATTTATGTGTGACATGAAATAAAAAATAGGTATATTTGGATGTGAAAAATGTTTATATTCTAATACAATCATAAAACAGAATATATTTCAATAAAAATAAAAATAAAATATTTAAATAGATGAGAATGGAGATAGATTAGAACATAACATTTTATTTCACCACAAAACATAAATAAGCATGAGGCATATAACAATGTAGTTGTTCAAAATCATAGAAAGTATTTGCAGTTTAGTACATAAGCATGAAAAATGACAAACATTTGAAATAAATAATAACAAAAATAAAACAAAAGAACCTTATACACTATTTTTATTAAAAATATATTAATTATAATAACTTGTACATATTCTAATCATTTAAAAATTATTGTAAATTTGTATGAAAAAAAAATGAAGAAATGACAAAATTGAGATTGGTTAAACTGAAAAAAGACAAAATCTTAAATGAGAAATAATAAGTAAAATATTTTATTACACCCTTGAATTTTTGATAAATAAGATTTGTGTGTATAAGTGTATCAAAATAATTATTTATTTATATATTATTTTGAATTAAAAATTTGTAATATTAACATTTATTTTGACTTAGGGGTAGATAGGCTATAGATTTTGAAACTTATAAGGTAGTCATGAAATGAAACTAGATGTTAAAAAAGATGAGATGGAAGTCGTCTTGAAATTACAAAATTAGAAAAAGACAAAATAGAGGAATGAGAAGTATAATATTCTATTCAACCTATGAATTTGTGATCAATAGTGCTTGTGTGTGTAAGTGCATCAAAATACTTGTTTATTTTTGTGTGACTTTGAATTAAAAATTCATAATATTGACATTTGTACTAACTTGAGGTAGATGGGCCTATCTATCTAAAGGAAAGGTTTGCTATGATAAATTCTAAACCTTAAATTACATTCATGACATAAAATTAGAGGTTAAATTAACTATACATAAATAAATGTGAAAAAACAAGAGACTAAATTAACTATACATAAATAAATATGGAAAAACAACATAAATATCTAAGAAATAAACACATAATATATTTTAAGATACTATACTTCATTCAGATAAAAAAATAAAATAAATAATTATCCAACATCATTATAAAGTGCAAAGTATAATAAATTGAACGGTGAAAGTGTAGAAGTATAATAAACTCAATTGTGAAAGTAGGCTCTTTTTGGAGATTTACAGATTGTGTTCATAAAAAATACAATAAATTTTAACTTGGTTAAAAATAAATTATTAAATATTTATAAAAAATTTAATGTATTGTGATATTATCTATCATTAAAAACATTCTTGTTCGTAAATATTTTTTAAGTATTTTTTTGACACTTATTGTGCAAGTGTCAAGATCCTTTCTCATGGGTTCAATTCATACCCTCACTATTTTATTTGTGAAATCAACTACACTATAGATCTAATAGTTCCTATTTTTCAATTTTCACCTTATTTATGCTAGTGTGATACACTCCTCTCTATTGTTAAGGATAATTGAGACTATTGTCATGTCAGATCATCTGTTAAATTATTTATCAACAAGGTAAATTATGCATAGTGGTGTTTTTGTATGGAACATTTATTTTATACATAGCACCTTATTCTTTTTATATATTGATAGGTTCTTATTCCTTCTAATCTAGTTTTTAAAAATAATTAGGTGAATTCATGTGACATTGTTTTTGGTCAGATGATGTTGAATGTTTCTATGTCTTTAAATCAACCATCTAGAGCACACAAAGTGCTCTTGCATAATTTGAAGGATGCTGCAAAATATATGTGGAGACTCTTCTCTTCTTGGTGATTCTTCTTGTGATATTTTTTCCACACCTTCATGTGAGATTGTAGTTTCCATACCTCCTCTCTCTTATGATGATTTTTTCTTACAGATATTGCTATTCTCTTTGTATAACCTCCTTTATGAGATGCATTTTTGTTAGACATACAACATCTATTTATAGATTTGTTTCTTTATTCCCTATAGGATATTTCTCTCATAAATCCATCATACATATATATTTTAGATGATGTTTTTCCATCTATTGATAGAAGTACCACAAATGTGTTCTCTGTCACTTTCATGTTTTAATATATTAGTGACGATCCACTATTCCTTATGGATCCTTATTCTTCAATTTTGAGGGTTGTTGAGTCACACCCTTCACTTCACATTGACATTATTTTAGCGAGTGATCCATGTATTTATTATAATAGGTCTTCTTTGGTGGCATAATTTTTTATTATATTTTGCATGATCTTTCTACACCACTACCATTCTTCACTCTTAGACTAGTTTCAAATATTTTCATTTGGTTGCCCCTTTCTTCCTTCATGGAGTGGGCACATTTTTAGTTCACAAGTTATATCCTTCCTCTCAGAAAGAGAAAAAATGATGTTCGATGAAGGTGGACTTTCTTTATCATTTAGGCAAATTCCCTCATCACTAACATTATATATTTTGAGACTTACATTCGTTCAATGAATTCTCCATTTAGTTTGAGGTAAACAGTCCTTGGGGCGGGATGAGAGTTATTACAGGTTTTTCATTGTATATGGGTACTTGATAAATTATATTTTCTTTAGCCTATTTTTAGAGCATTATAAGATTTATTTTTTTAACTATAGACCTCCCTAAGTTGCACTTAAAGAGGAGGTGTTGGTACAATATTTCATATGTACCTTCATTAAGCTAACTAGGCTTATTATAATCTATAGTGAGTTTAGCTCATATATTTAGGTTTATGTTAAAATAAATATGTACACCTTTATGTCATCCAATATTTTTACATCTCTACATAGGATAATCACGTGCCTATTATTTGACAAATAGGAAAATGGACATTTTCTCTTAATCGAGCTATATATACTCTCTTCCTCTTTGTATTTCATATTGGTTTTTATATAATGTTATTATTTTGATCTTTCTCAAATCTCTTCCTTGCATGTATCATTTCATGGAGTTATGCCTTGGTTTATGTGAGTTATGCTTTAGGTCATATTTAATCCTAGGTAGGTCAAATTCCAATAAACTATTAGTTGTTCCTTACCCTACTCTAAAGAGATCATAAGGAGCATGTGGCCTAATAAAGACTGTACATGGATTTTTACAATGACATTAATACTCTACATAGGTCAAATTCCAATAAACTATTAGTTGTTCCTTACCCTACTCTAAAGAGATCATAAGGAGCATGTGGCCTAATAAAGACTGTACATGGATTTTTACAATGACATTAATACTCTATATAGAAAGGAAATAAATTTTTGACTATTTTTATGTCTATATGTGTGTGACACGGAAGCAAAAATACATATATTTGGATACAAAAAAAATTATGCTCTAATACAATCACAAAATAGACAATATTTCAATAAAAATAAAAAATATGTAGATAGATGAGAATGTAAATAACTTATAACATAACATTTCAAATCATTTTAGAAACAATAAGCATTAGGCATGGAATAATATAGCACTTCAAATTCATATAAAGCATTTGTAATTTTAGTACATAAGCATGAAAAATGACAAATATTTTATATAAATGATAAACAAAAATACGAATCTAGATTATATCCATTTTCTACATGTTTCAAATCTAGATCTATATTAGCATCAAAACTAGCTAATTTTCTTGTTTTCATTATTATTTCAATATTTAACATAATTGTACTATCTATCTTTTAACATCTCAACATAATAAATTTAGTATATGTTTATCTTAGTTTTATAAATAATTGACCTGCTCCAGATAGTCTACCATCCTTATGCCCTTAGCTATCTCTTCCCCATTTAACCCTAGATCCCCTTTAATCTAGATTTTAGAGTTAAATAATTCTAAGCTTTAATTTTTTTAATTATAGACCTCCCTAAATTATACATAAGGAGTAGTTGTTAGTGAAATATTTCATATATATCTTAATTAGACTAACTTCAATTTATTATAATCTATAGTAAGTTTAGCTCATATATTTTGATTTATAATAAAACAAATATGTACACCTTTACATCATATAATAAATTTTCACATTTACATAAAATAATCATATATACCTATTATATGACCAATAAGAAAATATAAATTTGATTTTACTCAATTTATATATACCCTCTTCTTTTTTTATTTCATATTAATTTTTATATCATTATTCAGATTTTTCTCAAATCTCTTTCTCACATATATTAGATCATGATCTTATTCAACTTATATGTACCCTCTTCTTTTTTCTATTTCATATTAATTTATATACCATGTTATTATTCAAATATTTCTCAAATCTCTTTCTCAAATGTAGCATATCATTTCATGGAGTTATGCCTTAGTTTAAGTGAATTATACTTCGATTTTCATTTCATCTTAGGTAAGTCAAATTCCAATAGACTATTAATTTCTCCTTAACCCATTCTAAATCCATCATAAAGAGTATGTGGCATGTTAAAAACTTTACATAGTGTTTTCCAATGACATTAATACTCTATATAAAAAGGAAATAAAATGTTTTCCTCTATTTATATGTATATGTGTGACATGGAAGCAACAATACATATATTTGTAGATGTGAAAAATACTTATACTCTAACACAATTATAATAGAATATAATTCAATAAAAATAAAAAATATTTAGGTAGATGAGAATGGAAATAGCTTATATCATAACATTTCATTTCACTACAAAACACAATAAACATGAAGTATGGAACAATATAGCACTTCAAATTCATAGAAAGCATTTGTAATTTTAGTATATAAGCATAATAAATGAAAAATATTTGAAATAAATGATAAATAAAATTAAAATAAAATAAAATGGAACAAAAAATTAAATAAAGAGAATTTTACATGTTATTTTTGTATAGATATTTATTTTTGATTAGAGCTACGAATTGCAATTTTAGTACATAAACATGAAAAATGAAAAATATTTGAAATAAATGACAAACAAAAATAAAACAAAATAAAATAAAATAAAAAAGTAAATAAAGAGAATTTTACATGTTATTTTTGTATAGATATAAATATAGTTACAACCAGTCTCATATATTTTTTGAGAGATTTGAACTCGAATGAAACTTAAAACTACTAAATCACTTGACCAACTCACTTACATATCATTGACAACCTTACTCACTATTTTTATTAAAATATATTAATCATAATTATAATAACTTACATATATTCTTATCATTTAAAAATTATTGTAAATTTGTAAAAATAAAAGAAAAAATGACAAAATCTGGAACGTTTAAAATGGAGAAATACAAAATACTAAATGAGAAATGAGAAGTAGAATATATTATTACACCTTTGAATTTGTGCTGAGTGTATAAGTGAGTCAAAATATTTATTTATGATTTTGAATTAAAAATTTATAATATTAACGTTTGTATCTATTTGGGTAGATGGGCTGTAGATTATGAACCTTATAGGGTAGTCATGACATGAAATTAGATCTTAAAAAAATGAGATGAAAGTCGTCCCGAAATGATAAAATTGGAAAAAGATAAAATAGAGGAATGAGAAGTAAAAATTTTTATTACACTTATGAATTTGTAATCGACAGTGCTTATGTGTGTAAGTGTATCAAAATATTTGTTTATTTATGTGTGATTTTGATTAAAAATCTGTAACATTAATGTTTGTACTAATTTGGAGTAGATAGACCTATTCATCTGAAGGAAAAAGTTGCCACAATATATTTTAAATCTTAGATTACAGCCCTGACATAAAATTAAAAACTAAATTAACTATACATAAATAAATGTAAAAAACAAAAGACTGAATTAACTATACATAAATAAATAGGAAAAAATAACATAAATATCTAAAAAATAAACACACCATCTATTTTAAAATATTATACTTCATTTAGATAAAAATAAAAAATTATCAAACCGTAACGAAAGTGCAAAGTATAAGGTTAAAAATAATTTATTAAATTTTTTAGAAAAATTTAATGTATTATGATATTATCTATCATTAAAAACATTCTCTTCTGTCAATATTTTTATTTCCTTATTTGTGGGCAAGATATTTGCATGCTGATGGAATGAGTGTGTGGAATTAACACAAGTATCATGTGATTCTTTTTGCATCATTTTTAGTTGTCAATTGCTTAAGTATTAAGGAACGATTATCGGATCAGAAAAAATATGGGTCGAGTGGGTCCAATAAAAGAAAGATGGGTTGAATAGGCCCAACAAAAGGGTTAACGATTGATCCGTATAAAATAAAGTATTTATCGAATAATAATTTCACAATAATTATAAGATTGTGGATTACATTATGTTTAGTTTTATGTGAAATGTTTGTAATTTTAGTAACTTACGTCTATAAAATGGTTAAGGAAGAAAACCAAACTATTATTATAGATTTGTGTATTTTCTTTTTTTTCTAATTAAAACTTTTTAGTTACATGTAGGGATATTATTTATAGTATGAAAATTAATTTTTATTAAATTTAATCTAAAGATTTGTGTAAGTAGGGGTTGTATTGGAAAAAGGTGGGGTATTTTAAATTGTTAGTAACATTTATTTTTTTTTAGCTGTTAAATAGTGTTTTTTAGTATTGTGCTATGTCATGATGATATTTATTGAAGTTCGTTAACATATTATTATAGTTGATATGATTTTTTTTATTATTAAAAATGGTGGCAATCGATGATATTGGAAAAATGTTTGGTATTAAAGAATGAAAAAATGAAAGTATAAAAATTATTATCAAAAAGCTTGGTATTATTAACATTTTATTTTATTAGTAATATTTTTGTTATCTTTTTTATAAGTAATTTTCAATATTATGTCTAATATTTTTTTACTTTAGTTTATGATGTTACTTATCTTATGGGTGATATTTATTGAGATTCATTGAGGTATTATGGTTGCTATAACTATCTAAAATTTATTGTGGTTATAATTGCTATGACTGATATTTGTTAGAATTTGTCAATTTACTATTTTATTATCATTAATGTTAGAATTTGTCAACTTATTATTATAGCATTAATGTTAAATAAAATTCATCAAAGGTATTATTGGCTATTGGTACTTACAATAATAAGATATATAATATTTACTCCAAATTATGTAAAGATATATTGTTGGGTCAAAATTACATATAATGTACCGACATTGGTAGATTGTCTATTGAATATTTATATAAAAACATACTATTTTATTTATGTGTGTGTGTGTGTGTGTGTAAAAATTTATATCTAACAATAGACTTAAAATTTTAATTATTTTAAATATTATTTGAAATAATTCATCCTCCCCTCTAACGATAGACCTTGCTTGAATTCTGAAATGTTGAGGTCTATAAACTATAACGTAGTTTTCTGCTCCTTTTTAAATGTATATAGTTATAAAAATAAAAGGAGTAGTAATTCATTGGTATAACTTTTTACCTATTAATAATATATATTTTAATGGTAATAAGAATAATGTAATTATTTAATAATATTAAATTCTTAAATGAGATATAATGAAGTATTTTTGATGATATAAATTTTAAATAAGGTAAAAATTATATAAATATAAAATCTTCACATTTCATTAATCTTTTTAAATAAGGATTCAATTTGAGGGACAACTTTATATGTTATAAAATGTTTTGAAATGATTATTTATTCAATAATTCTTTTCAAATATTAATATAATTTTTAATAGAATAAAGAAACATTATATATTATACACACACACACACACAATTTTTTAAGATCTTTTCAAAATTTCACTTTGCATTTGAAATAGTTTACCAAAAAAAAGTATAAATATAATTAAACCACGATCAAATTTAACGTAATTTTAATTTATTATATTTATTTTAAATTAAATTATTTTTATTTTTTTAATTTAATATTTAATAACAAATATAAAATTTATAATATTTAATAAAAAATAATAATAAACATAAAATTTATAAACAAAATTAAAACTTCAAATTTTTTATACAATAAATTTAAATTTATAATATGAATTTTATTAAATATTAAAGTAAAAAAATTGAAAATTATTTACATATATAAAATGTGTAAACTAATATTCAAAATTATTTTATATTTTATTTATTTAATTAAAAAATATGAATTTGATTATATTAAAATTTTAAAAAACTTCAGACTTTCTACATTCCATAATATTGAAATAAATAAATAAAATCTTGACTTTTAAGCATAAATTTTATTTTTTAATATAAAAATAAATAAATGAACATTAAAATCAAAACGTGTAAGATACTAACACCTTAAGCATTCATATCTTCTATTTTCATATATCAGAGCTACGAACCTGTTTTCACACATTAAAAGGAAAAAAACTCTATTACTATGCAATTTGGCATGTCTTTAAAACCATTTCCCCTTTTATTTTTAAATTAAATTGATTGTTTTTAGGGACAAACACACCTAACTAAATTAAGATACTATGAATTGTACCCTTAGTTTCATGATTTAAGGCTTTTGTATTCATAGAGAATGTTCAAAGTATTGAAAAAAAAAAAATGTTACATTTATAACATGTAATTATTTTTATATTTAATTTAACTAATAATTTTGTTCTTCGTGGAATGTTGTAAATTTATTTAAGACATTTTCATTGTTATTTGTAATAAAGTCCATTATTCAATGAAATTGATTATGTAATTATTGTTATTTGTTGGATAGGAAAGTAGTTTTATATCAACCTTTAATATATTCATAAAATAATTATATTTAAATTTAAAATATTAAAATAAAAATTAATTATATTAAAAATATATTTTGTGGTAATAATTGATAAAAAGAGATTTAAAAGAATATTTTATTTGTCATAAATTTAGAGATAGTCATTATAATTAGATAACATAGAGAAATTCTAAATAATAAAATAAACAATACCCATGAAAATAGGAATAATCAGATATTGTTCCCAAAAACTATTTTGATGTTTTTACAAGAGTAGTGTTATTTTTGGAATTGTGATGTCAAACCTAGTAAATTATAAATTTGTGAAAAATGATTTGAAAATTATGTTCATGAGTATTAAGGCTCCAAAAACCTTGCACGTTTTTCCATAACTCAATGCAAATCACTAGGAAATTAGTGTCTTTATTCAATACTCTTAACATGGTAATGGCATCTAGAAAGACTTGAAAAAAGTGGGGAATGTATTCTTCTTAATTATTATCACGTCTTTAAAATTATTGTACAATTTCATAAATGACACATTACGTATAATGCATGTTGAACATGAAATCTATTAAATGCAAAGAATAATATTATATGAATTTATGTGCTACAATGAATGTGTCGTAAAGAAATAAATTCTTTAGATTTGCTTAAATTCTCATTTAAATTCTTGAATTGATTGTTTTGGCACTTTCACAATTGATCTATAAAAATATTCTTTCAATTCATTCATGTCCTATTTTTCTACCCTAATTTAGATTAACTAAACATAATAAGATCAAAATGATTAAAATAATATCATAATTTTTATGTGCATGATACATAAAACATGAATACTAATTATAGTAATGAATACACAACAAGATGTAAGAGAACTCTTAGTTTATTTATCGCATAAAACTAAAGTTTAATTATCTGAATTATGTGTCTCAAGATTATATCAATGATTCATACATGATTTGTCTTCTCCAATTTAACTTTAGTTGGTTCTAAAAAAATTAATTAGTATCGACAGTCGATACTAACTATCATGGTCAGAATTAACTATGAGTAGTGGATGAGTGCTTTCTTCTAAAGTGATGTGATTGTGTCTATGATGTTTATTTCTACCTTTATCTCTTACTAGAATTGTGTGGGATCACATTTACATTCAAACCCTAATTCTACACAAATTATTTGATATCAAATGATGAGTGTTAGGTAAAAGCATTGAGTTGGAATGACCTTGATAAATTCTTGTTGATAGACCAATCATTACACTATGGTGTAATGTCCTTTGATGAGAGGAACAATATCACATTATATGAACTTTAGAAGTATTGAAACCAAATCCTATAAATTTTGAATTAGTTTTAATCAAAATAGCCTTAACAATATCATTTTCATTTTTACAAAGTTTACCACTAATATAATTTATTGATTACATAATTTTAAAACTAGAATTAATAAATAATATTACAAAATGATACATTCTTAAAAAAAGATAAAATTTTAAAACAATATTAAAAACTTGATTATTTTTATTAAAAAAATATAATGGTAAAAGTGTCAACTAAATTTTACATTTCATTTATTTTTCATTATATAATATTTTTGACATTCAAGTTCATATTAAAATTTTAATATATAAAACAACAAAATGCCCTCATACACCACTTGAAAAGGAAGAGACAATTTAATAAAGGGTTGATTTAATTTTTTTGTTTGGTTTGAATTTGAAAACAAACAAGACCAATTAATAGGGTAATTATGAAATACGTTGATAGATTTCAATAAAAATTTCAAACAAAAGGAAACACATTTACTAAATAGTAAAACATATTACCAAAGGAATAAAATGTCTTGAAAAAGAGATTAAAATGTCATTAGATTGAAGGTAAACCATCAAAGTTTACATATTAATGTATGAGTGAAGTGTTAGTCAATAAAATGAGGAATAAGATATATTATACAATTGAGTAAGTGCATAAATTTGAGGGACAAAAAGTGGTTTATTCATGAATATGATTTTTTTTAAATTTTAGAAATTAAAAATTATATAGATAATTTGAGATATATCTACACTCCAAATTTGAAGATGGTGTAAGAACACGACATGTATCATTTCAAGTCTAATTTTCAAACCATTTTTTTCTATAAAAATGGTTAAGTATAATTAGGTCAAACATCTAAAATTTGAAGACAAACTCCTATTTTTTTTAAAAATAGACTAGATAAACGACCGTATGGTACACTATTCTTTTAACAGTATTTAATATTCTATGTGTATACACCTAAATTCACTCACCTCATTAATGTCACTAATATTCTTATTAATTGATATTAATTCTACTAATCCCATTCTAATATCCTCTTTTATCCTGATAATTTATACTAAACCTAGCCATTTAACTAATATCCCCCTCCTTTATTCTCCTTCAGCTATTAACCTTAATAATTCCACTCCTTCATTAATTATTCTTAATACCTATTATCATAATCTAATCTCACTTACCTATTATTTGAGAATTTAAAATTCCCATGACTCCACCTACCCACCTACTAGCCTACACCCTAACCTTTTTTACATCCCTATAATTCTTAAACCCCATTAATTACCATCTAATCCCCTACCATTATCTCCTAAACTAATTAAGAAACCTCTATAACTAAAAAAGATCCTCTAAGACTCTAAACTAGAGACTTCTAAATTATTTTAAATTCCCCTAAAACTCCTTCCATCATTCTAAGACTATGTCAAATTGCTAAGTCAAAGGAATGTCAATCCAATCTCCTCATCTTTTTTATTTCTTTTAATCATGGTTTAGAGAACTTAGATTTAGGATTGTAATGTTTGTTTGAATTTATAAATTCATCTATTAAATTTTAGTTCTAATGGCTCTAAACTTTAAATAGATAGTTTGTTATTTTGAGTTTTTAAATTACATGTTTATGGTGACTTAATTCACAAGCTCAAAATTCATGATACAAAATGGTGACCATGGTGGGACCCATTTGGACTAATCTTGTGAGTGTGAAGTGTGACAATGGTGCTTAGAGGAAAGATTTAAGATGAAAGCAGTGGCTCCAAATCATATTTTTCATCTATAATCCTCTTTTATATTAGTAATTTCAAATACTACATCTTTGCAATAGTCTAAAATTTTTTATTGAGATTGAATTTTGTGGAAAGTCTATTCATTCATCATTATAGACACTTTGTTTTAGACTGAATTGAAACTTTTTGGTTAACAGGTTGTTATTTTATTAATTTGCTTTATGCATGTGTTATTTATCAATATTATGTCTAGTTTTCTTTGATGTATAGCATTGGATGAGTATAAACTTTAAAATTTGTATAAGTTTTTTGATATTTTTATCAAGAGTTTTATAGATTTAGAGACATACGAAAGAAATATTCCTTGTTTAACATTGAAAGGTTGCATCCATGGTAGGTTGTATGCTTACTATTTTCTATTTTTTATAATGTATATCTCTTTATCCTCCAATTATTTAATCATGGGTTCTATAGATTCTCCATCCAATCCCTAAAGTCTATATGTCATTGTCATTGGTGGATAATCTCTACCCATTGATGCTCCAGAGACAGATAGAACCCCACTACCAACTACACTATTTGTAGCATGATTATGTGTCTTTCTCCATACCTGGTCATATACTTGAGCAATAATAAGATCAAGAGAAATTATATTACATAGCTACTCCAAAATGAATAGAATTATTCATCTCTTTCTCTTTTGACCATGAATTTGTAGACCCGATATGCATGAACTTATGACACTTGATCTCGTCACTCTCATTTAAAAGGCAATCCAAAATCTCTCTTAGGAGGTAATTTACAATCACTTATCAACCTTGTATTTTGAACAATAAGACCTCTTGTGACAAGGAGTGCCTCTAGTGCTTGAGATAGAAATCCATCTTGAATGAATGTTAGACACATCAATAAATTTATTGAGAAGCTCTATTAGTTTGTGATATGTCCATATGGAAGCTTCACTATTGTGCCTCTATTCAAGTCATCTCTTCTATTATTAACCTATAGTCTATACAAAAAATTTGATAATAGATACATTCTATTGGAGAGTGTTTGCGATTTAAAAATTGACAACACGAACACATAACTTTGATCTCTTCCTCCTATCATATGGTTGGTGAAACCCTATGCTTTAGCCATCATATGGTCCATGTTGAATGATACCAATCTAATGGTTTCCATGTGTTAGGTTTTCCTATTTGTTAGTTTTCCATATTAGATGACTGAGGTGCATTATCTCTATATGAAATGTGCCTACTAAAAGAATAATTCATTTAGGGTTTTGACTGACACATATCGAGAAAGATTAATAGGAAAGGAAACATTTTTTGGTTAGGTTTTATGTTGAATCTAATCATGCTTTTGTATGTTTAAATTGATTTTTGGGGTTTGTGAATGGAAGTTTAATTATGGTACTGGCCAATAAGAACTTTTCAAGGCATTAATTACTTGGGCAATAAAAACTATCTTTCTCTTTATTTGCCAATATTTTTTGGGTCTTGATACATCTCACATGGGTATTTATAATGATTCACAAAAAAATTCAATAGTAATTATAGCACTTTTTAAATATTTCAACCAATCATTTTACTCATCTTAAACAAATAGTGAGATGATTAAATAAGTCATACAAAAAGGTCATTACATTTATGGTCAAAGGATTTATTGATATCTAATAACCATTAGGTTATCATATCATTAATATGAATTGGACATTAAATTTTCATCATTATAAGATGATTTATACATATTGATTTATTTAGAATAACAATTAAAAGGATAAATTTTCAACATTCATAGATATTTAAAGAATCAAATTTATCTAGATTACTAAATGCTTTTTCTTACCAGTTGTTCTATAGTGTGATTGATCAAGAAATAAAGTTGATCAAACATAGTAATCATTTGTTTTTCAAGTTGGCTGGTTTTGAAATCAGATAAAAATATCATTTAAAAAAAATCATTTGACACAAATGACATGTGTTTGTAGGCAATACGACTATCAAAGGCAAATTATCAAAACTACTGACATCATATATACATATTGATTTATTTAGAATAACAATTAAAAGGAGAAATTTTCAACATTCATAGATATTTAAATAATCAAATTTGTCCAAATTACTAAATACTTTTTCTTACTAGTTGTTCTATAGTGTGATTGATTGAGAAATAAAGTTGATCAAACATAGTAATCATTTGTTTTTCAAGTTGGCTGGTTTTGAAATTAGATAAAAATATCATTTAAAAAAAATCATTTGACACAACTGATGTGTGTTTGTAGGTAATATGACTGTCAAAGGAAAATTATCAAAACTACTAACATCTTGTCTTATATGTTACCTCTTTTCAATGACAAATTCAAACTAATAATAGTGTGCTTATAGGGCATCAGTCAAAGAACTCTTTTGGCACTTCTAAAAATCATTGCAAATCATTCTAATCATCTTACTTTGTATATATCATTTTCATCATTTCATCTTCATATATCTCCTTGTCTTTTTATATTCTTGTCTTTCATCTTATAAATACATCACACTTAATTATAATCGAATAATTAATATTTTGGTTTACCTATCTGTATCCCAAGCATTATGGTTGGTGTATGCTCTCCCCCTTACATCCTTACGGTGATTCTTGGGGGATAAAAAACCACCTATAGACCCTCCCATTTTCTTTTCTAGGGGAAACATGATGTGAAATTGACACCCATGCACTTACCATAGTCTTAGGGGGATAGTGATCATGGATTTTACCACTACATACTAATCCAAACTCCATGTTTGGGTGGAGTATAAAAATTAAGGAAAGTTATTGTTAGGCTAAGCATTTGATAATATATAGGTCATCCATGAAGGGAAAGAGTTAACTCTCTAAACCAGGTATTAGATCACACCATATATAGACTTAGGCCCCATCGTACCTTCATGTAGATAATAGATACACCTAGAGAGCCTTGTATAAACCTATCATAACATCTTTTATCCATAACAAGTACCTCATTGCTAAAATTAATATCAGCTCCTAAGTAGCCATCATGAGCAAATGAGGTCGAGAGGGTTTGATCAATTCTATAATGGGTCACTAGACTACAACCTCACCCATGAAGCTATTTGATGGTGTGAACATTTGATTACACACCCTTAAGTTTAGTAAATCATATATTTTGTGGCTTTCTTGTTTGGGTGTGTGATGAATGCAGACCTCTAGCACACAGGCTAAACTGAATTTTTTTTAGCAAACTTTTAAACTATGAGCAGAAAACCTCTAATGGCAGGGATAAAACATATGTCTTGACAAATTGTTTCTTCCATACACAGAATATCATTTTGAAATTTCCTCCTTTTTAGACAATTTACACATGATGCATAAAGTTTAACAGCCCATAATTTCTTGAACAAGATAAATTTTGGATTTAGAACTATAATGCACTGTTCTGGCAGATTCTGTATGTCTTAATTTGGATTGAAAGAATAAAACTTCAATTAAGACTCACCTGAAGACATCATTGTTGTTTAGTTTAAAATCATTAGATCGCCCAACTTAATATATATGCCTTGGAATGACCAGAATTAAAACCAATATATTAAACAACCATTACTTAACTTTTCACATTGAAGCACCCAGCATTAGATATGTGTTGCAAGACCAAAATTCACCTTTCAATGCAGACCCATCATTGTTTGACTTCCAATTCTTTAAAATGCCCAGCATAACCTTTATACATTGCAAAGAAAACTACACTCAGTAGAAATGTGTGACCCAATAGGTTCTAAGGCCCAAACAGTAACAGAGTCATTAAGAAAAATTGTGGCTTATCAATAGCCAACAGTCACAACCATTCCACTGTTCGGTCTCAAAAACCAAGAACAAACAGCCAACAGTATATCATTCTTCTCAAAGAGATACATAATTTATTCATAGAGCAAGAAGGTCCACATATTGTTTTTTTGTGAATTACAAAAATACTTCTTCCACTGCGCCCTCTCCTCTTGAATGCCAACACACCTCCCCTATTTTCAACAAAACCAAAATCCCCATACAAAGCATACGGTTATTAACCGATCCTATAATAGGCTAAATCATAACAGCCTTAAACAAAACAAACAAAAAAATGAAAATGATTCTTCTGATCATAAGAAGAATCAGTTCGCCAGATATCTCCCCCAACAGACTTAAAAATCATCAGAGGAAGATATTGGTTTTGTTATATTTGAAAATAGACAAATTTTGAAAACTAAAAAAAATGAAGAAATGGAAGGAAAATCATATGTTAAATAAATTTCCAAGCATAATGATGCTCTTGCATCATTCTTCTAAGGAGCAAAAGAAGTATTCTTCACTTGTTGTTTTTCTTCAGCAGTTCTTCTTCGCTTGTGCCCAGCTTAAGGATGTCATTTGCAGTCAACCATGTTGCATCTTCAGCTGGTAGATTCCTCCACTTAGCTAGATACTAGAAATATTCTTTGCCCCTTGTCTTTTTAACCATTTTTTTGTCTAAAATGCTCTCAATCTCCTTTGGCACTTCCTTTGGTAGTTGCTGCTCCCATTGGATAACTTCATCGACCCCTATTTCAGTTTCTTTGGCTAGTTGTCCTTCATCTTTATATGGATATAGATCTTCAACATTAAAGATTGGAGATATTCCAATCCCCTTTGGCAATTCTATTTCACATGCATTATTTGAAAACTTTCTTATTACCTTGCATGGTCCTATTTTCTTTACCTTCAGCTTGTTATATTCCCTTTTTGGGAACCTTTCTTTTCTGAGATGAGCAAGAACAAAGTCTCCAATACTAAAACTGACCTCTCTTTTCTTTTGATCCACCCATAGCTTATACTTGATGGTGTTTTCTTCAAGCTTCTTCTTTACCTTTTCATGCAAATTTTGCATGGCATTGGCAAATTCTTTTACATCAACACTCCTTGTCTCCATGCTACTTATATTTCTTAACTCATACACACCTCTTGGATGCATTCCATACATGATTTGAAATGGACTCAATCATGTACTTCTATTAGGAGAATCATTATAGGCAAGTTCAGCTTGTGCAAGTGCAAGATCCCATTGTTTTGGATGCATACTTACCAAGCTTCTCAAGATGTTGCCCAAGCTCCTATTGACAACCTCTATTTGACCATCTGTTTGGGGATGATAGGCTGAACTGAAACTAAATTTTGTTCCCAATTTCTTCCATAAGGTTCTCCAAAAATGTCCAACAAATTTGGTGTCCTTGTCAGAAACAATGCTTCTAGGCAATCCATGCAATCTAACAACATCTTGAAAGAATAGATTAACTATGTGAGTAACATCACTTGTTTTGGAACACAGAATAAAATGAGCCATCTTTGAAAACCTATCTACCACAACAAATATGGAATCATGGCCTTTTTGAGTTCTTGGAAAACCAAGTACAAAATCCATGCTTATTGAATCCCAAGGCCTATTTGGAATGGGTAGTGGCTGGTACAAACCTGTGTTTTGACTAATTCCCTTGGCATATTGGCATATTTTTACACCTTTCAACAAATTTATTAACATCAGTACTTATACCTAGCCAATAGTAGTGAGCACTCAATTGTGCTAATGTCTTGTTCTACCCAAAATGTCTTGATAAGCTGCCACTATGCTTTTCCTTCAACAAATTCTCTCTCATGGAACTCTTGGGAATGCAAAGCTGGTTGCCTCTAAATAGTAGACCCTCTTGAATCATGAAATCTATCCAAGGACTTCTATCAACCCCCACTGGATTCATGCAAGCTTCATATGGTTCCTTGAAGTCTGGATCTTCCTTATATAGCTCCTTCAAATCTTCAAATCCCACATTGCTTACTTGAGACTCCTGTATGATCAAATTTCTCCTGCTCAAGGCATCTGCAACCTTGTTGGATTGTCCTTTCTTGTGCTTAATAGTGAATGTGAAACTTTGTAAAAATTCAATCCATTTGACATGCTTTTGATTCAACTTATTTTGATTGCTAATGAACTATAAAGCATACTTGTCAGTGAATAAAACAAATTCTTTAGGCAAAAGATAATGCCTCCACTTCTTCAAAGCTTGTACAAGAGCATAGAATTCCTGATCATAAGCTGAGTACTTCTTCTTAGCATCACTTAACTTCTCACTAAAGTATGCTATAGGTTTCCCATCTTGACTTAAAACAACGCCTATTGCAGTTCCACTAGCATCACATTCTACTTGAAAAAGCTTATTAAAATCGGGCAAGGTCAAGATTTGTTCTTCAGTTACCTTATTTTTCAATAGTCTGAAACTCTTATCATCAGCCTCAGTCCAACAAAAACTTCTTTTATCACCCTTGATTTTATCTATCATTGGAGCAATAATTCCACTAAAATTTCTTATGAATTTCCTATAGAAGCTAGCCAAACCATGAAAAATTCTTATCTCATATGTGCTCCTGGGTGTAGGCCACTCAAGTATAGCCTTAATCTTTTCCTTATCCATCTTCAATCCTTCTTTTGAAATCACAAACCCCAAATATATCAACTTTGTTTTCAGAAAACTACACTTTTTGACATTGATTAGCAATTTCTCCTCATGTAGCTTACTCAATACCATCCTCAAACGTTTCAAATGATCTTCTTTAGTTTGAATAAACACCAAAATATCATCTAAATACACTATCACAAACTTACTAGTGAACTCCTTCAGCACTTCATTCATCAGCCTCATGAAGGTGCTTGGTGCATTGGTTAGTCCAAGTGGCATAGCTAACCACTCATAGAGTCCATCATTGGTCTTGAAGGCTATTTTCCATTCACCCCCTTCTCTTATCCTAATTTGATGGTAACCACTTTTCAATTCTATCTTAGAGAAATATGTAGCTCTACTTAAACAATCAAGTAAATCATCAATTCTTGGCAATGGAAATCTATACCTGATAGTAATCTTGTTGATTGCTCTGGAGTCTGTACACATTCTCCAAATCCCATCCTTTTTAGGAATCAACACTGTAGGGACAGCACAAGGACTTAAAATCTCTCTTACCAATCTTTTGTCTAACAATTCTTGAACTTGGTGCTTGATCTCTTCATTTTCCTTTGGTGTCAACCTATAGGCAGCCTTGTTTCAAAGATTTGCTCCTGGAATCAAGTCTATGTGATGGCTAATACTTCTCAATGGTGGTAACTCATTAGGTAAATCATCTACCACAATGTCAATGTACTCATTCAACATATCTTGAATCTCTAATGGCAAATCAATCAACTTAGTACTAGTGACTACACTCCTTGGCTTACCAATTACAGCAAAGTTTACCTCTTCTTTCTTCATTTGGTGTAGAAACTCTTTGCCACTTATTATCAATACTTTAGAATTCTGTCCAACAACAGTAGCATCCTCTTCTTTCAACGGTGTGAGTGTATGCTTGATTCCATCCTTTTCTAACATATATGTATTTTGCCTTTCATCATGCATGACCTTCCTGTCAAATTGCCAAGGCCTTCCAAGCAAGATATGACTTACATCCATGGGCATGACATCACATAAAATCTGATCCTTATATGTTCCTATCTGAATATCTACTTTGCATTATTCACTTACCAGAAGTTTGTGTCCTTTTTGTAGCCAAGAGACTTGATAAGGTGTAGGATGTACCTCCTTCTTCAAGCCTAATTTCTCCACCATCTCAGTTGACTCAACATTGTCAGTACTTCCGCTATCAATAATGACCTTACAGCATTTCCCCTTACTCTTACATGTGGTTCTAAATAAATTTTTCCTTTGAGGTGGTTCTACAACTTCTTTATTTGGATTTAACAAAATTCTTTTCATCAAAAGAGACTCACCTTCTTCTGGGGTATCTTCATAAGCTGCTGCAACTTCTGCATTTTGTTCTTCACCTTGAGTCACATGTACACCCCTCTCATGGCTGGTAGAAGGGTTCTCTGGACATTCATATGCCATGTGTCCTGCATACTTATTGCACTTAAAGCATTTGCCCATGAATCTTCCTCTTCCTCTTTGATATCCTTGGTATGGCCTTCTTCCTCTTGGTGTATAGCTGCCTCTTGAACTTTGTGAGCTGCTAGCCTCTTCATGAGATGTTTGTAGCTGTCTTCTACCTCTTTGAAATCCTCTACCTCTGATGGACCTGCCCCTTCCTCTTGAGAAGGATGTTTGTTTCCTTGCAATCTTCTCCTCAGCTTTCAAGGCAAATTGATATGCCTCAACTATTTTAAGAATGAGAAGACTAATTTCATCTTGAATGGAAAATTTCAAACCATTGGTGTATCTGGCTACCTTCTCTGTATCATCCTCAATATGACCTGATCTTAGTCAACCTGTAAAACTCTTCAGTTTATTCTTTCATAGACATTTCTTTTTGCTTCAAATTTTGTAATTGCTTAAAAAGATTTGCTTGATAATCTTTAGGCATAAACTTACCTTTCATTTTTGCTACCATTCTATCCTAGCTTCTGATCTTTGGCTTCCCTTTCCTTCTTCTTTCTTCTTGCACTCCATCCCACCACAGGGATGCATGGCTCTTAAGCCTTGTCATGGCATAATTGACTTTCTTACCATATTTTTCAATTCCTTCATACTCAAAGTATTTATCTAATGCATTAATCCAATCAATTAATTCTTCCACATTCAAATCACCTTCATACATTGGAACCTCCATTTTTGGCTTTGTGTTCACCTTCATAATGGCTTTGATCAACCTCTCTTCAACTATTTTTTCTTCCACCACCAATTCATCTTCTAGTGGCTCCTCTTCTCTATCACTGACTTCACCCATGTTAGTGCCTCTTCTTTGAGCCATCTCCAGGTCTTGTAGCCTAGTTGTCAGGTTCCTAATCTCTTCTACCAGTGAAACCTGTCCTCCAGGTCTCCTTCCTCTAGCTCTACCTCTGTTCCTGATTCTCATGGCCATCTTGCTTCTTCTTCTCTTGGATCTTTAGATTATTCATAATCCCTTGTGCTCTGATACCAAATTGATGAATGCAGACCTCCAACACACAGGCTAAACTAAATTTTTTTAGCAAACTTTTAAACTATGAGCAGAAAACCTCTAATGGTAGGGATAAAACATATGTCTTGACAAATTGTTTCTTCCATACACAGAATATCATTTTGAAATTTCCTCCTTTTTAGACAGTTTACACATGATGCATAAAGTTCAATAGCCCATAATTTCTTGAACAAGATAAATTTTGGATTTAGAACTATAATGCACTGTTCTGGCAGATTCTGTATGTCTTAATTTGGATTGAAAGAATAAAACTTCAATTAAGACTCACCTGAAGACATCATTGTTGTTTAGTTTAAAATAATTAGATCGCCCAACTTAATATATATGCCTTGGAATGACCAGAATTAAAACCAATATATTAAACAACCATTACTTAACTTTTCACATTGAAGCACCCAGCATTAGATATGTGTTGCAAGACCAAAATTCACCTTTCAACGCAGACCCATCATTGTTTGACTTCCAATTCTTTAAAATGCCCAGCATAACCTTTATACATTGCAAAGAAAACTACACTCAGTAGAAATGTGTGACCCAATAGGTTCTAAGGCCCAAACAGTAACAGAGTCATTAAGAAAAATTGTGGCTTATCAATAGCCAACAGTCACAACCATTCCACTGTTCGGTCTCAAAAACCAAGAACAAACAGCCAACAGTATATCATTCTTCTCAAAGAGATACATAATTTATTCATAGAGCAAGAAGGTCCACATATTTTTATTTTGTGAATTACAAAAATACTTCTTCCACTGTGCCCTCTCTTCCTGAATGCCAACACACCTCCCCTATTTTCACAAAAACCAAAATCCCCGTACAAAGCATACGGTTCTTAACTGATCCTATAATAGGCTAAATCACAACAGCCTTAAACAAAATAAACAAAAAAATGAAAATGATTCTTCTAATCATAAGAAGAATCAGTTCGCCAGATATCTCCCCCAACAGACTTACAAATCATCAGAGGAAGATATCGGTTTTGTTTTATTTGAAAATAGACAAATTTTGAAAACTAAAACAAATGAAGAAATGGTGGGAAACTCATATGTTAAATAAATTTCCAAGCATAATGATGCTCTTGCATCAGTGTGTGTTGTGCTAAACTAGTGTTGTTTGTGAGTCAAGTCAGATTTCACCCAAACTTATACACACCTATCTAGGTCTTTTCACAATCCATCATCTTGTATATACTTTCCTCATCCTTTTGTCATCCTTATCCCATAATCCTTTTGTACATATCACCTAGTACAATCACCATTATTATCCCATTGTAAATATTATTTGTTATACATCTTATATATCCTCTCATGATCACCTTGTCTTCCTCTCATCCTATTTTAGTTATATCCACGCATCCTTAGTTATACCCTGATCACCTACATACCAATCATATATTACATCCTTGCCTAATTCCACATCATCAACTACTTGCTTTCACATATTCACTTCATCCCCCTCCTAGTCTAAACATGTCCACCCATCCTTGATCATCCCCCATCACCTACATATTCTAATCTTGTCTTACACATCATTGTCATCATATCATTATAAATATTATCCTTTTATACATCCTTTTTACACATACCAAAATATCTCCAATCACCCTGTTGTCTTAATTTGCATCTAGTCTCACTACATCCACCTATCATTAGTCATATCCCACTTATCACATATCCTAGTCATGTATGCAATTGGAAATACATCATGTCCATAAATCAATCCTAGATCGGATGGGATAGAACACACCTACAATTATGATTGGGGGGAATACAATTGATAAGTGACAACACGACCAATGTGAGGATCTACTAGACTTGATTAGGGGATCACTTGTTACAACACATCGTGCAAGATAGGGTTTCAAAGCCTATAGTCTATCACAATCACATAACAACCCTAAAAGAGTCCTATGATTTAATATTTCTCTAATATAATAACAATAAAATTAAATCTAATCTAGTACACACCAAATATTGTGGCACAAAGTGGGGGTTAGAAAGAAAATAAATAAATAACTTAAACATGTATAGAATATATATACTCACATCAATGTATATGGAATCCTAATACATGGAAGAGAAGAATACAAATGAATTATCTATCTAATCTTATAAAGGAGGAATAAAGTTAGGAATACTTACCTTTGAAGATGAACCTAATGAGCCTCATTCTCCCCTTTGGCCAAGGTGATTCACAAGAGATTGTCGTGGTATGTAAGGATGACTAAGATAAATTAGCTCTAGGCTACACAACCTATCCAAGCATCCAAAATATTTATCCAAAAGATGAGATTGAAGCTATAAAAAAGTATTGAACCCTAAATCTTTATTCCTCAATTAGAATGGTCAATAAGTAGATTTTTTTTGAACTTATTCACTTAATTATTTGCTCTTATGAAATGGTAAGGAATGATCTTATATATATAGTAGTAACTTTCCCTAAAAACTTTTAGGAATGTTGATAGTGCTAGGTCGACCTGGTCAACATAGCATGTTTTCAAGGCTAACTCTCTAAGTTTGTGCTAGGTCAGCCCAGAGCCAACAAACCAAAAGAAATAAAAAGTCCTCAAATTGTGCTAGGTCAACCTAGTCAACCTAGCACAACCCACAGGTCAAAAGGGTGCTAAGGCAAGAAATGAAGGGTAAAATATAGAAAATTAAAGGAATAGGTAGAACTAAGAAGAATAAGCTTGGGTTCAATGGTTTTATGAGGATAGGGTATGGATGTAAAGTGGAAAAAAGAACAAAAATCTTACAAAGAATCGATGGTCTACCCACCCATTTCCCGGTGCATCCCTTAAGGCATGTACTCAAAGAGATTGAGACTTGATAGGTTCTTACAAGATATAAAGTATCTGTAATAAATAAAAAATAAACATATTGTGTATACATATGCCCCAAATGAAGCTCATCATGTGTCATATAAGTGCAACATGGGATGGTACTTCAGAAGAAAATATGATAACACACAACACTGATGCTAAGTATGGTGTAGTAAGTAGTAAATAAGATAAATGAAAGAAATGTATTGAAAAACACATACTTTTAATATACCTTAGTGTCGTAGGTAAAGAATTAGACTAAAAGAAATGTGAAGGTGTCCAATGTACATTATACTAGGTGAACCTATAGAAGTTAGTGTAAAAAAGAGCCAAAAATTAAAAAAAAAATGGAAAATAGGCATATAGTAGTAGAAAAGAGACAAAGATTTTAAGAAAATTGATAAATTAGGATTGGTAAGACAACGTTAGAATATTTAAGGAAAAAGAACCACAAAAGGATGGAAAATGAATGACAAAAGGATGGAAAATGAATGACAAAAGGATGGCAAATGACTAACAAAAGGATGGAAAATGATAATAAAATAAATGATAAATGGTTGGAAATAAATGACAAATGAGTGAAAATAAATGACAAATGATAAATAAAACATAAATGGAAAAAGGGAAATGTATAACATACTGAATCACATTGAGAAGCATGTAAAACATGAATAATAAATGAAATATCAATGCAAAACAAATTTAACAAAGATATGGAAGAAGGTAAAAAGTAATCTCATGTAAGATAGGCATGAAAGAATCAAACATAAGGAAAAGTAAGAAGGAATGTCGAATGAAATGTAAGTCAAGATGTAAGACAAACATGAATAAGGCATACATAAAGAAAAGCATGTAATAATGGTAAAAAAGGTGTGGACTCAGTTGTCCACAATAGATGGGTAGTATAATAATGATAAATGAAATAAAAGAGTGATCCATAGTTACTCAAACATGTTTTTTTTCTCTAAGATTAGATAAAATTGAAACAAATTAGTGCTAGCATGTTTTTAAGAGATGAAGAAGAAGGAATTAAAGAAGAGGGAACATAGATTTAAAATAATAATTTTGCTTGTCAAAGGGGGAAATGAAATGGGTGGAGGGGAGAATGAAGGAAAAACCAAAGTAGACGAACTCTTTATCAAAGTAAAGACACTCAAATTAAGTTTGTCAAAACAAGATGACTTTCAATCTTAAGGACTATGAAGAACATCTCTTAGTCTTTGGTAAACAAAATGAGTATATATATCATCCCATGAAGGCTATATTCATGAAAATTAAAATGGACCTACTTGTCCATGCGGTGTTCCCCATTCTTCAGGACCCCTTATAGAGCCATCGATCCACTACGAAGATTAGGTACTTACATGAGAAAGTAGGTAGCACCATAAAGTTTTTTTAATTCCCCTATTCCAATCTACTAGCTTAACTCACCCCAAAGGACTTCGGCTCTATGTGAAGCCAAATGTGGAGTTTGGGCTTCAATTGGAGATAGGAGATGTGCTTGAAATAATGTTTTTTGGTGTGAATTTGACTTTTGAGATTTGTATGTATCCTTTTAGATATCATTTCCTTTTATTTCAAATAATTTGGCTTTTAAATATTTTGATGGATTTTTAAAGATTCCTCCTCCATATGGATTTGGAAAAATAAATATGGGTGTTAAAGATGACTTTATTTTAAAACTTGGGATAAGGTTTCTAAGAGAGAGAAACTTCAAAGATCATGGGGTCTAAGATTCTCATAAATATAGGTGAAATAAAAGTTCTATCTTGACTTTGACCTTGTTTTATCCAATGTGGAAATGATAGGAAGGGGAAATCAAGAGCAATGATGCATGGAACAATTTGAATTGCTTTAAATTGAAAAAAAAATGTGAAAAAAGGGAAAAAAGGGATACATTGATAGAAAAGGGTGATTCCTTATCATAAGAATGAGATAAATGGAGGAAAACATGCTAACATAGATTGTTACGCAAATTCTATCTAGAAAAAGAAGTAAAAGTTAAAGTATAAGAACAAGGATTACAAAGAACATGAAAAAGATGGTAATTTTATGAGGAGGGTTGGGTCCTATCCATGGTCTTACAAAGAAACTCATAAAAGATATACCCATGAGGGTACCGATAAGTAAGAGAGAAGCAAGATGAGGGAACCTTCTTATAAAGTAATTCATGAAAGAAGAACCCAAAGAATGCCAAAACAACATTGGTAAGTAGCAACAGAAGATTATGTTACATCAAGAATTAAATGTTAAATAAAGGGGTAAAAATGATCATAAAGCTACTAAGGCAAATAATGGTATAAAAAGATAAAAGGCAAAAAGAAATATAAGGACAAAAAATGAAATCAAATTCCAAATGTGATGTATAAGAAATCCAAAAGAACATAAAGGGAAATGATGATGCTTAAGAAGTAAAATACACAAAAACAAAGAAACATGATACAAAAAGAACAATTAATACCTATGCTAATGTCTGTATGAAAATATGAGCATGTGAAATTCAAGTCTATAAGTCTCAGAATATTTCTTGAAGCTGGATGTGTTTTTTATCATGCATTAGAAAAGAAGAGTGGGCATCTCTATATGCCCCAAACGATATGTGGATGTAGGGATGGGCATTGCAAGATGCCCAAAAGTCTAAATGGATATGTGGATGGGCATCATGAGATGCTCCAACATGTGATTTAGAGTGAAGTAACATTGAGCCATTAGAATGATTTACATTGGATTGATAGGTGCATTTGTAAATAGGTAAATGAGTTGGCTTGTTATATTTTAAGGAGGTTGAATATGACATATGATGTGTATGAGAGGTATGAATAGATAAAGGAGGTAAAGGAGGACCATGAATGATATGCTTTGGAGTAGGCATTTGAACTAGGTACTCCTTTGGTTCATGTGACTTAAGAGGTTGAGGGTAAATGGATGCCACAATATGTTTAAATTTATTTATGTTAGTTATCCTTTCCTTATTGGTGGAGGAAGTAGGATCAACTATGGTTTGAACAAAATTAGTAGATGAGGTATAGGTATGGGATGATTGTTGTTGATCATTAGGTAGTTGATGTTGATGTGATTATGGTTCTTGACATTGATTTTGAGAAGCTTGAAGATAGTCTTGATAATGTTGTTTATGACATTATCAATATTGAAATGTGGACCAAGCAAGGAAGAAATAATAAATGGTGAAGATCATGACAATACTCATGAAAATGACCTATATTAGCATGCCACCAACAAAATTTATCAATATTGTACCATTTTGGAGGAGGGTTGGAAGGATCAAAGTTCATGGGTTTAGAAGGTGGTAATTTTATCTTAAGTTGTTCTAGACTCAATAGAGGGTGGGTTGGGTTAAAATTGGTTGAATTGGATGCTCCACTTTGAGGGTGGGGAGGCTTGGATGAATCAATATTATGAGAAGAAGATTGAAAAGATGCTTTAGTATTTGTTTGTATTTCAAATTGAGTCATAAGAAAGTCTTGTCTTTTTACTTGGTCTAAGGCGACTTCTAAAGTTTTAGATGCAAAGATTCAAACTTTGTATTGAAGGGGAGGTTTAAGAGAAGTGATAAATTTTTTTAAAAGAGTATCATCATTCATGTTATGGTACACCTTATGATCTAGAGACTTCCATCATTTGATGAAAGTATGAGTAGATTCATTAGGAAGTTTCTTGGCATTGATAAAATGACTAAGGGAGTTTTCAAAAAGGCCATCATGTTGAATTTCCTTCACTAGAACATTGACTAAATCCTCTAGTTATGAGATGGAATGTCTAGAAATTTGGTTGTACAATTCAATTGCATCACCAAAAAATGTTTTGGCTAAGAGATTAGTGGTAGAAAATTTGTTAGTTTGGACCCATTACTTATATAGATTATCAAAAGACTTAAGAAAGAGAGTAGGGTCCTTAGTCCCATTATATGTGATAGTTGGAGAAATGTTTCCAATGTCTATGGATGCAATAAATGGGTCTAAAGGCTCATTTTGAAGATGTTGAAGAATTTTTTTATCCATTAGGGGTTGGGGGATGATGATTAGGGTCCTTAGCCAAAATATACCATTAATCACACTTTATACTTGACCATGGCGTCACATCAGCTTCCCCCTTGGTGATGAAATCTAAGTAGGTAAACTTGGATAGTCAAATGTTTAAATGTTTATGTGAAAAAGAATAGAAATAGTGCAACTAAGATATTGATTGAAAACCACCTAATTAGAATATGTGAACTATTCTAATCATGTAAGGAACTAAAAATAAAGTGTGACTAATTACTATCATATAGAGGTTAATTCCAAATTTGAAACAAGGTATAATGTAGACACTATATACATAATCATACAAAATATGGTTGACAGGGTCGAACCTGTACTATGGAAGTAGGGTCTGAAAATGAACTCGATCAACCAGGTCAACCTAGTTATTTAGACAACATACAAAACACATAAATAGGTCCATATGATCAACCTAATTGACTATGTAGGGGTAGTTTTAAAGACTAAAAATTATGAGAGGAAATATAAAAAAATAAAGATATAGATAAATATAAAATGACCTGAGTGGATCAGAGATGAAAATAAATAAGATTGTTGATCAAGAACCTTGGAGAAAATTGGCAAAACTTGTAAACTAGGTCATGTTGGTCAATCAAACTATATAAGAACCTACTAAAAAAGTGCCAAAAATGCACTAGGTTAACCTGATTTACCTAGTAGGTTGAAATGGAAGTCTAAAAAAGCACTAGTTCAAGCTGGTCAACCTAGTAGGCTAATCTAGAAGTCTAGAAAATTGAAACATGTACTAGGTTGAGTTGGTTGATCTAGTTGCATGTTCTTGAAAACTTACGCATAGATAAAAATAACTAGGTTGACAGGGTCAAACCAACATAATAAAAATATGATAAAAATAATGATGAATATAGATGAAATAAATGAAATAAATCTTACAAGATGTCAGGTTCACCATAATGTATGAAATCATAAATGCATCATGTCCATAAATAAATCATGGATCAGATGGGATAAAGCCCACCTATAATTCTGATTGGGGGCATATAATTCTTAAGTAGGAGTATAACCAATGTGAGGATCTACTAGACCTAAATAGGGGATCACTTATCATAACACACCATGCAAGATAGGGTTCCAAATCTTATAGTCTAAAACAATCACATAAAAACCCTAAAAGAGTCTTATGATTTAATATTTCACTAATCTAATAACAAGAAAATTAAATATAATCTAGTACACACCAAAGCTTGTGACATAAAGTGGGGGTTAGAAATAAAACAAATAAACAACTAAACTAAACAAACATGTATAGAAAACATATACTCACATCAATGTATACAAAATCGTAATACATGGAAGAGAAGAATACAAATGCACTATCTATCTACTCTTACAAAGGAGGAATAAAGTTAGGAATACTTACCTTTGAATATAAACCTGTCCAGCCTTAATCTCCCCCTTGGCCAAGGTGCTTCACAAGAGATTGTCATGGTATGTAAGGATAACTAAGATAAATCAGCTCTAGGCTACACAACCTATCCAAGCATCCAAAATATTTATCCACAAGATGAGATTGGAGCTCCAAAGAAAGTATTAAACCCTAAAGCTTTATTTCCCAAGAAGAATAGTCAATAATTATATGTTCATTCACACTTATTCACTTAATTCTTCATTCTTATGAATGGTAAGGAATGAACTTGTATTTATAGTACTAACTTACACTAAATTTTTTTGGGAACGTCGACTGTGCTAGGTCAAATTGATTGACCTAGCATGTTTTCAGGGCTAACTCTCTATGTCTTTGCTAGGTCAATTAAGAGGCCAATAAATAAAAAGAGAGAGAAATTCCCTAAACTATGATAGGTCAACCTAGATGACCTAATGCAATTGACAAGTCAAAAGTGTGTTAAGGCAAGAAATGAAGGTTAAAATATAGAAAATGATATGAATAGGTAGAACTAAGAATAATAAGCCTAGGTTCAATGGTTTTAAAAGGATAGAGTGTGGATGGCAAGTTGTAAAAGGAACAACAATCTTATGAAGCACTGATGGTCAGCCCACCCCTTTCCCAGTGCATCCCTTAAGGCATACACTCAGAGAGATTAAAACTTGATAGGTTCTTTCAAGATACAAAGTGTCAATAATCAATAAAAGTTAAAAATATTATGTGCATACAAGTCACACCTTGTCATCTACATCATATCCTACATAACCCTAATCATCCCCATAACATCTTCTCTCATTCCTTCCATCCCCTTGTATATCCTTGCCTTAAGCTATTGTACATATTTTTTTTCTCTTGTACATCCTTCTAGTCACATCTTATCCTAGTCTCCCTCATCATTATTCATACCCCTACTTATCCTAAGTACATTTTATTTCATCATCTACATCATGTCCTAAGTCCAATGTACCCATCATCTATCTTGACCTTGTCTTCATCACCCATTTAATCTAACCTTATCATATACGTGTCCACACCATCCCTATCACCCTTAGTCATTTCATCATCACCTATCTATATTTTTCCTAATCACATTATCTACATCACCTTCATCACATAATCCTACCTCATCTCATCTTGAGCAAATCGGTTTAAGATTTTGATCTAGTCCTTTTATCATCCACATCATCTTATTCCTCTATAGTTCATCATTTGGTCAGATCTCCTACCCTAGTCGATATTCTACTATCATCTTATCACCTTATTGGTTTTAATCTAGTAACGCATCAATCAATTTAATCATCTATATTCTAATCATCTTGCTTGTTCATAACTATACCCAAGTTGTCAACCTCATCATCCACCAATAAGATGACATCACCATCACCTTCTTCTAATTCCAATACTTCCAAATCCAACTTTTAAGCCCAACAAGTCCCCTATCCTTTATCACTCACTATCATGAACCTCAACCCAAATTTCATAGACCAATACATAGCTACCAACAATGATGAGATCCTTTTGTAATTTCTTACAATGGGTGTACCACTTCTCGAAGGTGTTGACCCCCTCTAACTCATTTTACCTTTAGTACAAACCCCTTCATGTGAGTCCCATGTACATCCTCCATCTCCTAGTCATGATCCATTATCTACTCCTTCCTATACTGGCAAAGGGAATCCTATCCTGGCCACCTCATCTAATATTGAACCATATACCCAGTCACATCAATAATTATTTGATCATAAGTCCAATGCTTCCATATATAAGTCACATAGTGAAGTGGGTCCTTACACTCCACTTCACATATCATTGAAATCCCTTTCAAAACAATTGCTCACTACTAACATGATGGTCTATCCTCCTATCCATCATTTTGATCCCACTAAGCCTAAACCCTCTTGGTATAAATCAAACTGATACTATCTATATCATCAAACTTGGGGACATTCCATTAAATAATGTCAGATTTTATAAGACTACATCCAAAACCTCATAATCCATGGTGACATAGTAATTGAGGATGAGCCAGATGAATCTATAACCCTGGGTGAACAAGAAGAGTAATTCCAAGATTAAATTCTTAATCGCAATCAAGCCCTTCCCCTTCCAAGCCAAGGTAAAGATATCATATCACTCTTCCATGATCCCCTTATCATTGACTAATCCTCCATCAACCATAACTTAGTCCATTATTCATCCATAATCTCCCTCTCACCCCTCACATCCAATACCCCATGTTGAGAGGATAATTATGTACAATCATTCTTCTACTAGAAGTTTCATGTCTTGTCCATTGAATTCAATATCAGAGCCATCTATATCATGATCATGTACAACACCAATCTTTAGATAAAATTCCTTAGCAGAAACATCATCCTTAATCAATATTATAAAATATTATCACTATGTCTACCCTTTTGAAGATACCTCTAATTTGGATGACAATCAATCACCAGGCATATCTCTTGATCCCAATCAAGATGATTAATTCATAACCAAGTTTTTACAAAATCTATCTATTGAATATTATCAGAATGGATCTGATTCTACTTTGGATGCGCATACTATAACTTGTCTTAGTGATCATTTTCATATTTTTAGGACACTTTCTTTGACATTGTGCCTAGGGATCCTAGTGACCTTTATAAGGACTTTGATGCATACTATCCCCTCAATCCATCACCTAACATTACTCATCCACCTCATCTCCATAATACCTATGTCCCACTACATAATAGGAATGAACAGGAACATGCATCATTGGAACTCCTTCTACATTCCATATCATGTGTCATAAATATAGAGATCCAAGACCATCATCCAACAATTATAAGTCATAATCAAATTATATTTTATCCTATTATTCAAAATCAATAAAAATCAAATAATCAACTTAATCAAAAAATATCTTCCCTAATGAATCTCAAAATCTAGCACTAGGGGCATATCAAAGTCAAAATAATCATATATCAAGTCAAAAATCAATCTCCTCTAGCGAATCCCAAAATCAGGAATGAGGGGGAAATAAAATTCAAATCCAATAAGCAATTTGAAAGAAAGTCAAAAATAATAATCATGGGGCTGATCATCTTCTTAATGATTAGGTCAAAGAATTAATAAATCAAAAAGTCTTGAATCCCTTACTCTCATGACACCAATCTAACAAATCCCCTCTACCATACTAAATGTTGTTTGCACCTATTGAACCTCATTTCTACTCCCCATCCTATCATATCATTCATAATCACATCCCTCCTTCCCATCCTACATCCCATCATCACAATCATGACATCCTCCCATCTATACCATATCTCCAATCCCTAGGCAACATTATCCCTCATAGGGGTTACAAAGACACCTGGTCAAAACATCTGAAGGATGCTAAACCAAGAATTAATAAAGGCCAACAAGACATGCTCTTACCATCATACATTTCCAAAACAAGTATTGGATAAATAATCCATCAAGTACCCATACCTTAAATTTCATCCATTATTTAATAAATTAAGATGCCTAGTCAAATCAAAACAAATCAAAAAAGTCAAAAAAAACTCATTTGTCCAATGGTGAAAACTAGTCTTTAGGCACCTTGGGAAATCAACATGATGAAAACCAATTTTTGACATCTTGGTAAAATAATCAATTATCAAAATTTTACCTCAAAAATTTGGGGCAAAATCTATATATCCTTGTCAATCCATCCCTTGTCCATCCCCTCCATATATTCTTCCTATCCATCACCCACCATCATATCTTCCATTTCTTACCATCTTGACCTTTGTAAGGAAGTGGAAGGTGTCTTGAGAAATGTTTTGATATCATCTTAGCATATATTCCAATTGACACTCAAAAAACCAAACATCTAGTTCCTTCATGATGTCATCATTGGTGATCCCTAGTCCATTCCTTAGTCTTTATACCCTTTTTATCATCATCCTCATCCTCTTGTCACTCATCCATCATTCCATCCATCCTCATATTGGATGTTAAGCTTAGTATTCCCTTTTCTAGTAACCCTATTTGTACAGTGTACATACATATCCTAAAAATCCTTAAAAATTGAAATATGCTAAAAACCCTAAAAATCATAAAATTTGAAAAAGCCAAAAATAGTCCATTCTGTCTTGTCCTATGCCTAATACTCTAGTTGCATCCATCTCCATGTTGTTCATCTTTCATCACATTTGATATCCATGCCTTATTTTTCCATTCCCATCTTTGGCTACAACATTTATTCTTAGAACCAAATTGGAGTGGTCACCCATCTATCCATCTCTTCTATCTCATCATTGGCCTAGGTATTATTGGCATACATCACCTTGTCAAAGAATCTAATCTGTCACTCATCAATTCCCTATCAATGCATCTTCACACCTAGCACCCATCACATCACCTCTTTATTAGTGTGGAAGGTACTTAATCCCATCATTGTCTTTATATTTGCCTTTTCATACCTAGCACCTATCAAATCACTCTTTGCTAATATGAAAGGTATTTGATCCCATCATCTCCTAGTCTCCTTACTAGATTGAATTATCAAATGACATTTTTTTCTGGTAATCCTTGGTCATCACTTTTCTAAACCACCTTCCTTGGTCATTTTTTGATTTAATTTCAAGACCAAATCAATATTCAAAGACCTTATTATGTCTCCTATTCTCCATCCTTCTATCCTCAACTAGGGGAAAAATCTTACCCTAATCCTCATCATGATCATCTTATCCAAATCCAAGTCCATACTAAGTCCACAATCACATCATGACCATCTAACCCATCACCTAATCACTCATCCCCTCATTAGACAAGACATTGGGACACTGCATGTAAATACTCGTGTGTATTACTTGTTTATTTTATTTGTCTTATTTGCATGTATTTTATCGTGTGTGTGTGTGTGTGTGTGTGTGTGTGTGTGTGTGTGTGTGTGTGTGTGTGTGTGTGTGTGTGTGTGTGTGTATATATATATATATATATATATATATATATATATATAATCATGTCTTTTTGTCTATTGGGAAATTAATAGGGATGCTATGAGGACACCAAAAATGCCCTTGAGGATGTAGAGTTCATTATTTACCCATGCACCTTGGCATTGTGTCCTCTTGGTCATAATTATATCATGGGGAATACTATCAAATGTTATATTTAATGGATTGTTTAGACTATGATGAGCCTCATTAAAATTTTGATGGCTTGATCATCTACACCTCATCATTCATCTAATCATCTTTATTCCCATGACTAATCTAATCCTCTTGACTCATCCAACTAACATCCCATATTTTATCCTTATAATATTTAACTCATCATCTAAATCATATCCTTCAATCACTAACAAGTATAATCATCCTCATCATCATCACTTTCTAATCACTAATCATCATTGTCATTATCTCCTAGTCAGAACTACATTGGCCTAAGGTCTAGACTATGTAGGTAGTACTTGGCCACTTTTTAGTACCCAAGGATAGCTTAAACACTATCTCTTCTCTTTCTCCCATGTGTATTTTTTAGGGGAAACATCATTATTAATCACATTATAGCTCATTGATCTGATGTAAGGTAGTCTTGTCTTTTGGTCACTTGATCATATCAATTATTCTTTATCATAAACAACATTATTTTGATCAATTTAGAACTAAGCTACATCCATCATCAATATTATCAAAGCATCATCAAGTCATTGGTCAAAATCTCTCCCTTGTATGCATATTTTCTTGGGATACTTATAAAGCTTATGGCATTTTTAATATTATCATCATAATGTTATATTTGATTCCCCCTTGGGTTGTGTCGATAACCGTGACACCCATCATGTTTACTCCTTATGCATGTGTCTCTACTAGGGGCATCATCAATTTGTAGTTCACTACTCCAGTCAACTTTATCTTCTTCATCTATCTCACGTCTACCATCCCATCCCCTTCTCTATCCATCGCATCCCATCCCTCACTTCTTATTTTGAGTGGCCATCTACCTCATTCTTCCCTACATATCCCTTTGAGGGGACATCATATCCCTTAACATCATCTACTAAAATTCATCTATGAAATGGTTTTTATTTGAAATACCATACATATTCCACTTTGTTCTTCTCACAATGCCATTTTAAAGAGGGTAAAAATGTATGCACCTAAATTTTCTCACCTCATTAGCGTCACTACTATTCCTATTAATTGACTTTAATTTTGTTAATCTCATTTATTCTAATTCATCCCATTTTTATATCCTCCTTTATCCTAAACCTAGCCATTTAACTAATATTCCCCTCCTTTATTCTCCTTCATATATTAACCTTAATCATCCCACTCCTTCATTAGTTATTCTTAATCCCTATTATCTTAATCTAATCCCACTTATCTATTAGTTGGGAATTTTAAATTCCCATGACTCTACCTACTAGCCTACACCCTACCCTTTTCTACATAACTAGAGAAGATCCTCTAAGACTCTAGAAGTATCTAAACTATAGACTTATAAATAATTTTAAATTCCCCTAAAATTCCCTCCATTATTCTATAAAAGGCCATGCTTGGGCTGTGGCCAAAACAACTTGAATTCTCATGCCAGATCCATGTCCAATTAGCAAGTGAGCATCAAATCCATATCCAAACATCCTTCATCAACAACCATTGAACAAACAACATCACTATGTCAGATTGTTGAGTCTAAGGTATGTCAATCCAATCTCCTCATAATTTTTATTTCATTTAATCATGGTTTGGATCACTTAGCTTTAGGATTGTAATGCTTGTTTGAATTTATGAATTCATCTATTGCATTGTATTTCTAATGGATCTAAAATTTAAATAGATATTTTGTTATTTTGAGTTTTTAAATTACATGTTTATGGTGATTTAATTCACAAGCTCAAAATTCATGCTACACTTTGAAACCCTTTGGATAAAATTTAGATAATATCTTCTAGTTTATTACTTATATATATATATATATATATATATATATATATATATATATATATATATATATATATATATATATTTCAATGAATACCTTTTTTTGTGAATTTTATAAGTAAATAGATCTTGAAAAATGACAAAAAATGGATAGTTGTCTGTGTGACATGCCTAACAACCTCAAAAAAATGAATATTAGTTTTTTTTTGAATGTGTGTAGAATTAGGCCTAGTTTGTGACCATATAACTTTTTTTTTCACTTGGATCAATGAAAGACAAATTATATGAACATGTATAGGCATGTACGTTTTTGGCATGTAGTGGCCTAAAAATGGTATAGTTTGAAATAAACATAGTTTGAAAACTTAAATTAGTCCAAAATTTATAAAAATCATATTTATGGAAAGAGAAGAGTATTCTCATCATGTTCCTATTATGTTTTTGAATTTTCACAATGAAATTTGTAGTGTATTTGGCGATCAAAGTTGATTTTTTTTGTTTTTTTATCATAATTCTTAGACTTGGTTGTAGATTGATAGGTCCAAGCCTTAGGATCATGAATTCAAGCCATTCTCAAGCCAAAAGGTGTTGGATTTGAATTCAAATTCAAATAGCATGATCATATTAATAACACAATTGTGGTATTAACACAGTGACATTATTAACTACATTAGTAACATGATTATGTTACTTAATAATGCAATCACATTATATATTCATAACACCCAAAAACCCAAATTTGATCTTTACCTAAAATTTTATATATGAAATTATAGTTTATTAATATCCATAAAAGTGGTATTATTTTATGTGATACGAGAAAGGTCCCTAACCTTGGATAGTGAATTAAGGTGTCATGGTATCATATTAGACTTCCAAACTTTTATAAGCATTTTAATATGTTGACTTGACCACTTATAATTACTTAGTTTTAAGGTGTAACTCACTATAATTTTTTTGATATAACTTATTTTACATGAGATGTCATAAAATGCATTTCTTAGATCTATGACCAAAACTTAGCCTTTGGATTACCAATCTAGTTGTCCATTTGAAGTAAATTGGGGCTATTTCCATCCCCTTCAACCTAATTACATGAATACAAAATGTGATTTGGGGGTTGATAAACTAAAATTTCATTATCTCAATTGAATCAAAGTAACATAAATTATTTATATGAAAGTTCTACATGTATAGAATGTGGTTTTGAGCTCAATAAACTTGAATTTATTAGCTAATGAATGCATATGTCAATTAGTTCAATTATGGAGGTAATTAGGGTCAAAATGAGCCACACGACCGTATTTTAAATTAAATATTCAATGTGATCTAGATTGATATTATCCTAATCTCATGTTATATATAATTAACCAAATATTTTATTCATTTAATCCAAGAGGCATTTGAGGCCAATTTGAACCCCTTAAAAGCAAGATATGATTTGGGGCAAAATTAAAAGTTTGATTATATCATGAATTGATCTAATTAGTTAAATTGTGTCATTAAGGACATTATTTGGGAAAAATTGAGCCCCTAAACCAAATTTATGGCTTAATAAATTATATAACATGTGTGCAACATGTATGGCTTAACTAACCTTACTTTTATCAAAAGTATAAACATGTTCAAGTAATTGTCACAAATAGGTGAACAAGAAGCTCAAATTTTCTTAAAATACCTTAGTGATTGGACCTTATATCCAATATCTTAAATCTTAAACTCTGTACCATTTAACTTAGACCCTAAACCCTATACCATTTACCTTAAACCCTAAGCAATAAGCCCTAAACCCCAAACCCTTTAAATTATAAACCCTAAACCAATAAAGTTATCCCAAAATAACATCTTTTATATATAGTAAAAATTAGGTTAATAGGGATAAGTTTGGTCAAAATCGCATCACTCATTACCATAATTGACTTATTTGGCTCAATCTATGATGATGTGGGGGCTAATTGATCCCAAAATCACATTCTTTACTCATAGATCTAAGTACACAGATCTCAAATTTGCCTAATTGACATCATGATTGTACCTTATATACCCTAAAACCTATACCCTAAGTACCAATCCCTAAATTTCCTAACCCCTTAACTCTAAACCATAAATATAAACTCTTTAAACCTTAAACCAATCATTTTAGCCTGAATTAACATCATTTAGACTAGTATTTAAGTTCATAGGGTTTAGTTTGGCCTAAATCACATGACCGATTACCCCATTTGACCAATTCACTCAATCTACACGATGATATGGGGTATAATTACAACCCAAAAACACATTCTATAGTCACAAATGGGTCTAAGTGATTCAAATTATCCTTAATTATCTTTTTGATTGACCTTGTGTACCCTAAATCATATAAACATTAAAACCTAAGCCCTAAACCTTAAACATTATACCCTAAATTATAAACCATAATATTTCCCTATTTACTAATTGATTTATTCCAAATTAACATCCTTTCGAGTAATAATTAGGTTCACATGGCATAAAGCAATTATACATTATATACAAGTCTTTAAACCTAAACCCCATGCCCTAATCCATAATCCCTAAAACATAAATTGTAATCCCTATGCCCTAATGCCCACTACATGCCTCAAACATACATGCCTTATGATATAACTAATTTTATCATGAGATATCATAAAATGTATTTTTTAAACATATGGACAAAACTTATCCTTTGGAGTACCTTTCTATTTGTCTCCAATTTTCCCCAATCACCTTCATTATTGTACCTTGTATACCCTAAAACCTATACCCCAGGCCTTAATCCTTAAAGTTCCTAATCCCTAAACTCTAAACCATAAATATAAACTATTTAAACCCTAAACCAATCATTTTATCCCAAATTAGCATTATTTTGACTAAGAATTATCTTTGTGATTGAACTTATGTACCCTAAACCTAAGCCCTGAACATTATACCCTAAATTTTAAACCAAAAACTTTCCCTATCCACCAATAAATTTAGTCCCAATTAACATCTTTTGTAGTAAAAATTAGGTTCACACATGTTATAGAGAAATTAGACCCTATATACACCCTTAAACCTAAAACATACATGCCCTAATCCCTAATCCCTAAACCATAAAACATAAATTTTAATCCCTAATCCCTAAACCCTAAACCCTATGCACTAATGCCTTAATCCATAATCTATATTAAGTATAACATGATCACATCATTTAATAATGTGATCATATTATTCTTAATATATAAAACGCTCAGTTTTCAATGTCAATCTTTAACCCCATTCAAGTATTAAAAATAACATGATCGCATTATTGCATTCATGTTATTCTTAATATACGCTTCTCAGTATGTATGTTGAAGTAGAACCTACTATAAAGAATAACATGATCTCATTATGTAATAACATGATCACGTTATATAACATGATAATTTTATTATTATATACTAATCTCACTTTCCAATGTCTATAGTTAACCTAAATCTATAATTTTATCCCCACAAACATTCTTTGTGTACTTTTATGAGACCTATGATACCTGTGTACTTTTGACCCCACCTTTGAAAAGTTGTCAATTATCCTTGATGGGTGACAGATCACGTTCAAGGAAGAGGAAGATATTGAAGAACAAAAAACTAAAGGAATTATAATATTTGAGAGATAAAAAAAAGATATGAATGCAAAAATTTCATGGTAAAAAAGGTACAAATCATAATCTTAATGAACCAAATGCCATTGATAATGAGCCAATTAACAATAATGAATTACACAATAATGAAATTGACCATAATGAATTGAATAATGATGAAATTGACCATAATGAAATTAATAATAATGAAATTGAAAATAATGAATTAGATAATGTTGGAAGTTTACATTTAAAGTTCCAAGTTTTTTATTTTGTTAATGATGAATCTATGTATGATTCTTCACCCCCCATGAATGAAGAAAGTTTGATGGAAACAAAAAATGATGAAATTAACCATAAAGAAAATTTCAAGGAAACATATAATGAAGAAATTAACAATGAAGAGAATTTCATCCCACCTCTAAATAATGAAATTAATAACAATTTTGAAACACCCTCTCAACAAATTACACCATTAACAACACCTCCAAGAATTTTGCATAGAAAATATAAGTAAATAATTGAATTCGTTGAAAATATTTTAGAACCAATGCATAAAAAAATGTTTGATCTCCATTTAAGAAGACTGGCTCAACAAATTTTGGATACTTTCTTTCATAATTTAGATTATGATAGTCAAAGATGTCAATTATTTATTTCATTGATAAAATTGATTAACATCAGACCTATCATGTACACATAGGACTAAGAAAATATAACATGGATGATGAAAATAATGAAATTGTTGAAAATCTACATGATGCATATCATACTATAGGCCCAAAATCATGCACCCAAGACTGTAATGTTTCCTGATGTATACTCACAACTTGTGCAGTACATGACCAAATAGGGAAAAAATGAATGGTTTCAAAAACAAGCCAAACACTATATAAATAAAAGACATTAATGAAAGCAATTGAAAGACATGAAAGACTTAATAGACCTAATACTAATGAAATCTGGCCATTCTCTAATATACTTCCATGAAAGGACAAGGATATGGCTGATACTGTCAAAGAGTTACTTGCTCAATTTTGGAAAGACAAAACAAGAGTTTCACCCAATGCAAGATATGTAGTGAAAAGAAGAGTTGGTTCTCATAACTTCAAACCACATCCAAAAAAAATATTGGATATAACTCAAACACAATTATACTCTAAAGTTTTAGAAAAACATCCACAAATTTCTATTTGTCAAAGATATTTTGAGATGGCTGAACCTTTTTATGTAAAACAAATCACACACGCACCATTTGTTGTTGTAGGAAACATGTTACATTTTCAATGCACTATGATGTTTTTCACCATATTCTTTATATTTTGCATACTAATAACATTTTAAAGGAATGTGGAATTGAATATCCACCAAAATCATCTAGGGAATTTATTCTAACTATCTTTTTCAAAAGACCAGATGGGTAATTAGTTTATAAAAAATCATGTTTAAATGGAAATTATAGACACCTAAAACTAGCCATTGATAACCTCCAATCAGGATTTTGGCCAATTTCCACCTGAAACCCACAATTTGGCCTAAAAACACTAAAACACACAAAATAATGGGAAAATGACATATTCAAGTGCTGATTTTTGCCACG
The DNA here is from genome assembly GCA_037957365.1 of Torreya grandis. NCBI lineage: Eukaryota > Viridiplantae > Streptophyta > Pinopsida > Cupressales > Taxaceae > Torreya > Torreya grandis. Next base: position 689,149 of record JARHVA010006515.1, on the reverse strand, counting down.
GTATCCCTAAATGAGGCAATGCAATTTATGGGCCAGCTAACTTTGATCGATTCATTTCGAGTCAAAATGCTAAATTTGCATTTGTATGCTTTGGACTACTCTTTCCTATCAAATATTTTTCAAAATACTCGTGCCTTTGTTATTTTTTGTTGGTAACATTATAAATGGGAATACACATCCAATGCATTTGACAGTGACTTCCAATTCTAATCCAGTCAAATTTAGGACCAATAACAAGGCATTCTAATCAATTTGGGTAATTTGTACACAAAGTGCTTAATCATGCTTAAGAGATAATTAACCAAAATCAAGGCCTAATCAAAAATTCCATAGAAACTTGTTGAATAATTTGTTTTGGAAATGAATATTGAATATCTGCATCATCAAATGACCTCATTTCTTTGGAAGACATCCTTACGCCATAAATGCCATAAATTCAGCATTCATGCCCTCCATGCCTCATCAATGCCTTCCATGATGCCCTCCATGCCTCTTAATTTCCCCTTCTTCCAATGCCATGATGAGGATAATTACAAACTTAATTCCAAACATTGAATTAATCCTAAACCACACATCTCAATTTTGAGATGGAAAATTCGTGTTGATTCTGATCAAATCTAAAAATATATAAATAAGAGGCCTCACAACATCATTTTTAATCTTAATTAGTGAAAATTTATAATGCAAGATTGTTTCCAAAAAGCTTCAAGCAACTAGTGTTATAATTCCAAATTGATTCCAATCCAAGCCAAGCCACAAGCCAAAGGCACCAAGGGGAGATGAAGGTAGCCACACTCCATTGAAGAAGGCCTCTTGAAGCACAATATGAGCAAGCCACCATTATAAAGGTATTTGGAGCATCCAAGGAAGGTGAAAGGAATTATTGTGTTTTCATTCCTTGATTTTTAGTTGTTCTTGTCATTTGGTTTTGTTAACTAAGCTCTCCCTAGTGTCTAGGCCTAGAGATGTTATGTTATTAGTGTGTTTATTTCATCTTGTTTTTATTTTGGAACTAACACCAAACTAACCATACTCTCTTGAGTCAAATTAATCGAGCACATATGGCACACTTGGTGGGACCAGATGCATCCTATACATGAAGGAGATCCTTTTGCAAACTTAAAAAACATATTTGAGTTTTTAAAACTCTTGCAAATTGGTTTTCTAACTTTTTAAAGTTGTTTATGGCTGCCACAATTTTTACATAGTAACCAATGTCAACAAAAATACTGACATCAGTTACTTGGCTTAATGGACGTCAGTTAGTAAAACTAACATCAGTCAGATCTTGGTTGGTCATAATTGATGTCAGTAGCATTGACTAATGTTGGTCACTGTGTTTTTAAAAAAAACACAGACCTGAGACCTACTTTTCCAAAGTTGCTTGTTTCAAATTCAAATTTCCTTCAAATCTAAAAGACATGCTAATAATTTTGCTGCAGTACCAAGCAGAATATTTGCTCAAAACATGTTTAAATCACTTTTTCATGCTTAAATTTGGATTAGGAACTTTGTTTTGGTGCTTAACAAAGAAATTTTAGATGTTTTAGGTGAATGTTTTCAAATTCACAACTAAGACCAAGGGTTCAAATGAACACCACTCAATCTTTTGAATTTGGTGCTTAAAAATGAACTCATCTTTCTAAAAGTTTCTTATTTTTAATAGTTGTTTAAATCAAAACTTTTTTGTAAAAAAGAGGGGTTTTGCATGTATTCTCTTCCATTTGTCCCTTATAGATAACCCTTGGAATCAAAAGTGCCATTCCTATTGCAAGTAGCCTAGTCCAAGGCTTAGAAATAAAGTAATCTAAAACACTCCCCAAAAACTTGTCAAAGTTTGGGTGACCTTGAAAATGACCCTAAAGTCTTTCTACTTTCACGCTTTCTTTATTTTTAGGCATCTTGGCTTATGAGGGGGACATCATTACCTCCTATGAGTTCTTTAGGAAAGCTTTGACCTAGGGTTTCACCTCCTAGCATTGACTTAATTTAGCTCCTTTGGAGTTGTACACGGGATGTATCTGCATTTAGACATCATAATACACTAAGTGAATAACAAGATGTAATGGTTGTAAAAAGGACTAAACCTTTTTACAACTAGTCAATGCCAGGGTCACCCAATTTTTTTGTTTTTATTTTACATTATTTGACATGAAAATCATTGTGGAATTGATTCCCATAGAACAATTGAAACCTTGATAGTTTAGTCAACCCCACATGCCATACCCTTGCTAGGATTTGGATGATTATACTTAGTGTATTCTGGTCATTTTTTCTTGATATGTTTTGAGACTAGATTTTTTTTGTTTGTTCATAAGCCATGTCAAAATAATGCATTTGAGTTGTGAAGGGTAGTGTTATGCTACCCAAATCATGTTAAAACCATTTTTTCCTTTGAGTCTTTTGAAGCATAACATTGACCACATCATTTGAGCATGCTTACATTGTTAGGCTACTCAATTTGTTTTAGGACTTGTTTACCATTGTATCAAAACCATTTGTTTCAAAACAATTTGTATATACCATTTAGACCTCTATCTTGTGCTGTCATGATGTCTAATCTTGTCTAGCCTATTTGGTCTAATCTTAGCTTTCAATGTTGATTTTTCAATTAGCCTTGTCAAGTTTGGATCCAAACATTGATTGATTTTTGTTTAAGCCTCAATTCATGGGATTCATACATAGATATTTCTCTTTTAGGTTGCATAACTTTAGTTAATCGATTACCCAAAATTGAAAACTATTAATGGTTTATTATTTTAATGCCTATCCTCATAATTGTTTGTACCTTTATTTGAGAGAACACAACCTTTTTCAAAGAGCCTTTTGTCTTATGCCTTATGCCAACTGATCATGTTTATGTTTTATTCTATGTGTCAAGTCTTTGTCAAAGTTGTTTCCAAACTCGTTAGATTAAATCAAATCACATTAGACTTCATTTTAAGTCTAGATTTTGACACCATTTGGTGAAAAGTCCTAGCATGCCTATTTTTTTGAGCCTAGCTTTTGACTCCACGTTTGGAAAAAAGACCTAGCAAGTCAACTTTTCCCTTTCTTAGTTTAGACCTTGTTTAGAACACTTTGACCAAGACCTTTGACGTGTCAGTTTTATTTAGACACTTGACCTTTTGTACGTGTGACATTTGACATTAGGCTATTTTATGCCAAGTCTTAGCAAAAAAAAATTTGGAGATACAACTCCACTTTCAAACCATATTAGAAATACATCTCCACCCCTTCAACCAAGTTAGACCAAGATTGAACCATTTATCCTTTGGACATATTTTTTCAAAGTTTGTAAAACTCTAAGTCCTTTTATTTTCAGATCTTTCATCATTTACTTAGATATGCCTCACTACACTTATGGTGGAGTCACTTAAAATCCAACTTATGATAGAATGACCACATAAAATGACTTTTATGGCTTTTTTCAAGACCCCAATGATGCTAATATGGTTTGTGAGATAGATTTCTATTTGCCTCATATTAATCATTCATGGGAACAAAGTCACGAAGCAACTTACAATCCAACTCAAGACCTTAATTAGTATGAAGAGGCTTTTAAAGAGGAATTTGAAGACCCAACTATAGATAATGTTTTTTGGGATATAGATCCATACCCTCTTTTCAATAATTAGTAAATATAATATAGTCAAGAACCAGCTTATGATCCAAATCACAACTGGGATGATATGGTTTATGAGGAAGACTTGGATGATTTTGCTTATGAAAGCAATAAAGTTTCATGATGTCCTTTTTCTATCTGATCATCTACTACCCCTAACCCTCTTTTGGATTATATGAGCCATCAACCTCTACAGTATCCAAGGAATACCATTACCATTCCTAGACCTAGTCCTTTGGCTTGTGTGAGAAACCAAGCTCCACAACACCCAACCATTTCTATACCAGGACCTCATCCTTTGATTTGTGTGAGTAGTCAAGATCCACAATTCCCCTTCATCATTCCAAGACCTAGTTCTTTAGCTTGTGTGAGCAATCATGCTCTACACTGCCCTATCGTTACCATTTCCATATTTTGTCCTTTGGTTTATGGAAGCAATCATGCTCCCCAATGCCCTACCATTATCTAATCACACGTCATTCCTCATCTAGTACCAATCCCAACCAAACCTCAACTGATCCAATCATTCAAAGACCAAGATATGTTTAAAATTGGTATTTTCTAACTCATTGGAAACCAAGGCCAAGAAAACTAACCAATCCAAGATGTTTTTGTTAAACCAACCATTTGTGATAAGTCAACCTATGATAAATTACATATTGACCCTATACCAGTTGTCAAGGAGTCTCACTCTAATGAACCAGTCTTTGTTAAGTCACTTATTAATGATTATAACCACCTTTGGGAAAATCATTACCTTAACCATGTGCCTATTTTTCAAGATCCTCCTATTGACAAGCCAGTCTCTGAAGAGTTGTCTCTTGACCTATTTCCCATCCTAGAGGAGTCTCACTTTAATAAATCAATTTTTATAGAGCCCATTATGCCATTACAGGTTGTTACTTATCTAAAACCAAATATTTGATAAGACATTATTATAACAAAGTACCCATCAGATGAAGAATGAAAATTAGATTCAAGTTCTATTCTTGAACTGACATCAAATTTAGCATCAAAATCAGAATCAACATCAGTCTCAATATTGGATTCAGAGTCCCTTGAGTTAAAATCAAATTCAGAAGAAGAATATGTTCATGGTTATTGCAATATTGGTTATGCATGCCTCATAGATCAGTTTAAATGCATTTGTGACCCATCTACAATTTTTGAGGATAAGTAATTTAGCTTCAACATAAGTTATCCTGGTATCTTCTACAAGGATTGTGTAGCCTCTCCCTATTTCATTACCATTCCATAGGCCATTACCATCAATCAAGATAACCATATTATTGGCATTCCATCTCCCACAAATTTTTATTAGGATCGACAAAATCACACTTTGTTGAACTACATCCATGGTGACATAGCAGTTAAAAAAGAGAAAGGAGGCCAAGATAACATTCATGTAGTAGAAGAACACTCTCCTAGTGAAACCTTTTCAAAGGCACTAGGGGACAATCAAAGTCACAACTCAGCATCTTCTAGTTAAACTTTTTTGGAAGCACTAGAAGACAATAAAAGTCAAAATTCAACATTCCTTAGTGAAAATTTCTCGAAGGTGGTACAGGACAATCAAGACAACTTCATGGATGAAAACCTTTTTGAGGCACCAATAACTGATCACAAAAGTTCTTCACTGTTAGATGAAGACAAAATCATAGATCAAATCGAAATAACTTCCTATCTACAACCTAATCAAATAGTATCTAATCTATAGATCAAAAAACAAAAAAATTTGGTGTTTTTATTAAGATAAAAAGTCTTCAGCCCCACCACAACCAAAATTATGTCAAATCTGACATTAGCAACATTACGTGTGATTGAAAGTCCTGATCTTCATTTATTTCCCTACCATTCTACATTCCATTATCATTTGACATTCCATTTCAAAATCAAAACTACCATCCATTATTTGTTCCTATTTACCATCCATGGTTTCACTTTCATTTGTAGAGGCTATAAACATACCTTGTCTCAATGCTTGAGGAATTAAAATAAATGACAAATGAAGATCATGAAAGCATTCTCAACAACCAAATTTATAGGCCATTTTTGATAGAGCAACTATTCAAATGAGGTGTGGGATAGCAATTAACATGATCGAGTATTTTTTTGTATCATTTATTGATTAGGATGTGTATCTCCCCATCAAGAGGAACAACATAATCAAAAACCACACCCAGGCCAAAAACATGTACCATACCATTTCACAGTGCCATGTCATTGTCATTGTTACATATTCTTTTTCCATTGTTGTATACTCCTGGAAATTACCCCATCATTTGGGGGAAAACCCTCTCACCATTTTATCTAATCTATCTAGACCATCATTATATATATCGACACCATACCATCCTATCATTCCATTCCTATTTAGACCAAAGCCTATTTTTAGCCATCCTACTCAATCTTATTTTGATTTTGGTTATTTGGTTCTTCTTGCACCTTTTATGGGGGGATTTGAATCAAGTTTCAAAAATCAATCCAATCTATGTTTATAATGACAGTCTATGAAATTAGTATGATAGTTAATTTGGTAGGATATCTTTCATCCTATCCATATTTATTTATGTGAGCTTGATTACAACCACCTATGGGTAAATAAATGTTTCACTAGTCTTGCTAATAATTATAACCACCTATGGAAGAATTAGTATCATTGACCTATGCCATTGTATCTTAGTTATAACTACCTATGGTAAAACTAGGGGAAACACTTGTTTATCATGCATTGTCGCATCACCTTGACATTGTTGTTTTCATTTGATTGGCTATTTTCCAAATTTGAGAACTTATTAGAACCTAGTTGGTTTTTCCCCACCTTTTGTGTGGATAAAATTACTATGACTTGAGGTCATTTTAGGACTATGCGGGTCATACTCAATTCATGTTTAGGTCACCTCATTCCCCCTTTCCATACATTAATGTATGCAATCATTTTCTTGTTTGGATTAATCTCAACCACAGGTTAATTCCACCTTTATTCTTGTTTTTTTAGGGACCATCCATTAACAAATGTGACGATCACTCCCTCAAGGGGGCATCATCATAGGCTTCCTAAAAACTATTTGGAGCTTTATTCTTTAGTCATCATCTTCTTCTCGGCATACATGCCATTTCTCATTCTTTGAGAAGATATTACTTTTCCTATGGTTTTCAGCATCTTCCCAAATAGGGGCAAACTATAGACACCTAAAATTGGCCACTGATAACCTCCAATTAGGATTTTGGCCAATTTCCACCTAAAACCCACAATTTGGCCTAAAAACACTAAAACACACAAAATGATGGGAAAATGAAATATTCAAGTGCCAATTTTGGCCATGGCATCCCTAAATGGGGTAATGCAATTTATGGGCTAGCTAACTTTGATCAGTTCATTTTGAGTCAAAATGCCAAATTTGCTCCTGCATGCTTTGGACTGCTCTTTCTTATCAAATCTTTTACATAAGACTTGTGCCTTTGTTATTTATTGTTGGTAACATTCTAAATGAGAATATGCATCCAACACATCTAAAAATGATTTCTAATTCTAATCTAATCAAATTTAGAACCAATAACAAGGCATTTTGATCAATTTGAGTAATTTGTGGACAAAGTGCTTAATCATGCTTAAGAGCTAATTCACCCAAATCAAGGCTTAATAAAAAATTCCATGGAAACTGGTTGAATAATTTGTTTTGGAAATGAATATTGAATATCTACATCATCAAATGACCTCATTTCTTTGGAAGACATCTATAGGCCATAAATGCCACAAATATCAGGATACATACCCTCCATGCCTCATCAATGCCTTCCATGATGCCCTCCATGCCTCTTAATTTCCCCTTCTTATAATGCCATGATGAGGATAATTACAAACTTAATTCCAAAAATTGAATTAATCCTTAACCACACATCTCAATCTTGAGATAAACAGTTCAAGTTGATTTTGATCAAATTTAAAAATCTATAAATAAGAGGCCTCACAACATCATTTTTAAGCTTGGTTCCAAAAAGATTCAATCAATTTGTGTTATAATGCCAAATTAATTACAAGCCAAGACAACCCACAAGCCAAAGGTGCCAAGAGGAGATGAAGGTAGCCACACTCCATTGAAGAAGACCTCTTGAAGCACAAGATAATCAATCCACCATTACAAAGGCATTTGGAGCATCCAAGGAAGGTGAAAGGAATAATTGTGTTTTCATTTCTTAATTTTTAGTTGTACTTGTCTTTTACTTTTGTTAACTAAGATCTCTCTAGTGTATAGGCCTAGAGATGTTATGTTATTAGTGTGTTTATTTCATCTTGTTTTCATTTTTTAAATAACACTATACTAACCATCCTCTCTTGAGTCAAATTCCTAGAGCACAAAAATTAAAACATTTGTGGTGGATTGCCAAAATTTAAAAAATGTATCCATGAGGAGATTACAAGTGTAACTAGATAGGAATTAGTTGGTTTAACCAAATATAAATCAATGACTTATCAATTAAAATATGGAAAACAATATAAAAGGTGTGAGCTTGTTATAAAAAATATACTTATTTCTGAATTTTTGGTCAAATTTAGGGAGAAGATTATTTATGAGTATGAAAGACATACACATAGAGCTAGATGGTCGGATGCACATTTCAAGATAATCAAGGATACATTCCCATTTGGTTCAATTATTTTAGTAAACTTTACTAAAAATTACGCATTCAAACCCCAAATGGAAGTTTGATCACATTATTACAACTCATCACAAGCTACCATATTTATGCATATAACATTCATGCATGCACCTGATAGTATAGAGTAACAAAAAAATATTAAGGGTGTACCATTTCTATATCAACAATGACCGATCACATTGTTTAGAGTATTTTTAAGGCTATTTTCATAAGTTGTATGAACTATTGAGTTAGATGAACATTAATTTCTATCAACATTACATTTGGTCAAACAATTGCACATCACAATTCAAAAATGCATGGATGTTTTATTGGTTGAGAAGGATGCACATTACCACTGGGGTAGAACATATTTAGAGTTTCATCAAGGCTGGCCATGGAAAATGGAAGCATGACAATACTAGAGCATGTGTAAAAAGGGCTATTAGAAGGGAAGAGTTGAAATTTGAAGAGGGTGTTCATTTGACAAATTCAAAAACTATGGTTGAATGGTGTAATGATAACATGTGTTATGGTGCTCAACCAAATTCTATTGTGTGTAGACATTTATAATTAGTATAAGAAGAATTCTTGGCAAAGTATGAGGATTGTATGAATCTAATGGGTTCAAGTGACCCCCACTCATTTCGTAACTCAAATGAAAGTTCTTGGACTATTCATATGAGAAACTTGACATGTTTTTATTATACATGCATGGAATTTGTTTGGAATGAGTTTGAGTCATAAGAGTGGGTGGATGATTGGATTTTCAAACCTCTAATTCCAATCAACACATATTAGGTTCCAATAGCATTGTAACTTATAAATATGAAATCATTGGATGACTTTGACCATGTATCTAATCTATTGTAGCTAGGTAGAATATTTTTAATTATATACAATTTATTTTCATTAAATATCTTCATATTATTGTTAAAAATGATTTTTTGTGATACAGAGTATGTTTTTAAAATTATTACATATGAGGATAATGAAGAGGGAACTGATTACTACTTGTGTTGGTGTGTATAGAGATAAAAAATTGACTTCCTCACTTATAGATGGAGAAAACATTGGCTATCCCACTTCGTCAGTGGTAATCACTAGAATTTGGTTTTTATGATATCCTATAAAATATTCAGTCAGTGGTTGTTTGAAGAGTTTGAAATGCATATGAAGATATTTCACTATTCAAATTTGATTCTTGCAATGGATATTTAATTACAAAAATATCATGGGAAGCCATTAAATAGGAAACTATGGAATGTTTTGGGAGTCAGACCATGAAACTATTCTTAATACTATCAAGGTTAGAGTAGATCCTAGTGGTTCATTGGATTGAAATACATAAGTATGTTGAATTTTCAAATGTATATGTAATCAATTTTACCAAACATTTTTTATTTTCTAGGTAATACATATGAATTTTATTTTTAATTACTTACTAACTTTTTTTATAGGTTAATGGTGCCAGATAAGCTTCCACCTTCATGTGGTTGGCACTGTCAGTAGAGAATTATATATTCTTAAAGCTAAATGAAGCATAGGTTAGACATGATCAAAATTTAGGTTAGACATTATCAAATCTTAGGTTTGATGTGATCAAATGTTAGGAAATGACGTACAGGTTTCATTTTGCATGTGTTTGAACTTAGGCTAAAAAATTACATTTTATTGTATTGGGAAGGGTATTCTTGAGGCCAAAATGGGTGGTGGTTTTATTGATCAACCTGATGAGAGTCTAATAACCTAGTATTAGATGTTATCTACCCCATGGGATGTGTTGGTAGTGTCATTTTTTGTCAAAAATCATCAGAACAATATTTATGCAACCACAACATAAAATTTGACAATATTTATTGTTAGTGTTTTTGTGCTCTAGAACGGTAGTGAAAATATAATTCCAAGTTGATTTTAACATCATGGCAGTGTGATAACATGTAATTTTCCTACTTAGATGTGATCAAAATGATATATTCTCAGGTGGAGGTCCCAGAGGTAGACATGGCAGTTGGAGGTTAAGAAGTTGCTTGTTCAATGACAAAAAGTTGCATTTTTGGACCCCTCATTACAACTTGTCCAATGAGTTACTCTTGAAGGTTTTGTAACTACAAGAATATGGATAAAACCACAATTGTTTAGTAGGGGGTTACATAGGGTAAATAAACAAACCACTAAGAGGCTAGAAGGCTCAAGGCTTCTATGGGATACAAGAGATCTATTATGGTTATCTAGTTTGTCATTTTGCACCAAGCTATAGATAGACTTGTAAACCAAGTTAGGGATAGAATGATCAACCTCAAAATGGATGTAGGTATCTATATTGGATCTAACCACAACAAAGCAAGTAGCTAAGACTAGATAACTAATTGCATACAAATTATGAAAACAATAATGCCAGGTAAAGAGAGCTAACAAATGATATGTAAACTTAGAAGCAAAGGAACTTTTAGGAAAAATAAAAGATATTTTAAGAAATAAATATGTTTTCAGTCAAGGGTTAAATATCATGCCTAATCTAAATTTGAGATATCTTTTACTTTCAACACTATTATTTTCTAAAAATGCAATTTTCTAGGTTAGCAAGAGAGATAGATTATTTATGTAACTTGTATAGTTTATTTTGAGCATGTATAATTATATTATGTAATGAGAAATTTTTCCAAAGAGGTAATGACATGTAATGTTAAATATTTCAAGTAATTAAATTATTACTAACCACATAAAAATGCAATAAACTTTAGAAACTATTCTAAGAAATACTCTAAACAAGTTAAATCACTTAAATAAATCAAACCCTAGCATGTATACTACTAAAAATAAACAAGATTTTTTCTTTGAAAAGTAAAGTGACCTCATATCAAAATCAAGAGAGATGTGAACACTTTCTACCAACTAAGTATCTAAGCTAAGAATCAAGAGAGGAAGAGGATAAGGTTGTGTGTGAGTTGAGTCCAGATCAAGAGCCAAAAGTTGTGGAAGAGGTGAAGGAGAAGCTCCCAATCTGTGAGAGAGCCAATACAAGGAGCACAAGAGATAGGTGTAATGGAGTCTTGAGGGAGCAAGGAATAAACCATAAGCTTTGGAACATCGTATAGAGTAATGTTAATCACCAAGATAAGCTATAGAATAGTAGGGCATCCCCTGTCATAATGAAATCTATTGTGCCAAGAAAGAACCAAAAGAGATTCAAGAAGGTAGCCAAGATTTGAGTATGATGATCAAGTGGGAAGATTAGAGAAAGAATGCAGGAGATATATCTAGAGAGGCTCTCAAATGAATGAGAAAGTGGCATATATCTCAACCCTAATCCACCAAACAACTAAAAACTAGCCATTTTTAGCCATTTGGGCCCAAATAAAGCACTTTTTTAAGTATTATGCTTAGGTTATGGCTTTTGTGAAGGAAACATGTAGCCTAGGCCATGATTTTCCTTCCTAATCCATGTATTGGGTCAAACCACTACCTAAGGTGGTCAACAAGCCTCCAAAAAGGGCCTTAAGGGGTCTTTAGAGAGCCTATCTGGTGTGAGAAAGGACCAAGATGGAATGCGGATGTGTAGGGGATGAGAATATGATGCAAGAAAGGTCTAAAAAAGTGGTAAATGTATTAAAGAGAGATAACTAGGGTCAATAATCTGCATGTGAGTCAATGTGTAATCATATGGAGGAGTAGGGTCATGGGATATACAATTAGTATGCCCCTAAGGTACAAGTAGTCAGTGTTTGAATGAATAAGGAGTGTTGAGTAGTACCTAGAAGCCACATAAAATCAAAAGAAAGTAAGAGCTAAAAAGATAAAAGAGAATATTACATGCACTTACTAGATAAGGATGATGGTGGAAGAAGTTGATGATGTGATCCATGGGTGAGAATATAAAAGTTACGTAATTCAAAATCCAACTCCAAATCCAAATACTATGAAGAAGGGACACAAGTGATATAAAATCAAATCACATAATCCATAATGACATTTAGGTGTCAGTGCTAGTGTTCTCCCTACAATGGATATGGGTGAACTAGATGTCTTCGAAGAAGCAGAACAAATCATGTGTCTCCTCAAAGAGGGGGAGAAACTCAAAGCTAAAGATAGCCCAAACATCAATGTGTTGAGACACAACTAAGAGTGAGTTAGAGAATAATTTCACATAACATGTGCCTAACTCACGGGCATCGATCAAGTTGATAATAATTGCATGATACTCAGTGGCATTATTCATCTCACTAGTAAAGAAGAAACCAATTACAAAAAGCTCATGGTCCCATAGATCACAGATAATCCAAGCCACAACTGTCAGTCCTCTGTTACCCCAACTACTTCCAATTATGTGAATCACCATTGAGAAGTACACCATAATGTGGGTCAAGGATGCAAGACTAGAAACTGTCGATAAGTAATCTTAATTCAAGGTAGTATAAGTAAGTTTCATGATGAAAACAAATAATGAAACCAAGCCACAACCAATGTGGTTGACCAACATTGGCCATTGTAAGAGGTAAGAATGGAAAGTGGGGGGAAGTTCAAAGAAGATGAAGACTAGTCAATAAGACTAGTGCAAGTCTTGAACCACCATAGCAACAACCCTACCTATAACCATGATGAAAAATAGAGAGAGGGAGTTAGAATGGATCAACTGTATAATACTAAATAAATTACTAACTAAAAAAATTACAAGTAACTTCTATCCCTAAGTGCCCATGAGATGGGGCACAAGCTCGAAAGATCAATGGGGACTCAAAAAGGGTCATAGGGATCAAAATGGGTATAAAACAGGCCTAAAGAAGCCTCAAATAAGAAAATGGAGGATACTAAAGTGATAAACCCCCTAATATGGAGGTTTCATGGTCTAGAATGTTAAAAAGGGTAAAACACCCAAAAAGGATCCAAAAAAAGCAAGAAAAAGGGCTAAATAGAGGAAAAAAGAGTAAAAAGTAAATCAATTTAACTCTTATTTTCACTATGAGAGAGCCAAAAGGGATCCCACAAACCACCAAATCCAAATCAAAGCAAACAATTATGTGAAAGCATGCCACAAATGTGCGGGATGGTCTAGGTAAGTCCTCTGACCTAAATGTTTGCAAATTTTATTCATTTTTGGGGTTTGGGAGGCCCTAAATGCATTTTGACTCATTCCAAATGATTCAAAGGATGAATTGGTTGAAATATATAGTAAAAATTATGGACTCAATGAGAGGATAAATCCAAGATAAATGACACCTCAAACCATGCCCTAGAGGAAGAGAAATGGGGATCCCTAAGGCTCCCCAAGGGGCCACGCCCCATGCCGTGGCCTTGTTAGGCAAAGCCATGGCCTAGGGCACTACCAAGCCATGGGTTCCTTGTATTGTTACACTTCCAATCCATTTCCTTTCCCAAAAATCTATGTCCTAGAGTAGCGAGGCCCTAGGGCAAGCCTTGAGGAGCCTAGAAGAGCCTGAGAGGTCCATGAAGGGGCCAGAATAGGAAAGAGAAAAGGAAACAAGCAAGATAGGTAAAAACAATTTTTTTTAATTGAATTTATCTTAGTTCATGGCTATTATACTAATCCATTTGCCTATTTTTCACTTGTGTTGACACACAGAGGAGTTAACATACCATAGGAGGGAGAGTCTTCACATGTGAGGGAGCACCAACATAGAGAGAGAGACTATACGAGGTGACCAATCAAGAGAGAGTCCCATCATGGTTGGTTGAGGAGGTAGATGCTCTACCTATGGAGGACTAAGATTTCCTATAGAGTGTAGGAATTTTGAGACTAGTACATGTGCCTTTATTTCATTATTTTAAAGACCTAGTGAACATGTTGGTGACCATATGGGTACTTGAGAGACATGTGTTCCAGTTGGGGCTTGAGATAGAGGTCATCTTGAGCATTGAAGATGTCTACTAGATCTACAAGGCTAAGCTTATAAGGAGAGAGATAGAGATAATTCAATTGTAGGATACATCCATAATTGAGATCTACCTAGTGGGACCCTACCCTCAACACAATAGCCATGGAGTATAGATCACATAGCTATCATCTAGGGTATTACCACTATGGATAGTGATAGCAGGTAGTATGGTCAAGAGGATCTACAATATCTAGTATATAGAAACTATCACTATATTTTATAGGAGTTTTCTAATGTATAGAGGGAGGATAAAGATATTCCTGGCACCATTATATCCTAGGTGGACTATACCAATAGTTGGATCACATTTGGTGCATAGGGTTAGGCAAATTGACACAACCCAATTTACTCATGTCTTAGGCTTACAAGAGGATCCCATTGACATGATTGAGGACACCATGGGGTAGTTATGCATACCCTACACTAGAGGAGGGCATGACATGGGCTACATATTCCATAGAAAGGGTTGGGTTGGTGTAGAACACCTTAGATCTAGATGTAGTGGGAAACTACATCCTTGATCCATAAAGATCTATGGTGTGGCTAGAAGATTCAAAGGTAGAGATCCATGTGGGATATGAGGATTTACAAGGTCTATAAGGGCCGTATCATCATCTAGGGAGACAAGCTCTAGTGACATAGGAGAGATGAGGATAGCCTAGGCTAGTTGGGTTTGATCATGATGGGCAATCAAGATAAAGTGAGGAGAAAAGGTGGAGAGAGGCAGCCACACTGAGGAAAACTACCACTAAGAGGATCACGACCTTTCAGAGGGCCACATAGGCCAGCTACATGACTAGGTAAGACAAGTGTATTTTTAAGATAACACTTTATCTTTTTGCTCATCCTTAACAAGAGCTGATATGTGACTAACATATGTGCTTTGTGTCTGTAGGAGACCATCTAAGCTAGATTGGATCCCAAGTGGACCTACTACTGAGGGAGTTATTCCTTGATGTGGTAGTGACACCACTAATGGAGTATGTGCCACATCTACTAGTGGGGGTAGGGCCACATACTCACTTCTAGTAAGTGGGTACATGAACCTCACTTGAGATGATAAAGGCATGATACTAGATACCATAGCTAGAGGTTGAGTTAACATGGCATGAAGCAACCATGGCATGAATCAAGATAGTTACAACACAACATGAGATAACTAGAACATGAGCCAAGGCATGACTAGGTAGAGTAAAGTCTAAGATAGATTAACTATGGGTTGAACTAGCCTAAGATCTGACTAGAGGAGTGGATGTGCCTAGAGATGGGGTGGGACTGACTAGCTACTATGGAGTAGATAGTGGCTTGACTAGTCTCTAGGTATAGGTCAATGTTTCCACCAGAGGTAGGACTTCCATAAATAATTTCAATCATAGGTTGACTAGGATAATATCATATGTATAGCCATGCATGTGGTAGTTTTGGAGACTATGATCCCTAGTTCAGAGGAAGCTACATGATGTACCTAGAGAAAAAAAACATGTATTTCGTATGATATATAGTTTTTTCTCATTATTATCACATGTGTGTATATGATTTTGTGTGTGATGTGTATCCTTCATCTGATATAGACTACTAGATACATGTGATTAGATAGTAGATATTGCTAATAAAGAACCCATGTGTATACACATATACAAGTAACATAGAGGTTAGTGGTGTGAGAAGAGAGGAAAGGTTTTCCCTACCACCATATGAGACTTTCCCAAAGGGCCACATCACCCTAGACATGAAATGTCTTGAGGTGGAACCCATTGATTGGGTGTTTTAGAGGATCACCTTTGAGGGTTGAGAGATGATAAGCCCTATTCTCAAGAGAGGTGGTGATAATGAAGGAGACAAACCACTTGTTTAGAGTTTTCCCTTCTTATGTTTCTCCTTGTCAAAAATGAGGACCGTATCACATACCTTGAATAGATGAGGTTGTACCAATTTCTAAAATTTATGGCCTTGATGGCATTGGTAAGCATGGTTGTGCTCAAGAGAAGCCATACACCACTCATCTAGCTATTCAATCTTGTTGAGGTGAGTGGATAATTTTTCCTCATTATAGAGAGATATGAACATCTTAACTTGAAATTAAGGGATTAAGACCTTTAATGGAAGAAAAACCTCAGACCCATATATGAGAGAGTATGGGGTTGCCCCCATGCCTGTCTAGAAGCTAGTCTGGTAAGCCCAAAGGGTAGGATAGAGCATTAGATTCTAGTCCCTCTTGGGATGGGCAATAATATATATAATCATCTTCTTCAAAGTTTTATCTTAAGACTATGCTTGGCCATTTTCCTAGGGGTAACGGGTCAACCAGAAGCAAATCTTAAACCCAAAATGTTTAACGAGCTCATGTATCTCAGGGCTTTAGAATCCCAAGTCATTATCAGCCCAAACCTACAAATAAGTTAGTTTATAAAAAACTTGGTGATGGTCTTCCCACACATGCCACTAAGAGGCATGGCTTCAACCCACTTCATGAAATAGTCATTGGTAGTGATAAACTAATGATGGCCATCAAAAGAGGTAGGTTTAAAATCACTGACAAAGTTGAGATCCTAAACTGAAAAGGACCAAGGGGCCAAAATTAAATATAAGAGGCCTATATGGGAATTAATGGCATCCCCAATGACTTGGCACATCTTACACTTCTTGGCATATTATAATACATCCTTAACAAGAGTGGGTTAGTAGTATCCCATCCTGATAATACACTGGGTGGTGGCTTTCCCTCTTGAGTGTCCATCACAAATTCTCCCAAGAGACTCCTTCAACATGAGAGGAATATCCTCAAGTTAGAGGCACTACATAAACACACCATCTAAAGCCCACTTGAACAAGATGTCACTTATGATCACATAATGAATAATGAGCTTTTAGATATGATAACATTCTTGTGAAGGAGCATTGATGGGATAAGACTAAGTCTTAAGGTAATGAAAAATGTCCCAATACCAATCACACTTAGAGATCTCAACACAGTCAATCAAGTAGACCATCTCATTAGGAAAGGCATCGTCAACTAGTTCCACACTAGGATTAGGTATTGGGAACTTAACGGATTGCTTAGCTATAGCTAGACCCTTGTTGGACTTTTAGTTGACAATGTATAGGTTAAACTCTTAAAGAAGCATGATCCATCTTTTAGTCCTACTAGCAAGGTGTGTCTTTCCAAGTAGGGAGTGGAGTGGATCGATTGGATAATCACATTGGTGGTTTGGTCCAACATGTAATGTTTTAACTTCTTCATAGTGAATATGAGAGAGAGATAATACCACTTAGCAAGAGAGTAGTTGATCTTAGGACCAACTAGCATGCGAGAGATGTAGTAAATAACTCTCTCTATTAGTGCCATCCTTTTGACATAGCATGCCCCTGATGGAAATATTAGTAAAAAAGGTGCACAAGATAAACTCACAACCCTTAATGGGTGCCATTAGGATGGTAAGATTATGAAGCATGCACTTCAATTCCTCAAAATCCACTTGGACTTTAGCAGACCACTAGAATGGCATGTTCTTGCATATGAGATGTGTGAGGGGTATGGATTTGTGAGCATACTCCTCAAGGAAACATTTAATAAAGTTGAGCCTTCCTAGGAAGGAATATAATTGAATGAGGTTACACATGGGAGGTATCTCAAGGATCACCTTGATCTTCTCATGATCCACCTCAATGCCCCTTTGTGAAATGAAAAAACTAAGAAGCTTTCTAGCAAAGATGCCAAAAATGCACTTCTTGGGGCTAAAGTTGATGTGATACTCTCTGAGACATTCAAATATGATCTTAAGGTCTTGAATATTCTCATCTCACTTTTAGGATTTGTTGAGAATATCATCAACATAGTATTCAAAAATATTATGGATAAGGCCATGAAAAACATGGGTCATGGCATGTTGATATTTGTCCCCAACATTCTTCAGACCAAAAGGCATGATGACATAATAGAAGGTACCCCATGGGGTAGTGAATGTCATCTTGAGCTAGTATTTAGGTAAAATATATATTTGGTTGTACCTTGATAACCCATCTATAAGGGACATGATCTCAAAACCAACTATGAAATCAACAATTTGGTCAATCAAAGGAGTAGGAAAATTATCCTTTGGGAAAGCTATATTGAGATCCTAAAATTTGATATAGATATAAGTAGCTCCATTCTTCTTGAGAACATGAATGATGTTGGAAACCCATCAAGGGTAGTCAATGGCTTAGATGAAACCAATTCAGATGAGCTTCTTAATCTTATCCTTGACTAGCTAGGAGACATTAACCACCATTGGTCATTAATTTTGGTTAATGGGTCAGGTCCCATCATCTATAGTGAGATTATGGAAAATGATGTGAGGATCCATACACTTCATATTGATGTATTCCCAAGTGATTACATCTATAAATTCACATAAAAAGGTGACCAAAACATCTCATTTCTCTAGATCAAAGTTAGTACTAATCTTGATGATGTTTGGCCTTGTTGAAGTGCCAAGGTTGACATCAATGGATCCTTAAGCATCCATAGCATTCATTTCCTTCCTCAAAACACTCAAGAATAGGAGGGAATAATTGATCTAATAGCTCAAGTTTAACTATGAGGACATTCATGATGGGAATGCCATGGGTTGGGCCATCAGTGAGAGATATCTCCAAACCTAAATGATTAAGGGGATAATGGTACTTATGACAAGCTCACATGAGCTTGGTGTAAGCCTTTCTCTCCTTGAATAGGTGACATGTCATAACATGAATGAAATAACACTTGAGATTATACTCAACTTCTCTAGTAGTCTCAATGGGAGACACATTGAGAGAGCCCATACTCCTATGGGATAAGTGCAATGCAAGGGGAAGCTCAACATTTGGGGAGATGTCTTGAAAGAGATCTCCAAGAAGATATGATCTACCATGGCATCATAGAGTGGAAGAGTGATTTGATTGACACATGATATAATTTAAAGGAATGAATATTGATTGATACTTAGTTGGATCACAATTTTATCCTTAATAAAATGTGACTCAAAATTAGGGGTTTATGAGAATCCATAAAACCCCATAAAGAGACAGCCAAAGCCTCACCCAAGGGATTTGTCTTTGCATAGATAAACACTTAGGTATCTAGGTCAACCTCCATGTTATGAACCTCACCTTCATGTAAAAATTGAACCATGTGAAACATGGATGACATGATGGCTTGCATGGCAGTAGTCCAAAGACAGCCAAGAATCATGGTGTATGAAAGATTTAGTTCTAACATACAAAACTCAATCTTGAATTAGGGCCAAACTTGACATAGAGCTTCATGTTTCCCACCAGTGTAACTATGTCATTGTTAAAACCAACATAATTATGGAAAGAATCTAAGAGCTTCTTTTGATTGATCCCAAGCTCATTAAACACACATAGGTGAATGATATTTAATGTAGCTCCTTCATCAATGATGCATCTCTTAATGTGATATTTACTAATGGAGGTCTCAATATAGAGATGGAATTGATACCTATTTGAAATAACCAAATCATCTAACAAAGAGGTAAGGTTGAAAGATAAGATGGGAGGGTGAGGGTACTTGTAAACATCAACATTGAATAAAACTTTAACATTATCCTATAGTAGACCCTCATGAGACAGACCAAGCTCATCAAATATGAGGCCATTTTGATTAGGGCAAAGGTGAAGAAGGTCCCAAATGGATATCCCAGCTGATAGGTCATATAAATCTTCTATAATGGAGTAAAGATGTTTTCTAGCCTAGGGAGGGATGTTATGCTAAAAATCAAATCTGACTTTGGGATTCCCTACACCCATGGGCTAGCTAGGAGGCCCATCATCACTAGTCTCTCCAATAGGGTTGATGAACTGACCCAAGCATTTGTTAACAAAACACTCATACCTAGTAGAGGCTATGTCAATAGTAGCAGTGACCTTGTTACTCTTGCACTTGGCTTTCCCTCTTGAGTTAGCTTGGGAAGAGGAGTCAAAAGAGGTGGAAGAGTAATAAGGAGAATGAGGGGCCTTAGCCTTTAATTTCTTATTTTTCTTCTCCTTATCATGGTTAGGTAGAGGATCTTTGAACACATTTAATTTTTAGTTGAGTTCTACATGAGGATAACTTTGAGATGGAAGTGAGGTTTGTGTACCAAACTTTTGGGCAACATAATTGACATCATCATGCCCCTTCATCGAATGGTAATTACAAAACTTGGTGGGGTCATAAGGAAACACCATCTATTCTTTTTTTATGATTGATTTATAATCCTTCTTTTTAGTTAATTTCTTGCTCAAAGCATTCACCTCATGGTTGTCCTTCTTATCCTCCTTCTTAGGAGGAAAATCAATAACACCATCACCAGTTGCATTACAGTTGTGATCATGTGAAGAGGATGAATGTTGTGTTAGTAAGAGTTACATGCCCACATGCACCTCAAATAATTCAATCTTCAAAAACTCATTAACAACTTCATCATACAAGGTGGGCTCACACTTGAGGACCTAATGGTGAACCTCCTACCTCAATTCTCATGTGAATATATCATAAAGCTAATCATTTGAGAACTTTTTTCTGTATGTATGGATGGTTGAATTCCACCTACACAAAAAATCAATGTTTGACTCACCCTTGACCTATGCATGGAGGTGAGTGATTGGATGTTGAGGCTGAAATACTTGGAGATATCAAAGTACTAAAGGAAGTCATCTAGAAGGATCTAGAAAATAGAGATAGAATATGGAGGTAGGTTTTAAAAATAAACAATATTTTTATCTCATCGAGAAAGAGTGAAGAGCTTCAACATCATGAATTTTTCCTATTCCCAATCCATACATGCCATTATAAATGTTTTAATATGTTTAATGGGACTGATGTCCTAAGTCCCATTAAACTTAGGCAGTTTATGTATAGGAGTAGGAAGGGGAATAACATGTACCCAAGGGGATCTAATATTTTTATGGATATCCTCATAGGCATGGTTGATAAAGAGATGGAAATGATTTCCAAGAGGGGTCTCGTAATGGTAATGATGTTTCGTATGCCCATAAACATCATCATACCATGACCATGGGGAAGATGATGTCAAGGTAGCTCTTAATAGGAAGGATGTTCATGGTGGAAATTATCTCTACCATAGGGTGGGTAACAAACATGGGAAGGATAACATTCCCCATGAGGATGATGGGATGACATGACATACTCATGGAAATGGTCATGATGACCTAAGTCTCCCTGATACTGGTCATTTGTCACTAGATAAGAGTCAACTAGAGGGAACTAATAATCATGATAGGCATCTCATATTTCTCTAGTCTGTAGGTGGTGATTAAAATCAACATGCTCATCTAAAAATATAAAGGAAGGGCTAAGAGGATAGGAGGACTCTTCATGCTAGATATACCTTATTTAGTTAGAATATATATGACCCATAACATGGGTATGGGGGTATTCTTGCTATAGAGTCTCCTACCAAGAAAGAGGTGGGGAACTCAAAAAATAACTAGTTAAGGTACTAAAAAATGAATGGGTGAAATATTTTTCTCTAGAGGAAGCACACTACCAACTCTTAGGGGGGAAAATATGCACTTCATTGACTTGAAGGCATCTATGACAATAATCAATGATCACATACAAATCATTAGGTCCTAGTCATGAAAGGGGATCCTCATCACCTCAAATAGGTGAATGAGAAGTAGCATGTGATAGAGAAGAAATATCCTTAGATTAATGAATCTTAGACTGGTGAAAAGGAGACTGAGTCCATTGGTTATAATCTTTCCAATCATATTCCCTTTAGAATTTGAGAGTGTACAGATCAACATGCTAGGTCAATGGAACCTCTTGGATCCTATGGTGTCTATAGCATTTCATTACAATCACATCTTTATCATGAGTGAGCTCATGGATGAGACCCTAAATATGATAGGAATGTCATCCCAAGGGTGGGAGATTGACCATGGATATAATGAAGGAAGAGCAACATAGAATTAAAAAAAAAGGCAAACCGATGGAGAACCAATAGGGAGAATGACATAGAACAAAATCAAGATAAAATAACCAAGGTGAGAGCCAAAACATTAATAAAAGAAAATCCTAATAACTAATAGAGGGGAGTTGGCTAAGAGAGCTCTAAACAGGATGGAACTAGCATGAGACTATATTTGAGATCCTACCAAGTGTACGAGAATATGACTCCAAGAATATCAATATAACCACTAGTGTTTGGTAGGGGGTACACAAGGTACTTAAATAAACCACTAAGAGGCTATAAGTCTAAAGGTTTCTATGGGCTACAGGAGATCTATAGTGGCTATCTAGTTTTCCAACTTGCACCAAGCTATAGATATACTTGTAAACCAAGTTAGGGATAATATGATCAAGTATATCAAGGACAAATGTATCTCTAGTACATATAACCACAATAAAGTAAGTAGTTAAGACTATCTAACTAATTTCATACAAATTATGAAAATAATTATTCCAAGTAGAGAACTAATAAATGAAATGTAAACTTAGAAGAAAAGGCACTTTTAGGCAAAACAAAAGACATTTTAATCAATACATATGTTTTCAAGGGTTAAATAACATGCCCAATCTAAGTTAGAGATATGTTTTACTTTCAACACTATTATTTTCTAACAATGCAATTTTCTAGTTTAGCAAGAGAGAGAGATTGTTTATTCAACTTGTATAGCTTGTTTTGAGCATGGACAATTCTATTATGCAATGAGAAATATTTCCAAATAGGGCATGACATGTAATGGTAAATATTTTAAGAAATAAAAGTATTCTTAACCATATACAATGCAAAAAAACTAGAAAATATTCTAAGCAATACTCTAAACAATCTAAATCACTAAAACAAATCAAACCCTAGTAGGTATACTACTATAAATAAATAATATTTTCACTTTTTAAAGCATAGTTCCCTCATATAAAAATCAATAGAGATGTATAGACTTTCTACCAACCAATTATCCAAACTAGGAAGCAAGAGAGGAAGATGATCAAGGTATATGTGAGATGAGTCCAAACTAAGAGCCAAAATGTGTGGAAGAGGTGAAGGATAAGTTACTAATCTATGAGAGATCCAATACAAGGAGCATAATATACAATAGCAATGGAGTATTGAGGGATCAAAGAGCAACCCAAAAGATTCAAAAACACTGTAAATAGAAATGTGAATCACCAAGATAAGCTAAAGAATAGTAGGGCATCCTCTATCACATTGAAAGTTATTATACCAAGCAAAAACCAAGAGAGATTCAAGAAGGCAGCCAAGCTTTGAGTGTGATGATAAAGTGGTAAGATTAGAACAATAATGTAGGAGATAAATCCAAAGAGAGGCTCAAATAAATGATAAAGTGGTATATATCTCAACCCTAATCCACTAAACAATAAAAAACTAGCCATTTATAGTTATTTGGGCCTAAATAGGGCACTTTTTCATGCATTCAACCTAGGCTACAACTTTTGTGAAGGAAACATGTGGCCTAGGCCATGGGTTTCCTCCCTAAGTTGTGGCTTAGGTCAAACAGCTACCTAGGGTGGTCAATAAACCTTTGAAAAGGGCCTTAGGGGTCCCTAGAGAGCTTGTCTGGCATGAAAAAGGATGAAGATGGACTAAGGATGTGTATAAGATGAGAATATGGTGCAAGAAAGGTCTAAACAAGTGGTGAATGTCTTAAAGAGGGATGACTTGGGTCGGTAGTCTACACGTGAGCTGATGTGTAATCATAAGGAAGAGTAGTGTCATGGGAAGTATGATTAAAAATTTTACTTGAGTGATCTAGGGTGCGATTAGAGGTATTAAAGAGGTAGGGAAAAAATATGACAATTCAAATAAATGACTTATAGGTTCATTTTACACATGTTTGAACTTATGCTAAAAATTGCATTTTTCTTTTATTGAGAAGGGTATTCTTGAGGCTAGAATGGGTGGTGGGTTTGTCAGTCAGGCCTGATGGGAGGTCATGAACTTAGACTTAGATGTTATCTTAGCCCCTTGATGTGTTAGTAGTGTCATTTTTTAGTCATAAAGCATTGAAACCACAGTTCTACAACCACAACTTAAACTTTGACAACATTTGTTATCAGTGTTTCTAAACTCTAGAATGGTAGTCAAAATGCACTTTCAGGTGGATTTAAACATTGTGGTAGTATGATAACATGTAATTTTTATATCTAGATGTGATTTAAGTGATATATTCTTAGGTAGAGGTCCTGGAGGTAGAAATGACAATTGGAGCTTAAGATGTTGCTTGTTCAATGCCAATAAGTTATATTTTTAGACCCCTCATTATAACTTGTCCAATGGATTGCTTTAGAAGGTTCCACCTAATTTATTTAGGGTGAAATTAGAGGCCTTAAAGAGTGAAGGGAGGGATTTGATGGTTCATATAAATGACTTACAAGTTTTGTTTTATGCATTTTTGAACTTAGGCTAAAAAATTGCATTTTTCTTATATTGGGAAAGGCATTCTTGAGGCTAGAATGGGTGGTGGGTTTGTCAATCAGGCATGATGGGAGGCCAAAAACCTATTCCTAGACATTATACACCCCTAAAACTTTGACAACATTTATTATCAGTGTTTATGTGCCCCATAATGGTAGTGAAAATGCACTTTCAGATGGATTTGAATTTCATGGTAGTGTCATAACATGTAATTTTCCTATCTAGACATGATTTAAGTGATATATTCTCAAGTGGATGTCCCAAAGGCAAAAATGGCAATTGGAGCTCAAGAAGTTGCTTGTTTACTGATAAAAAGTTGCATTTTTTTACCACTCACTGTAACTTGTCCAACATATTTCTATTGAGGGTTAAACTTGAGTGATTCGAGGTGAGATTAAAGGTATTAAATAGGTAGGGTAGGGATCTAAAATTTCATGTAAATGACTTACAAGGTTTTGTTTTATGTGTGTTTAAACTTAGGCTAGAAATTTACATTTTTATTGTATTGGGAAGGTCATTCTTGAGGTCAGAATGGGTGGTGGGTTTATCAATAGACACTAGTGGGAGACCAATAACCTAGTTATAGATTTTATCACCCCCAAGAATGTGTTGGTAGTGTTAGTTTTTATTCAAAATCATTGAAACCATAGTTCTGCAACCATAACTTAAACTTTGAAAACATTTGTTGTTAGTGTTTTCGTGCTCCAAAACAATAGTGAAAATAAACTTCTAGGTGTATTTGAACATTTTGGTGGTGTAATAACATGTAATTTGCCTATTTTGATGTGATATAAGGGATATATTTCTAGGTGGAGGTCTTGGAGGTATAAATGGTAGTTGGAGTTCAAAAAGTTGCTTGTTCAATGCCAAAAAGTTGCATTTTTAGACCCATCACTACAAATTGTCCAATGAATTGCTATTGAAGGTTATACCTAAGTCATTCAAAGTTTTATTATAGGGATTAAAGAGGTAAGGTAAGGATCTGATGATTCATGGAAATGACTTACAAGTTTCATTTTATATGTGTTTAAACTTAGACTAAAAAATTGAATTTTTCTTTTATTAAGAAGGGCATTCTTAAGGCCAAAATGGGTGGTGGGTTTGTTGATCAGGACTGATGGAAGGCCAAGAACCTAGTCTTATGTTATCTCCCCCATAGACATGTTTGTATTTTTAGGTTTTGGTCAAGAAGCATTGAAATAATAGTTTTGCTAAACTCTTAGCTTTTAGTACATGTTAAAACTTGGGTAAGATGAGTTTTTAGTTGATTTGAGTTATATAAACTTGAGTAAGGGTTAAAACATGTTACAATTTATAAAATACTACTATAAATATAAATTTTAAGAGATACAATCTCTATTTTGATAAATTGACCTATTGTAGTAACAGCTAGGTCTAGAGACCTAGAAACTTAAAAAGATAGAATGAGAGCTCAATCTCTTCAAGACCTATAGTTGGTCAATTTATTGTAAATTTTGATACCTACATAAATATTTGAGTTTTCCTAAGACCTATCCAAAGTGTCTTAAAAAATATTATTCATAAGGAGTTTAAATTTGAGAGATTGGTGACTAGTTAAGAGTAGGCCTAATTAGTAATTGAATAGTTTAAAAGAAGATTGTTTGAGAGTGGATTTTGAATTGAGTTGAGAAAAAGAGTGGATAAGTGAGGTTGGAATTCTTCATGATCTTAGAGCATATGAATAGGACTTTCATATCCTTATTAAACATAGAAGAGTAAACTATGCATTATGTGGTATTAATGGATGATAAAGGATTTTGTAAAATATAAAGGAATAAGAATCATAGAAGGTATACAAGAAGTTGGAGTAATTTCAATAAAATCTAGTCAAAAAGGCATTAGAGCTAGGTGAAGGTGATATATCAAGTAAATTACACATATAGTTATCTAAGTGAGAAATTTGTAGGTATTTATGAAAGATTTTATGTCTTTGCATTATACAAGTTTGAACATGATTGGGTATGGGTTTTAAGTGTAATCAAATTGTGTTAATGATCAATTTAAAATTTATAAATGGGTGATGAAAAATGTAAAATAGATAAAAGTGTCATTAGTCACTTTCACTATGCACAATGAAATAAAAACTTTAATTTAAAAAATATTTATGGGAGATGAGAGATTTATAGCATTGAATATAACAAATTATTAATCCTCATTTGTGTACAAAATTAAATACAAGATCCAATATATAATAGTTTGGGAGATAAAAATAACACTATACAATAACATTTTAAATTAAAAATAAATATAAACTAGATAGATTGCCATGATAGGCATATAATATAGGCACATGTGTATAATGTCAATAATACATAGACTATTGTGATAGGAATACAAAAAATTACATATACCAACATAGTATCTAATGTTGGGTGAATGTCATATATGCATAGATAATGCCAAAAATACATAAATTACCATATAGGCATATAAAAGAGAACATCTCATGTAAGACATCCTATTCATAAAATAACCTCCCTATCTTTGACTTCCTCAAAGAATACTCTCCCTAGGATGACATGATAGTAGATGGAGACCTTTATAATGCCTTGGATTTCTCCAAGGTTTGGTTGTGGGTCTTATTCTCATAGTTCATTTGTAGTTGAACCTGTTTAAATACAATTATTATTATAAAATTAACATAAAATACATTCAATTAATTGTTAAAAAATTAAGTTTAAGCTAAAATAAAAAATCATTTAAACATGCACTCACTACAAGCTCACAATCCTACTTAGTCTATTATTGATGCTCAAACAAGTCAATGACATGCTCAGCTATGCGAATAGGAATTTGAAATATAGGAGAAACATGAGAAGTTTCCCTACTAATCATCTAATTTGGATTATCATATGTCATAGGACAACCCTAAATAGACAATAAATTAACATAAGTTATATTTTTCCCAAGTATGTAGTAAAATTATTAAAACAAGTCTATTTTTACAATTACAAATTTCAAGTTAATATATACCTCTATTAGCACCTGTGCAGATGACATTGCAGTAACAATGACAATGTTTGTCTCAACTCACAGAGAGGGAATAGTGTCTACTTGAGCCATTAATTATTCATGTAAACAAGGTCTCACTTACTTTTCTATAAAGTATCAAAGATATATATGGAAATCTTTTTTCAATTTAAACCAAGATATATATGGAAACATATTTCAATGTGCATATCATGAAAGGATAATGTAAACCAAGAATTATAGAAGTGTAACTACCATGAAACATCCAATGGCCAATAATAAAAATTAGTTTGCATGTTGGACGTAACATAAAAATTGTAATACATGTAGGAAGTGTGAGGGGAAGAGTAGGAGGTGGAAAGAATAGTGTCACTTTAAGAAGGCAAAGTTAGGGAGAAAAAAGGAATAAGAGACATCAAAAACTCCGTCCTTACTTATAAATATTTTTTGGATAGAGTAAAATTTAAATAAGTGTCTATAACTTTATAATCAATCCTGTGGTGTTCATATCTCTAGTCAAAGAATATTCAAGTTAGTAGTCTATGGGTTTAAAGTGGTGAAAACAAAGTTTCAACACTTTGTCTTCAGACATAGTCAAAAAGAGGATAACATAGTCAGTTTAAAGTGTCATTATAAATGATTGAAATATGAGAAATGGATATGGGATCTATATTAAATTAATTTAAACACATTTAAATTCAAAATACTATTGATAAAATTTAAAATACATGGGAAGACTATATACAACCCAAGTAGTAACAATTTTGAGTTTGCATAGTTATAAAGAAAGACCATATAGAGTTCTTGGAAATAAAGTTGAGGATTTAAGGTATTTTGAATGTTGTGGGATATTGTTTTTCCATGTGTGTGATTATTTTAATTTCTCTCAAATGAAGGTAAAGGGTCTTAAGGGTTTATACTATCCTATTTTTTAACATAGTCATTTTGGAGGGGTATAGAAATTTTGTAAAACTACATGTTGGGAGTGATTTAATATTGAGAAAGGAAAATTAATAATTTGAGAAGATACATGGGGTAAGGGTAGAGTGAATTTAAGGGTTATAATCTTTGGTAAGGGTCAAAATATCATTTTAGCTCAATTATTATCCTCTCAGGTAGGTGTAAGACTAAGACAACATAAGTTAGGGTTTCAAACTAGAAAATGGGATAACAAGTGATTTAACCAATTAAAAGTCATTAAATTTTGTCGATAGGTGTATTTATATATGAGAAAGAGGATTTTGAAGTTTTAAATTTGATTTGAGTCTGTATGGCATGGTTTCACAGTCAGTAGGCTTAAATTAGGCCTAGGAGACCTAATTAGTCATGAGGGGTGTTGAGTTAGGTATTCTCCAAAGAGAATTAAATTATGAAATTCCTTACATGAGTTATGTGATTTAAATGGGTGTCTAAATGTGGTTTTGGTTTGGTTTGGAGTTGTGTATTTTACTTAGAAGAAGGAGGTTTGCCTAAAAAAAAGGCTAGTAGAAGGAAGGTGTCATAGAGGATAGAAGAGTTAAGTGAAGAGTTGAAGCTTGGGGGTTGTGTGGAATGGTTGGATGAATGAA